>BSBM01000155.1:20127500-20662500 GCA_027924585.1 Larix kaempferi | reverse complement strand
CAACATCTTCATCATCATCATCATCACCATCAA
This sequence comes from Larix kaempferi, assembly GCA_027924585.1. Lineage (NCBI taxonomy): Eukaryota > Viridiplantae > Streptophyta > Pinopsida > Pinales > Pinaceae > Larix > Larix kaempferi. The sequence goes on along the minus strand of BSBM01000155.1, from coordinate 20,662,467 downwards.
CAACATCTTCATCATCATTGTCATCTCCCCCTCCCTCATCAACATCTCCATCATCATCATCTTCATTATCATCATCATCATCATCATCATCATCTTCATCACCATCACCATCATCATCAACATATTCATCATCATCACCATCATCATCAACATATTCATCATCATCACCATCATCATCAACATCTTCATCATCATTGTCATCTCTAGGTTCCTCATCAACATATCCATCATCATCATCATCTTCATCACCATCACCATCATCATCAACATCTTCATCATCATCACCATCATCATCATCATCATCAACATCATCATCATCAACAACATCTTCATCATCATTGTCATCTATCCCTTCCTCATCAACATCTCCATCATCATCATCATCATCTTCATCATCATCATCATCATCATCATCTTCATCACCATCACCATCATCATCAACATCTTCATCATCATCACCATCATCATCAACATCTTCATCATCATTGTCATCTCTAGGTTCCTCATCAGCATCTCCATCATCATCATCTTCATCAACATCATCATCATCATCATCATCTTCATCACCATCACCATCACCATCATCATCAACATCTTCATCATCATCACCATCATCATCATCACCATCATCATCAACAACAACGTCTTCATCATCATTTTCATCTCCCCCTCCCTCATCAACATCTCCATCATCATCATCTCCATCATCATCATCATCATCATCATCATCTTCATCACCATCACTATCATCATCAACATCTTCATCATCATCATCAACATCTTCATCATCATTATCATCTCTAGGTTCCTCATCAACATCTCCATCATCATCATCTTCTTCATCATCATCATCATCATCATCATCATCATCATCATCATCATCATCTTCATCTTCATCACCCTCACCATCCTCATAAACATCTTCATCATCATCATCATCACCATCATAATCATCAACAACATCTTCATCATCATTGTCATCTCCCCCTCCCTCATCATCATCTCCATCATCATCATCATCATCATCATCTTCATCACCATGACCATCATCATCAACATCTTCATCATCATCACTATCATCATCATCATCATCCACAACAACAACATCTTCATCATCATTGTCATCTCCCCCTTCCTCATCAACATCAACATCTACATCATCATCATCATCATCATCATCATCATCATCTTCATCACCATCACCATCATCATCAACATCTTCATCATCATCACCATCATCATCAACATCTTCGGCATCATTGTCATCTCCAGGTTCCTCCTCCTCCTCATCATCAACATCTTCGGCATCATTGTCATCTCTAGGTTCCTTCTCCTCCTCATCATCATCTTCATCATCATCATCTTCATCATCATCATCATCATCATTATCTTCATCACCCTCACCATCCTCCTCAACATCTTCATCATCATCATCATCATCACCATCATCATCATCAACAACATCTTCATCATCATTGTCATCTCCCCCTCCCTCATCAACATCTCCATCATCATCATCTCCATCATCATCATCATCTTCATCACCATCATCATCTTTATCATCTTCATGTGCATCATGATCATCTTCATTGTCATCACCCTCCTCCTCATCGTCATCTTGTGCACTTATGCACTTATGGATTAATGTTTAGAAGATGGTCTAAAGGTCTTTATGGGGGAGGGGCTCTAGGAACAAGGTAAGAGAGAGACGGCAGGGGGGTTAGTGATTAAGTGAGAAGAAGGGAGAGAGTGCTATAGGGAGGGATAATGGCGAAGATAAAGAGAATGTGGAGAGATGGAGAGTGGGGTGGTAGGGACATGGATGGAGTAAAGGAGAGAAAGAAACATATAGGGAGGGATGTAGAGAGAATGAGGGACAGATATTTAGAAAGAGATAGGGGGTATCTAGGGATTATTGGGAGAGAGTTAGGGGGGTATAGAACCATACAAGACATTTGTCCCACACTAAAAACATTTGTTTTGTATGTAACCATACAAAACATTCGTTTTCTTTTGATTTTATTCGTTGCCCTAGCCGTGCACCTAACCTATTTATTGTGCTTAACCATATTGCGTGCGCGTTTTTCTTCTCCATATCACGTGCGCATTTTACCTTTATATAACATGTGCGAATTTTGGAACTGTATAAACAGTGGATTGTCCCTATCCAAGAGCAACTTTACTCTATCTAAGCAAAAACAGGATATCCCATGATTTTTCGAATAGAGCACGAGCCCGCCATTGCAAATATTCACAATTTACACCATCTCCATCATTATTTTTGTTATGCAGGTGCAGCGTTGAGGACATCTCCAATTGAATAATCAACAAGCTTGAAGAATCTCCAATTGAATAACACCAAAGATAAGGTCTTTGAAAGATTCATTTTGCCTATATTTGAGGAGCACACAAGATAAGATATCAAGCTTCAAGACCATTTCATGGTGATGGTGGATATACACAATTGTACAAGAGAATCAGCTTGAGGAACAATTTATGATTTAACTTTCATTTGCTTATTATTGAAGAGCACCAAAGGTAAATTTTCTCATTCATCATTGTTTTGATGGGAAATATGAACAATTGAGAAGGAATATTGAAGCACCTTGAAGGATCTACAGTTCTAAAGCACTAAAGGTTTGAAAGCTTGTAATTGAGGAGCAACAAAAACAAACTATATTGAATTGATCATTGTGGTGATGGGGAATGCACGTAACCGAGGAAGAAAATCAGCAAGGAAGAAGAGACCTCAAGAAGTCATTGAAGAAGAGAAAGAAAAGAAAAGAATAGACATGATGAATCGGAGGCTTTCTTTGGAAACTAATCCAAATCCAATTATAGAGGATACCACGGTTCATCATATTAATCCACGACAAGAAAAAAGGAAGCACTCACTAGAGGGACCTTCAATTTCCACAATAGTTGTTGGACAAGCACCCCATGGAAGTAATCAAGAAGCAAAACATAGGTGCTCATCAGGGGATGTTTCAATTCCCACTTCAAGTCAAAGTGATAAGTTACCATCTCAAGATGAAGCTCATGAAGCAACACAAAATTTGTTCACCTATTGTGGTTATACAAGTGATGAAGTCAGAGAGGCATTGGACATGGAGCCTATTGTTGAAGAAGAAAATGTTATCTGAACCATCGATGAGGATGTTGGACTTCCACCATCCAACTACCAGGAAGAGAATGAAGGACAACAAGCTACTATTGAAACGCTAGAGCATCTTGGTCATGCGCTACATGGTATAATTCCAACCCCCTTACCTATATTAGCAAGCACACGTCGAAGAACGCTGAAGCGTATACAAGTTGATGAAAGTCTTTTCAATTCCATTGAAGGTATGCTATCTAAACGTAGTATTTCTTATCAAACTCAATAGATACTTGGTAAATATTTTGTTTCTAAATGTGATGGAGCTAAATGTAGATTATTTTTATCATTGTTAAAAATCTAGGGGCATGAATATTGTTAGGAGAAAGTTAGGGATAAAGATGATAAGGAATTCTAAACCAAGTTCTCATATAGTTAAAAGATTAGTAGATGCATTTGGTAAAATTGGTAAGATCACACGTTCAAAGGACCGCAATGTGGCTCGTCATGTGTTGTCACAAGCAATTGTAAATAAGAACACCAGGGTCCTTCGTTTTCTCAATCCTACATCCAAACTAATTAATTTGAATGTAAAAACCCTCAGTAGGTATTCTATTAGAAGAGAACATATTGACACAACCGATCAGACAGATTTTTGGGCCTTTATTGGTCGATTGCCACGTCGTGACATGAAGCTAGTTGATGCAGTAAAAGGACTAGTGCAGAGTTTTTGGCATGATCACACAAGGCCTTCTTCAAACCGGAAGGATGTACTAAAACTGAGAAGGGGTTCAAATGATCGTGAACCACATACTAAGCATCTTCTTGATATAACACAGACATAACTATACAAGAAATTTAGGAATGAACATAGACAATTGAACTTGGGGAAAATATCTTTTGAGAAATGTAAGCCATGGTATGTTAGAATAAATACTCTTCGTAACACTTGTTGTTAGATACCACGTAGAATATGAATATTACTATGAAATTTTTTTGTACATTTGTCATGTGTTGCATACTAACCATGTGCAGGATTTATCCCTGAAAATACAACCGACTTCATCAAGAGAATTCATTCATAGCATCATGTGCAATAGGCCTGAGTGGAAAACATACTATGCAAAATCTTGTTTGGATGGAACATGCTCCAACTATTATGGAATGGAATTATTGAGCCAATGTATGCACGAGAGTGGAGACAGTGAATTTGGGAAAATGGTTATAGACATGAAAAGTTTCATGAAATAGTCCCGGAGAAAGAAAGAAAAAAAATACAATTGGTGACATCTCAGGTATGCATTTATATCTATAAATTTATGTTTGAATAGTTACATTTCAATCCTTAAAAAAAAACTAATATTGAGATCATTTTGTGTCACCAGGTACAGGTTAGTGACTTCGTCAAGGAATTTATTGAAAAGACACATCAATATGTTCAACATGTCCACTTGGCATGATGGTAGGATCAGAAGTTTAGAATATGCCAAGATACATTTCCCCGTGGTACTATACTTTCAGTTGTTGATTTTGCTGAGAACTGCACTTTGCAACCTCAAAATGAGATCCAAAGTCAGTATTATCACTTTGAGCAGGTTTCCTTGATGGTCCATATCACATATAGGGATGGCCCAAATAGCAGTGAAAAGCAAAGAGAAATTATGAAGGAATATCACTTCTACATAAGTGATGATAGGTGCCATCACTTCCACTATGTACGTCATTGATTCATCAGGTTCTATGATCACTTGAAGGGAATGAACATATAGATGGATCGACACTGGATTTGGTCTGATGGATGTGCTAGTCAGTTAAAAAATGCACGCATATTTCAATGGTTGTGTTCATTGCATAAAAACTAAAAGTGCCACATATGTGGAACTATTTTGAGACTGGGCATGGTAAAGGAGAGCATGATGGAGCCGGAGCATGTGTCAAAACAACCCTACGAAGAGAGGAATTGAAAGTATCTACATAATCTACTATTCGAAATGCTCAATCTATAGTCAGGTGGTGCACGTCAGTAATGGGAGAGGAATCAACTATGCAAGTAGAATCCACAAGAAAGAGACATGTGGAGATATTTTTTTGGGAGGTGGTAGAAATAGATCATTCACATGCATGGGAATGCAAGACTGTGCCTGGGGCTCGTGGCTTTCATTTGGTTCGAAGCTCTGATAACCCAGTATTTGAAATTTGGACCAGAAAACTCGCTTGTTTTTTCCTGCCTTGTTGTGATGGTGACTGGGATGGGTGTGAATCATTGGATTGGGTTGATGGATGGGATCGCATATCACTTCCACTTGATTAGCGTGCAATTGTTGAGTTAACTCTGTTGGAAGGAGACCAATCATCTATTTCTATAGATTTTGATCATGTCTCGGACCTTGTACAACCTGGTATGATGCATTTCCTTAACATTTTTTGTTTATTTACGCAGTCTTCAAATGCACATTAATGGCCTTGTATCGCATGAAAAATATTTTGATCATATACCTACAATCATATTATGCAAGGCACATATACGCAGTGGTTGCCTCAAAAGATAGTGAATGGGGTGGTGATTACTGGTTGGCACGCTGTATAGATGGAAAGCAAACCCTCAATATGTCCATGATTGGCGATGAAAACAACGACTTCCCAATTGGGTCTATGGTTTTTAAAGGTGAATACTTGACACAGGACAACAATGCAAGAAAGAAGGGTGGATATGTTTACAGGGATTACAAACTAGGTGCGAGTGTGTATCACTTCACCAACTTAATCATTGGTACAAACCTCCAGGTATGAACAATTCCTATCCGAAATTCATCGAAGGTACGCTACTTATTACAGGATACAGAGCACGAGAGACTAATGGAGACCATCAGTATAAGAGATGATCCAGAGGGTTTGGTTGTATGATAATAGGTTGGATCTAGCATGATGAGGTATGTTACATACTTTTAATACTATACTATTTATACTATTTGTAATTGAATATTGATATATGCTCAATTTTCTTATGTATGTTGTTTATGAATATGTCAATTTTGTGTTCTTGATATGCCAAATTTACGTTTATGTTGTTTATAAATATGCCAAAAGTTCTCTTGTATGTCAAGTTTATGAATATGTCATTTTTTACATATGATCAATAAACCCTAAGGTTATGGGATTGGGTAGAGTTAGATGAAACTTTCCTTGGGTGCTCTAACACTAAGACTTAAACTATGATCAATAAAATTTGACTTTGGAAATTGTAAAAGAAAATTTGTTTTGCCTCCATAGCTTGTTTTCCTCACAACTCCACACAATATGTTTCGATACAGTTAATGCTCAATCCTTCAAGTTGCATAGTTAGAAAGAGTATGCGTTGCATTTTCCTCTCAATTTGTTTGACTAAATACACATGCATTTTGTAATGGGATCATTACATAGATAATCTGGTTTGTTTATGTGGATGGAGACACCCATCAACCATTGATTCCTAGAGATCTACACACAAGTTGATTATCCCCAACCCAAAAAAATATTATATCATGTTGATTATGTTGGTTATTGGCTTCACCCAACAAAATTATATTTAACAATACACATATTCATAGATTTGGTTGCCCATCCTCAGTTCTCACTATATTTAACAACACACTTATATTAAATTTAATTCATGTTTTGTTAAATATTTCATAATGAAATAGCTATTTGAGAGCACCACCTTAGACCAAGCCATACCATTAATATAAAATGTACATTCTAGAAATGACCTAATTCAATTTCCTTCTATAACTCTAACCCTAACCCTCACCCAAACCCTAGCACTAAACCTTATGTACCCTTTAGATACTTCCTCCAATATGTCCTACTCTCCCTACATGTAACCCTACCTCTTCACCCTCTCCACAATGGTGCCAATATCATGAAACTCAAAAGCTTGATAAATTTACTGAGCAAAACCCTTCATCATCATTCTCATCTCTAGGTTCATCGTCAACATCTCCATCATCATCATCATCATCATCTTCTTCATCATCATCATCATCTTCACCACCATCACCATCATCATCAACATCTTCATCATCATCACCATCATCACCATCATCATCATCATCAACATCTTCATCATCATTGTCATCTCTAGGTTCCTCATCAACATCTCCATCATCATCATCTTCTTCTCATCATCATCTTCATAACCATCACCATCACCACCATCATCAACATCTTCATCATCATCACCATCATCACCATCATCAACATCTTCATCATCATTTTCATCTCTAGGTTTTTCATCAACATCTCCATCACCATCACCATCACCATCACCATCACCATCACCATCACCATCAACGTCTTCATCATCATCACCATCATCACCATCATCATCATCATCACCATCCCATCACCATCACCATCCCATCACCATATCCATCTTCATCACCATCACCATCACCATCACCATCACCATCACCATCAATGTCTTCATCATCATCACCATCATCATCATCATCACCATAAGTGCCCGGTGGATGATTTTGCAAAGTTGACCCCCGTGTGCAAAAATTGCACACTCCCTTACTGAGCAAAACCATAGTTTCCAAAATGGACCTACAAGATGACACATGGGCCATGGGACCGGAGGCGAGGGGCACCCCTAGCACTATCCCGATGCCCTGAATCCAATGGAGTCGACGATTTTTCGATTCAAGCCACGGTTGTCATTCTATGGCTCGTTCTGTCTCGCATCCAAAAGGCCTTCAGGGACACCTACTGGATACCTACCGGGGGCATAGAATGACAACCATGCAACAAAACCGGGTTTTGGGGAGTCTTTCAAGTGTGTCTAGGAATTTTCTAGCTGGGAACACTATCCATAAGTGCCCGGTGGATGATTTTGCAAAGTTGGCCCCCGTATGCAAAAACTACACACTCCCTTACTGAGCAAAACCCTAGTTTCAAAAATGGACCTACAAGATGACACCTCGACCATGGGACAGGAAGAGAGGGGCACCCCTAGCATTATCCCGATGCCTTGAATCAAATGGAGTCGACGGTTTGTTGATCCGAGCCACGGTCATCATTCTATGGCTCGTTTCGTCTCTCATCCAAAAGGCCTTCAGGGACACCTGCTGGATACCTACCGGGGGCACAGAATGATGACCATGCAATAAAACTAGGTTCAAGGGAGTCCTGCAAGTGTGTCTAGGAAGGTTCCAGCTGGGAACACTGGCCATAAGTTCTCGGTGAATGATTTTGCAAAGTTTACCCCCTTGTGCAAAAATTGCAAACTCTCTTACTGAGAAAAAACCTAGTTTCGAAAATGGACCTACAAGATGACACCTGGGCCATGGTATCGGAGGAGAGGGTCACCCCTAGCACTATCTCGATGCCCTGAATCCAATGGAGTCGACGGTTTGTCGATCCGAGCCACGATCGTCATTTTATGGCTCGTTCTGTCTCGCATCCAAAAGGCCTTCAGGGACACCTGCTGGATAGCTACCGGGGGCATAGAATGACGACCGTGCAACAAAAACTGGTTTCGGGGAGTCCTATAAGTGTGTCTAGGAAGGTTCCCACTAGGAACACTAGCCATAAGTGCCCAGTGGATGATTTTGCAAAGTTGACCCCCATGTGCAAAAATTGCACACTCCCTTACTAAGCAAAACCCTAGTTTGAAAATGGACCTAGAAGATGACACCTAGGCCATAGGACTAGAGGACAGGGGCACCCCTAGCATTATATCGATGCCTTGAATCCAATTGAATCGGTGGTTTTTTGATCCGATCCACGGTCGTCATTCTATGGCTCGTTCCATCTCGCATCCAAAATGCATTCAGGGACACTTGCTGGATACCTACCAGGGGTATAGAATGACGACCGTGCAACAAAATCAGGTTTCGGGGAGTCTTGCAAGTGTGTCTAAGAAGGTTCCAACTGGGAAGACTAGCCATAAGTGCCTGGTGGATGATTTTTCAAAGTTGACCCCCATGTGCAAAAATTGCACACTTCCTTGCTGAGCAAAACCCTAGTTTTGAAAATGGACCTACAAGATGACACCTGGGTCATGGGACCAGAGGAGAAGGGCACCCCTACCACTATCTCGATGCCCTGAATCCAACGGAGTCAACGGTTTTTCGATCCGAGCCACAGTCGTCATTCTATGGCTTGTTCCATCTCGCATCCAAAAGGCCTTTAGGGACACCTGCTGGATACCTACTAGGGGCATAGAATGACGACCGTGCAACAAAACCAGGTTTCGGGGAGTCCTGCAAGTGTGTCTAGGAAGGTTCCCACTGGGAACACTAGCCATAAGTTCCCGGTGGATGATTTTGCAAAGTTGACCTCAGTGTGCAAAAATTGCACACTCCCTTACTAAGCAAAACCCTAGTTTCCAAAATGGACCTATAAGATGACACCTAGGCCATGGGACTGAAGGAGAGGGGAACCCCTAGAACTATCCCGATGCTGTGAATCCAATAGAGTAAACGGTTTGTCGATCCGATCCACGGTCGTCATTGTATGGCTCATTCTGTCTCGCATCCAAAAGGCCTTCAGGGACACCTGCTAGATACCTACCAGGGGCATATAATGACGACCATGCAACAAAACCGGGTTCCGGGGACTCCTGCAAGTGTGTCTAGGAAGGTTCCAGCTGGAAACACTAGCCATAAGTGCCCAGTGGATGATTTTGCAAGTTTGACCCTTGTGTGCAAAAATTGCACACTCCCTTATTGAGCAAAACCTAGTTTTTAAAATGGACCTACAAGATGACACTTGGGCCATGGTATTGGTGGAGAGGGTCACCCCTAGAACTATCTTGATGCCCTGAATCTAATGGAGTCGACGGTTTGTCAATCCGAGCCACGGTCGTCAATCTATTCCCCGTTCTGTCTCGCATGCAAAAGGCCTTCAAGGCCACCTGCTGGATACCTACCGGGGACATAGAATGATGATCGTGCAACAAAATCGAGTTCCGGGGAGTCATGCAAGTGTGTCTAGGAAGTTTCCCACTGGGAACACTAGCCATAAGTGCCCGGTCGATGATTTTGCAAAGTTGACCCCCGTGTGCAAAAATTGCACACTCCCTTACTAAGCAAAACCCTAGTTTTGAAAATGGACCTAGAAGATGACACCTGGGCCATAGGACTAGAGGAGAGGGGCACCCCTAGTATTATCCCGATGCCCTGAATCCAACGGATTCGACGGTTTGTCGATCCGGGCCACGTTCCTTATTATATTTCTCGTTCCGTCTTGCATCCAAAAGGCCTTCACGGACACTTGTTGGATACCTATCGGGGGCATAGAATGACGATCTTGCAACAAAACCGAGTTCCAGGGAGTCCTGCAAGTGTGTCTAGGAAGTTTCTAGCTAGGAATACTAGCCATAAGTTCCCGGTGGATGATTTTACAAAGTTGACCCCTGTGTGCAAAGATTGCACACTCCCTTGTTGAGCAAAACCCTAGTTTTGAAAATGAACCTACAAGATGACACCTGGGCCATGGGACTAGAGGAGAGGGGCACCCCTAGCACTATCTCAATGCCCTGAATCCAACGAAGTCAACGGTTTGTCGATCCGAGCCACGGTCGTCATTCTATGGCTCGTTCTGTCTCGCATCCAAAAGGCCTTTAGGGACACTTGCTGGATACCTACTGGGGCATAAAATGACGACCGTGCAACAAAACCGGGTTCCGAGGAGTCCTGCAAGTGTGTCTAGGAAGGTTCCCACTGGGAACACTAGCCATACATGCCTGGTGGATGATTTTGCAAAGTTGACCTTCGTGTGCAAAGATTGCACACTCCCTTTGTTGTGGGGAAAATGCACCTATAGTTAAGGGGAGAAACTACCAACTTACGGTGATAAAGATAGACTTATAAGCATTCTGCAAGTACAACAAATAAATGAAGAGATTAGGGTTTAGAGATGTAGGCACCTTATTCAGAAGGTTGATCCTAGCTTTGCCTTCCTCGCTCTTCAATGCTTATCCAGTGTCGCAATGCCCAGACCTGCAAAACAACTTGATACCTTTCTCAAACACATTTGACTACATATATAAGACTGATATTCATAATAGAAGAAGACATCAGATTATAAACAAACTGTAATTAAATCTAATACGCATTAATAGGTCATATTTGGAAAGAGAAGAATGTCTGATCTTTATTGATGAATGAAAGCAAGTACATAAAGTTATACCTTCCTTCAAGCTTGGCACTTCACGAAACCTAGATTCAAGGTCTCCTGCTTCTGTTCTCCAAGGATTCTAGCCTCTAATCAACTGTGCTAGGGTTTACCAAAACTAAAGCACAAGAGAGGGGGATGAGGGTCTCCATTCCTCCAGCATAACTTTGTAATTGGGCTTAGTCCCCTCACATGGCCCTTCTACCCTCTTTATATAGTCAGTGAGGAAGAGGAAAAGAAGTTATAACCGCTCAAGAGGTTTCCCAACGAACTTAACTTACTCGAATTTCAAGATTTTGACCAAAATAGGGGTGTACGCTACTCTACAATAGACAAAGTTGCGTACATATGGAGTTGAGCGCTATTATTTCAACAATGGAGTCGCACTCAGTAGGGTACATACGCTACTATCATGCCTGTGTACTAGCGCTCATGTTAAAAAATGGCCAAAAACAGGCTTTTCTGCTCATTTTCAGGAGATGGTTTGGTCTGGAAAAATGTTCCTAAGGGTCATATACATCAAATGGGTCAAGAATGAGGTAATTTCAACCATTTTTAGAGTCCCAAATGACTCCTCCATCCACAAATGTCATGTTGTGTGACTAAACTTGATCTCAAGAAGTGTCGTCATGCGACCAAGGGAAACAAGTGTCGTCACGGACGGAGAGGTGTCATTTCAAGCTATAACAGATGCCCCCTAATGTATGAGGTCAGAGGGAGTATGGTAAACGATAGCCGAAATACATTATAAATAAAAAGAAGTTGAATCATGGAGGAACGGAGAAACCAAGAATCATACGCTCAAATGAAGTACCTGAAAGCAAAGGAAAATGTCAGACAAACTTATCCATGGGGTAACTGTCCATGTTCAAATGGTGGAACATGACCTCCAAGAGGATACAATAATGATCCAAAATGCTGATGCATCTATCATGGCCACTAAAATACAAGCGTGGATCCATGAGGAACATAAGTGTAAACATAGCCACATAAATACAAGGTGGATCTATATCAAAACTGGAGAACATAGCCATAGAGAACAAGCTGGATCTATGTCTCATTAAGAGCCCAAAAAGAGTATGGCTCAGTCTTGCGCAACTTGGGAGATAACATAAATGAGGTGATGCTATCGAAGATCCCAAGTTCTTCATCCAAAAAACACCTAAGGTACAAACCTATCCATGCGAATAAATGAGTTGTTGTCGAACATGGGAGGTATCGTTTGATTACCGGTCATTGATGTATACCGTTAACAAATGCGAAGGTGTCCACCAATAATGAAAATGGAACCCAAGGTACCTAATACATTCAAACAAGTGCGAATAAGTGGTCATGCCGTCGAACACTTGAAGAATCCATCAGATAGAAGACATTGATGTATTCCCATCTATCCAATAGTGAGGGAAACAACCACTAATGACTACAACCCCCAAGGTACTAACCGAAACTCTAAACTTCATTCCCAGAGCACAATGAGTTGAATTCGATGGGAAGAAGTCCGTTGGAAGGGAGGCCTTAATGCATCCTCCATCATCCAACACGAGGGACACTCAACAGGTATGAGCTGATTTGGAGTAGGACTGAACACATGATGAAACATACTGACACCAAGGAATGGCCGACACATGAGGTCAAGGTAATTGCAGAATGGCCGACACAGGTTATATCCTTTAACAATGAGCATGACACAAGAGTGACTTAGGCAGCTTTGAACACAAAGGGACCATGACGCAAAGTCTACAATGTAGGAGACATTAACTGATTCTCCATATGATTGTAAGACTAACCAAACGGAGGAGTAAGAACTCTGAGATCAGGTTTATCCTAAGGCCAACACTAGAACCCAACTTGTTTGATAGACTCAAAACAGGTGCTTTGTTCAAGGAGATAGTTGACTTGCTGCCATCACATTGAAAGATATTTTAACATTCTTCCCTTCCTTTTCCTTTTTCATTTTTTAACAAGCTTGACAAAGAACTAAATCATGCTCGGCGGTATTTTCATATTTAAGGAGTCTGAAAAACCTATAAGAAAACTCCATACACCTATCCGTGGATTTTATATCGAGCCCGGATTGGTCTGAGCTCGGCGGTGTTTTCTTGCTTATAGAGTTGAAAAACTTAAACAGTCCACTATACACCTATCCGTGGATTTTATATCGAGCCCGGATTGGTATGTGCTCGGCGGTGTTTTCTTGTTTATAGAGTTGAAAAACTTAAACAGTCCTCTATACACCTATCCGTGGATTGTATATTGAGCCCGGATTGGTATGTGCTCGGTTGGTGTTTTCACATTTCGAGAGTCTGAAAACCCTAAAGACGACTCCAAAGGTCCTTTTTCGTAAAGTTAGTCTCCTTCCCCAAAAAAGTGTAAAATGATGGAAGAAGAACTCTTCTAGCGCATACAAGAGTATACCTAGAGTATACCTTTTCCGTAAATTATCCACCAAGGCCCGGAAAAGGGATAATTCTATACCTAAGTGGATGTCGGTTCAGTTATTTTAATGAGCCCGAAAAGACAACTATGCTCAGCAAACTTTTCCTATTTAAGGAGTCTGAAAAGGGCTTAAAAGAACTCCATAGGGATCTTTTCCATAAAGGTTTAACGAGTCCGGAAAAGTAAACTCATGACCTCCTTACTGTTTTTAATGAGCTCAAAGGAGATATAGAAAATGCTCATAACTTCCTTACTATTTTTAATGAGCTCGAAGTGAGGATGAAAGAAATGATCATAGCCTCCTTACTGTTTTTAACGAGCTCAAAGGAAAGGTGGAAGACTGCTCATAACCTACCTACTGTTTTTAACGAGCTCGAAGTGAAGGCAGAAGAATGCTCGTAACCTACTTACTATTTTTAAGGAGCTCGAAGTAAAAGAAGAATGCTCGAAACCTACTTACTATTTTTAACGAGCTCGAAGTAGAAGAAGAATGCTCATAACCTACTTACTGTTTTTAACGAGCTCGAAGTAAAAGAAGAATGCTCGTCATGGGAGGAAACGAGTGTCAGGGACATGCAAAACTAGCTCCAAGTGCATGGAACAAAGCTATGCCCAATGCAAGGAACATGAGCAAGATAAGGACACTCAGGGTGTGTCTCCTCCAGGTAAAAGGTGTCAAATTGCAAAGGCAAAATGATACAGGGCTTAGCGGAAATGAGATCAGAGATGGAGGCTTATATAAAGAGCTAAAAGCGTGGAAGCCGGCTTCAAGCTCATTAGCGCAAGCGGGATCATAACAGATGCATATGCAATTTGAAGAAAAAGATGGGAGCCTTATCAGGGATGGCCAGAAATATATGAGGAAGAAAAATATGAGGCTTCTTCTCAAAGTCATGGTAAATATAAAAAGGCTCCCGAACCTATGAGAAAAACTCAGCATGGGAACCAGAATGGCATAAGGGTGCTGACTAGGGTGACCCATGTTATGTAGGCTCTGCTGTTGGACTGGTGCACAATGCATAAAGAGATGGCTAACACACCAATATCCAACAGGTTCGACCCTATGGCAAATTCGGATGGCAAAAGGTTCAAATACAACATAACAGCAGGGAAGCCTAAACCTATATGCAAGGTTCCGAATATACCTGACATGGTTGCACAAGGTGTCAAAAAGGACCAGTAAGCAAGTATACATCCAGCTAAGTATCCTATCTCCAAGAAACATCAGTACCAAGATCATATCTAAAACATATGTAAAGAAAGACCCGATACAAGTCACTGTGGTACAAGTACTTTCAACTTCACTATAATCAACAACAGGCATAAACAAGGCAGAGTTTTCAAATGAAGACTCTATGGTACCCAAGCACGAGTACTTACAATCAACAAGATCAACTTCAGGATGAAGATCAAAGTTGAAGGACATGATGGAATCTGCAGAAACAAATTCATCATCATGGGAGTTGAAAATTCTAGAAGAAGAATCAAACTCAGCAGGAACACCGATTTGCGGATCTATAGGAGAGTCCAAAGACTCAACAGTAGGAAGATCATACTTTAAGGTCAAATCGAGGCTGGACATAACTGCGACTGGATCAACATCCAAACGAATGGCAGAATGTACTATGGACTCTAGGAAAACTTCATCAGAAGGAAGTATATCATCCCAGATAGAACACATATCTAAACATTCAGATGGAGGTGTCACTTGGTCAAAAGCTGGGACCAAGTCCCGAGAAGGTAAGCATGAACTCAGAGACTTCTTCTCAGTAACAGTTGAACTCAAGGAACAATATGCCACATAAGTCCCATGTGACATAGTAGTGCCTAATGATGAGGGATCTGACTGGTCTACAGTTGGGTAATAAGGAGGATCAACGAATGCAAGCTGGTCGATAGTGACGATGCTTTCGTTATGAGGGAAATGCATCACATGAAAGAGCGTAGACACCACAACATGCATAGCATAAACATAATCACGCCCGAGGATCATATCAAAATCCACAGGGTCCTTTAAAACCATAAAATCAACTAAGACTGTTTTTCCACCCAAGATAACAGGTGCCTGACGGAGGAATCCGATCGGTTCACTAGGTCTTCTATCAAAGGTCAACAACCAATTGGCAGCTCGAATAACATTAGGAAAACTCAAATCTCTCCAAGCATAAGCGGATAAGATACTAACAGAAGCACCTTCATCAACAATGCATCGATCAACCGTATGGTTCCTGATATAAACCTTTATCTGGAAAGGTGTCGAAGAAGGAAGACGAGGCTCGACTAGACTATTCCAATCAAAGGAAACAATCCTAGGGCTTGGTAGGGGTTCACATGGCGCAGATGAAGTGCCCCCTTTTTCAGGAATATCCAAACTGGTAATGCAGAAGAATTCAGCAGTAGGTGCATCAATCTCCGAAGGACTGATGGGATCGGTCGAAGATTGCATCGATTCGATCACTTCACTCTCCGAAGGAAGAGTGGGGTCGACCAAAGATTGCATTGGTTCAACCACTTTATCAACCAAGGGTTGATCTGACTGTAGGGAATCTATAGATAACTCAGGAACAGAGGTTCCTTCAGACATGGACCACACTCTTCGTGCCTCTAGAATGGCAGGGCATCGGTGAGTAAGGTGATCTTCCTTACAAAGTTTAGAAGGGAACTTTGGTTTCCGTCCTATTGGTTTAGACTCCTTTACAACGTCAATACTCTCATAATGACTATCATTGGTTGACAGCTTGCCCCCAGCATGACTCACAGAGGCCGGTTGCTCAGAAGCATCAGAATTTTGAACTAAGGACCACACTTTTTGCACTTCTTGAAGTACAGGGCACAAGTAAGTAAGGTGATCTCCCTCACAAAACTTACAAGGGAACTTAAGCTTCTTTTTGTTTGGTTTGTCGACAATGTCAACTCCCTCAGCATGACTTGCAGTGGCTGATATGGTGTCTCTAGTATGACTCACAGGAACTGGTGACTTGTCATTAATATGACTAGCAGTGATCAATGACGTGTCCTCAACATGACTGACAGTGGTTGAAGACAAACTTTCAGTATGATTTTCAGTGACTAAAAGTTTTCTCCTAGCATGACCTCCAGAGGCTGGGTAGGTGTCCCCTGCATGACTTGCAGAGGTAGGGTGATTTCCCCAGCATGACTTACAGAGGCTGGGTTGCTGCCCCCTTGTTTTGGCATCTTCTTCCCGTTCTTCCTCCGTCTGTTCCTTTTAGACTGCTGGCTACTAGTATTGCTACTTTCGCCACATGAGGTAGAAGGAGGAGGAGAATATGTTACTGGCAAGGGAGGCATAGGGTTCTAATTCTCTTGATTTGAGGTGCTCACAAAAGAAGCGTCAGGAGAATGCAAGGGATTCGGAGTGGAAAACAACCAATCCAGCATCCCAATAGTGAATCCAGGAAGATTCAGAGTAGCCATTAAGGGAGCACCAATGTTTCCAATGAATGGAACAACACAAGGATCCCCCCGAACAGGGGTACCTTGATTGGCACTTGCCGGAATGCTAGACATAGTTTCTCGCTCAAATGAACAAGAAGTTCTCTAAGGAAAACTAAAACAAGTAGCACAAAGAGCACACCACTAAAAAAGGTCCTAGGTAAATCAAGCCAGGAAAACAGATGCCTTCCAGAGAAGAGTCTGGGATGATAAGGGCCCAAAACAGATCAACGAAGGATGAAGAACAGTTACCCAGGGTCCACAATACAATGACTAAGGGTGCAAGCGCTGGAATCACCCAACCGCCCTCCCAAAGACCTGCAAGGGATTTCCTCCCACGTCTGTCCTAGGTACAGTAGATATACCCTCCGTTGTCACCTGTGTATGAACCTATGGTCAGATACTAAGGATACCACAACACCGAAAACTCCTGGGGGAACAGTCGCTGGTCGAATCAGAAGGCGTGGGCAAGGTAACTGAGCCCAAAACTCAAAAGAGTCCCCAAACGCGATCCAATCCTGGTATATGCTCGAAACAGAAAGTAGGAGGAGTATTCCCAACAATCTAATCTCACAAGACCTACTCCATAGATCCCAGGCAAGCTTTGAATGAAGTGGGTTTACCTGTGATAGTCGAACTACAATTTTTGCGTAATGTGTGATCTTGGGTGGTTTAAGGTGTTTTAAACCCAAGATCCTAACCAAGACTAGTTGGTGTAGTGTAACCTAGAAAATAAAATGTTGCTAGTACATTTTATTAGAGTTCATTTTAAAGGTTACTTGCTTACTCAAAAAGGTAGTGGGTGTGTGAGAGTGGTTATAATAGAGATAGAGTACTGAAAATGAAATATTTACCACCAAACAAATATTTTTCTTTTCAATGCAAGTCTTAAAATTTTGATCTAGAATGCATGTGCAAATGCAATTTTTAATCTTTCGAATGCAAAAAAGGTAAAAATAAAGTCTAAATGTACAAAATTAAACTCAAAACCTAAGAATGCAGCTACTCAAGCAACTAGGTATGCAAAAGAAAACTTGTTCTTTTTTATGCAAAGCACTCTAAAATCTTTTAAGCCACTTGCAAGGTACTCTATTCAGAAAATGAATCAAAATTCTTTATGCTTTCAAAGGTAAGAAACAAAACTGAAACTAACCTACTATCAAAGCAAAGCAAAGAAACTTTCAGGTTCTCTTTATGAAACAGTAAAAGCTACCAAATATGACTTTCAAATTCTTATTGATGTAAGCATGCCAAACATTGGGAAAAGAGTACAAAAACTACTTTTAGACCCAAATGAAGAAAATGACCTACGAAGAAGTATGGTTTGGTAAAGTCAGGTCTGCACATAAACAATGCAAACAAGGTCTTGAACAATAGCCAAAACACTTGAGCTTTCACTACAAAAGAAAACTTAAAAGCATAAGGGAGGATAAAAAACCAATCTAAAAGAGAAATTTCACTCAAATAGATACAAACAGGGTCAATAAGACTCAAGAGGTTTCAAATCCAATGGAAATGGGGTAAGCAGGTTCAGTCAGACACAAATTAGGGTACAAAACACCAAACGGGTCCACAACCCCCCAACTTGGGTCAACAAGCCCCAAAACATTCCAAACAAGCCCAAATTGATCAAAAGAGGTTCAAATCATGAATGTAGGATCAATACAAGGATGGGAGACCACTTACAGTGGTTTAAATCAGACCTAGGTTCACCAGGGACCCCAAAAAAATGTAGCCACAACCCCCAGATTTGGGTCCATAACCCAAAAACTCAAAAATTTCAAACCCAAATTTTGAGCGCTACTGTGTATGAGGCATACCAGTGCCCATAGCAGGATGGACGCTACTGTGTAGAAGAAAAGTAGTGTATGGGCGCTACTGTGTTGTACAAACAGTAGTGTACATGTGGAAAAAGTTGGAAAAATGGGGTTAAAACCCCCCACACCTGGGTCCACAAAGGTTTGCAAGGGCCAGGAAGGGTCTGTAAAAGCCCAGCATGGTCAAACAGAGCCTACTTACTGATCCTAATCAAGAAAATGAACAAAGACCATCAAACAAGACTGAAGAAATGACCTTGGATACCCCTAAGCATTCAATCTTTCCCCAGCGGAGTCGCCATTCTGTTGTGGGGAAAATGAACCTATAGTTAAGGGGAGAAACTACCAACTTACGGTGATAAAGATAGACTTACAAGCATTCTGCAAGTACAACAAATAAATGAAGAGAAGAGGGTTTAGAGATGTAGGCACCTTATTCAGAAGGTTGATCCTAGCTTTGCCTCCCACGCTCTTCAATGCTTATCCAATGTTGCAATGCCCAGACCTGCAAAAGAACTTGATACCTTTCTCAAAAACATTTGACTACATATATAAGACTGATATTCATAATAGAAGAAGACATCAGATTATAAACAAACGGTAATCAAATCTAATACACATTAATAGGTCATATTTGGAAAGAGAAGAACGTCTGATCTTTATTGATGAATGAAAGCAAGTGCATAAAGTTATACCTTCCTTCAATCTTGGCACTTCACAAAACCTACATTCAAGGTCTCCTGCTTTTGTTCTCCAAGGATTCCAGCCTCTAATCAACTGTGCTAGGGTTTACCAAAACTAAAGCACAAGAGAGGGGGATGAGGGTCTCCATTCCTCCAGCATAACTTTGTAATTGGGCTTAGTCCCCTCACATGGCCATTCTACCCTCCTTATATAGTCAGTGAGGAAGAGGAAAAGAAGTTATAACAGCTCAAGAGGTTTCCCAACCAACTTAAATTACTCGAATTTCAAGATTTTGACCAAAACAGGGGTGTACGCTACTCTACAATAGACAAAGTTGCGTACATATGGAGTTGAGCATTATTATTTCAACAGTGGAGTCGTGCTCAGTAGGGTACACACGCTACTATCATGCCTGTGTACCAGCGCTCATGTTAAAAAATGCCCAAAAACAGGCTTTTCTGCTCATTTTCAGGAGATGGTTTGGTCTGGAAAAATGTTCCTAAGGGTCATATACATCAAATGGGTCAAGAATGAGGTGATTTCAACCATTTTTAGTGTCCCAAATGACTCCTCCATCCACAAATGTCCTGTTGTGTGACTAAACTTGATCTCAAGAAGTGTCGTCATGCAACCAAGGGAAACAAGTGTCATCACGGATGGAGAGGTGTCATTTCAAGCTATAACAGATGCCCCCTAATGTATGAGGTCAGAGGGAGTATGGGAAATGATGGCCGAAATACATTATAAATAACAAAGAGTTGAATCATGGAGGAACGGAGAAACCAAGAATCATAGGCTCAAATGAAGTACCTAAAAGCAAAGGCAAATGTCAGACAAACTTATCCATGGGGTAACTGTCCATGTTCAAATGGTGGAACATGACCTCCAAGAGGATACAATAATGATCCAAAATACTGATGCATCTATCATGGCCACTAAAATACAAGCGTGGATCCATGAGGAACATAAGTGTAAACATAGCCACATAAATACAAGGTGGATCTATATCAAAACTGGAGAACATAGCCATATAGAACAAGCTGGATCTATGTCTCATTAAGAGCCCAAAAAGAGTATGGCTCAGTCTTGCGCAACTTGGGAGATAACATAAATGAGGTGATGCTATCGAAGATCCCAAGGTCTTCATCCAAAAAACACCTAAGGTACAAACCTATCCATGCGAATAAATGAGTTGTTGTCGAACATGGGAGGTATCGTTTGATTACCGGTCATTGATGTATACCGTTAACAAACGCGAGGGTGTCCACCAATAATGAGAATGGAACCCAAGGTACCTAGTACATTCAAACAAGTGCGAATAAGTGGTCTTGCCGTCGAACACTTGGAGAATCCATCGGATAGGAGACATTGATGTATTCCCATATATCCAATAGCGAGGGAAACTGCCACTAATGATTGCAATCCCCAAGGTACTAACCGAAACTCTAAACTTCATTCCCAGAGCACAATGAGTTGAAGTCAATGGGAAGAAGTCCATTGGAAGGGAGGCCTTAATGCATCCTCCATCATCCAACACGAGGGACACTCAACAGGTATGAGCTGATTTCGAGTAGGACTGAACACATGATGAAACATACTGACACCAAGGAATGGCCGACACATGAGGTCAAGGCAATTGCAGAATGGTCGACACAGGTTATATCCTTGAACAGTGAGCATGACACAAGAGTGACTTAGGTAGCTTTGAACACAAAGGGACCACGACGCAAGTCTGCAATGTAGGAGACATTAACCGATTCTCCATATGATTGTAAGACTAACCAAATGGAGGAGTAAGAACTCTGAGATCAGGTTTATCCTAAGGCCAACACTAGAACCCAACTTGTTTGATAGACTCAAAACAGGTGCTTTATTCAAGGAGATAGTTGACTTGCTGCCATCACCTTGAAAGATCTTTTAACATTCTTCCCTTCCCTTTCCTTTTCCATTTTTTAACGAGCTTGACAAAGAACTAAAGCATGCTCGACGGTATTTTCATATTTAAGGAGTCTGAAAAACCTAGAAGGAAACTCCATACACCTATCCATGGATTTTATATCAAGCTCAGATTGGTCTGTGCTTGGTGGTGTTTTCATGCTTATAGAGTTGAAAAACTTAAACAGTCCTCTATACACCTATCCGTGGATTTTATATCGAGCCCGGATTGGTATGTGCTCTGCGATGTTTTCTTGTTTATAGAGTTGAAAAACTTAAACAGTCCTCTATACACCTATCCGTGGATTTTATATCGAGCTCGGATTGGTATGTGCTCGCTTGGTCTTTTCACATTTCGAGAGTCTGAAAACCCTAAAGACGACTCCAAAGGTCCTTTTTTGTAATGTTAGTCTCCTTCCCCAAAAAAGTGTAAAATGATGGAAGAAGAACTCTTCTAGCGCATACAAGAGCATACCTAGAGTATACCTTTTCCGTAAATTATCCACCAAGTCCCGGAAAAGGGATAATTCTATACCTAAGTGGATGTTGGTTCAGTTATTTTAACGAGCCCAAAAAGACAACTATGCTCGAAAAGCTTTTCCTATTTAAGGAGTCTGAAAAGGGCTTAAAAGAACTCCATAGGGATCTTTTCCGTAAAGGTTTAACGAGTCCGGAAAAGTAAACTCATGACCTCCTTACTGTTTTTAATGAGCTCAAAGGAGATATAGAAAATGCTCATGACTTCCTTACTGTTTTTAATGAGCTCGAAGTGAAGATGAAAGAAATTCTCATAGCCTCCTTACTGTTTTTAACGAGCTCAAAGATAAGGTGGAAGACTGCTCATAACCTACTTACTGTTTTTAACGAGCTCGAAGTGAAGGAAGAAGAATGCTCGTAACCTACTTACTGTTTTTAACGAGCTCGAAGTAAAAGAAGAATGCTCGAAACCTACTTGTTGTTTTTAACGAGCTCGAAGTAAAAGAAGAATGCTCATAACCTACTTACTGTTTTTAACGAGCTCGAAGTAAAAGAAGAATGCTCGTCATGGGAGGAAACGAGTGTAAGGGACATGCAAAACTAGCTCCAAGTGCATGGAACAAAGCTATGCCTAATGCAAGGAACATGAGTAAGATAAGGACACTCAGGGTGTGTCTCCTCCAGGTAAAAGGTGTCAAATTTTAAAGGCAAAATGATACAGGGCTTAGCGGAAATGAGATCAGAGATGGAGGCTTATATAAAGAGCTAAAAGCGTGGAAGCCAGCTTCAGTCTCATTAGCGCAAGCGGGATCATAACAGATGCATATGCAATTTGAAGACAAAGATGGGATCCTTATCAGGGATGGCCAGAAATATATGAGGAAGAAAAATATGAGGCTTCTTCTCAAAGTCATGGTAAATCTAAAAAGGCTCCCGAACCTATGAGAAAAACTCAGCATGAGCACAATAATGGAATAAGGGTGCTGACTAGGGTGACCCATGTTAGGTAGGCTCTGCTGTCGGACTGGTGCACAATGCATAAAGAGATGGCTAACACACCAATATCCAACAGGTTCGACCCTATGGAGAATTCAGATGGCAAAAGGTTCAAATGCAACATAACAGCGGGGAAGCCTAAACCTATATGCAAGGTTTCGAATATACCTGACATGGTCGCACAAGGTGTCAAAAAGGACCAGTAAGCAAGTATACATCCAACTAAGAATCCTGTCTCCAAGAAACATCAGTACCAAGATCATATCTAAAACATATGTAAAGAAAGACCCGATACAAGTCACTATGGTACAAATACTTTCAACTTCACTATCATCAACAACAGGCATAAACAAGGCAGAGTTTTCAAATGAAGACTCTATGGTACCCAAGCCCGAGTACTTACAATCAACAAGAACAACTTCAGGGTGAAGATCAAAGTTAAAGGACATGATGGAATCTGCAGAAACAAATTCATCATCACGGGAGTTGAAAATTCTAGAAGCAGAATCAAACTCAGCAGGAACACCGATTTGCGGATCTATAGGAGAGTCCAAAGACTCAACAGTAGGAAGATCAGACTTTAAGGTCAAACCGGGGCTGGACATAACTGTGACTGGATCAACATCCAAATGAAATGCAGATTGTACTATGGAATCTAGGAAAACTTCATCGGAAGGAAGTATATCATCCCAGATAGAACACATATCTAAACATTCAGATGGAGGTATCACTTGGTCAAAAGCTGGGACCAAGTCCCGAGAAGGTAAGCATGAACTCAGAGACTTCTTCTTAGTAACAGTTGAACTCAAGGAACAATATGCCACATAAGTCCCATGTGACATAGTAGTGCCTAATGACGAGGGATCTAACTGGTCTACAGTTGGGTAATAAGGAGGATCAACGAATGCAAGCTGGTCGATAGTGACGATGCTTTCGTTATGAGGGAAATGCATCACACGAAAGAGCGTAGACAACACAACATGCATAGCATAAACGTAATCACGCCCGAGGATCATATCAAAATCCACAGGGTCCTTTAAAACCATAAAATAAACTAAGACTGTTTTTCCACACAAGGTAACAGGTGCCTGACGGAGGAATCCGATCGGTTCACTAGGTCTTCTATCAAAGGTCAACGGCCAATTGGCAGCTGGAATAACATTAGGAAAACCCAAATCTCTCCAAGCATAAGCGGATAAGATACTAACAGAAGCACCTTCATCAACAATGCATCGATCAACCGTATGGTTCCCGATATCAACCTTTATCTGGAAAGGTGTCGAAGAAGGAAGACGAGGCTCAGATAGACTATTCCAATCAAAGGAAACAATCCTAGGGCTCGGTAGGGTTCACGTGGCATAGATGAAGTGCCCCCTTTTTCAGGAATATCCAAACTGGTAATGCAGAAGACTTCAGCAGTAGGTGCATCAATCTCCGAAGGACTGATGGGATCGGTCAAAGATTGCATCGATTCGATCACTTCACTCTCTGAAGGAAGAGTGGGTTCGACCAAAGATTGCATTGGTTCAACCACTTTATCAACCAAGGGTTGATCTGACTGTAGGGAATCTATAGATAACTCAGGAACAGAGGTTCCTTCAGACATGGACCACACTCTTCGTGCCTCTGGAATGGCAGGGCATCGGTGAGTAAGGTGATCTCCCTTACAAAGTTTAGAAGGGAACTTTGGTTTCCGTCCTATAGGTTTAGACTCCTTTACAACGTCAGTACTCTCATCATGACTAGCATTGGCTAACAGCTTTCCCCCAACATGAATCACAGAGGCTGGTTGCTCAGAAGCATCAGAATTTTGAACTAAGGACCACACTTTTTGCACTTCTGGAAGTACAGGGCACAAGTAAGTAAGGTGATCTCCCTCGCAAAACTTACAAGGAAGCTTACGCTTCTATTTTTTTGGTTTGTCGACAATGTCAAATCCCTCAGCATGACTTGCAGTGGCTGATCTGGTGTCTCTAGTATGACTCACAGGAACTGGTGACTTGTCATTAATATGACTAGCAGTGATCAATGACGTGTCCTCAACATGACTGACAGTGGTTGAAGACAAACTTTTAGTATGATTTTCAGTGACTAAAAGTTTTCTCCCAGCATGACCTCCAGAGGCTGGGTAGGTGTCCCCTGCATGACTTGCAGAGGTAGGGTGCTTTCCCCCAGCATGACTTACAGAGGCTGGGTTGCTGCCCCCTTGTTTTGGCATCTTCCCATTCTTTCTCCGTCTATTCCTTTTAGATTGCTGGCTACTAGTATTGCTAATTTCGCCACATGAGGTAGAAGGAGGAGGAGAAGATGTTACTGGCAAGGTAGGCACAGGCACAGGGTTCTAATGCTCTTGATTTGAGGTGCTCACAAAAGAAGCGTCAGGAGCATGCAAGGCATTCAGAGTGGAAAACAACCAAACCGGCAGCCCAATAGTGAATCCAGGAAGATTCAGAGTAGCCATTAAGGGAGCACCAATGTTTTCAGTGAATGGAACAACACAAGGATCCCCCGGAACAGGGGTACCTTGATTGGCACTTGCCGGAATGCTAGACACAGTTTCTCGCTCAAATGAACAAGAAGTTCTCTAAGGAAAACTAAAACAAGTAGCACAAAGACCACACCACTAAAAAAGGTCCTAGGTAAATCAAGCCAGGCAAACAGATGCCTTCCGGAGAAGAGTCTGGGATGATGAGGGCCCAAAACAGATCAACGAAGGATGAAGAACAGTTACCTGGGGTCCACAATACAATGACTAAGGGTGCAAGTGCTGGAATCACCCAACCTCCCTCCCAAAGATCTGCAAGGGATTTCCTCCCACATCTGTCCTAGGTACAGCAGATATACCCTTCGTTGTCACCTGTGTATGAACCTTTGGTCAGATACTAAGGATACCACAACACCGAAAACTCCTGGGGGAACAGCCCCTGATCGACTCAAAAGGCGTGTGCAGGGTAACTGAGCCCAAAACTCAAAAGAGTCCCCAAATGCGATCCAATCCTGGTATATGCTCGAAACAGAAAGTAGGAGGTGTATTTCCAACAATTTGTTCTCACAAGACCTACTGCATAGATACCAGGCAAGCTTTGAATGAAGTGGGTTTACCTGTGATAGTCGAACTACGATTTTTGCGTAATGTGTGATCTTGGGTGGTTTAAGGTGTTTTAAACCCAAGATCCTAACCAAGACTAGTTGGTGTAGTGTAACCTAGAAAAGAAAATGTTGCTAGTACATTTTATTAGAGTTCATTTTAAAGGTTACTTGCTTACTCAAAAAGGTAGTGGGTGTGTGAGAGTGGTTATAATAGAGATAGAGTACTGAAAATGAAATATTTACCACCAAACAAATATTTTTCTTTTCAATGCAAGTCTTAAAATTCTAATCTAGAATGCATGTGCAAATGCAATTTTTAATCTTTCGAATGCAAAAAAGGTAAAAATAAAGTCTAAATGTACAAAATTAAACTCAAAACCTAAGAATGCAGCTACTCAAGCAACTAGGTATGCAAAAGAAAACTTGTTCTTTTTGATGCAAAGCACTCTAAAATCTTTTAAGCCACTTGCAAGGTACTCTATTCAGAAAATGAATCAAAATTCTTTATGCTTTCAAAGGTAAGAAACAAAACTGAAACTAACCTACTATCAAAGCAAAGCAAAGAAACTTTCAGGTTCTCTTTATGAAACAGTAAAAGCTACCAAGTATGACTTTCAAATTCTTATTGATGTAAGCATGCCAAACATTGGGAAAAGAGTACAAAAACTACTTTTAGACCCAAATGAAGAAAATGACCTACGAAGAAGTATGGTTTGGTAAAGTCAGGTCTGCACATAAACAATGCAAACAAGGTCTTTAACAACAGCCAAAACACTTGAGCTTTCACTACAAAAGAAAACTTAAAAGCATAAGGGAGGATAAAAAACCAATCTAAAAGAGAAATTTCACTCAAATAGATACATACAAGGTCAAGAAGACTCAAGAGGTTTCAAATCCAATGGAAATGGGGTAAGCAGGTTCAGTCAGACACAAATTAGGGTACAAAACACCAAACGGGTCCACAACCCCCCAACTTGGGTAAACAAGCCCCAAAACTTTCCAAACAAGCCCAAATTGATCAAAAGAGGTTCAAATCATGAATGTAGGATCAATACAAGGATGGGAGACCACTTACAGTGGTTTAACTCAGACCTAGGGTCATCAGGGACCCCAAAAAATGCAGCCACAACCCCCAGATTTGGGTCCACAACCCAAAAACTCAAAACTTTCAAACCCATATTTTGAGCGCTACTGTGTATGAGGCATACCAACGCCCATAGCAGGATGGGCGCTACTGTGTAGAAGAAAAGTAGCGTATGGGCGCTACTGTGTTGTACAAACAGTAGCGTACATGTGGAAAAAGTTGAAAAAATGGGGTTAAAACCCCCCACACCTGGGTCCACAAAGGTTTGCAAGGGCCGAGAAGGGTCTGTAAAAGCCCAGCAGGGTCAAACAGAGCCTACTAACTGATCCTAATCAAGAAAATGAATAAATACCATCAAACAAGACTGAAGAAATGACCTTGGATACCCCTAAGCAGTTAGGCTTTCCCCAGCGAAGTCGCCATTCTGTTGTGGGGAAAATGCACCTATAGTTAAGGGGAGAAACTACCAACTTACGGTGATAAAGATAGACTTACAAGCATTCTGCAAGTACAACAAGTAAATGAAGAGATTAGGGTTTAGAGATGTAGGCACCTTATTCAGAAGGTTGATCTTAGCTTTGCCTCCCTCGCTCTTCAATGCTTATCCAGTGTCGCAATGCCCAGACCTGCAAAACAACTTGATACCTTTCTCAAACACATTTGACTACATATATAAGACTGATATTCATAATAGAAGAAGACATCAGATTATAAACAAACTGTAATCAAATCTAATATGCATTAATAGGTCATATTTGGAAAGAGAAGAACGTCTGATCTTTATTGATGAATGAAAGAAAGTGCATAAAGTTATACCTTCCTTCAAGCTTGGCACTTCACAAAACCTAGATTCAAGGTCTCCTGCTTCTGTTCTCCAAGGATTCCAGCCTCTAATCAACTGTGCTATGGTTTACCAAAACTAAAGCACAAGAGAGGGGGATGAGGGTCTCCATTCCTCCAGCATAACTTTGTAATTGGGCTTAGTACCCTCACGTGGCCCTTCTAACCTCTTTATATAGTCAGTGAGGAAGAGGAAAAGAAGTTATAACCGCTCAAGAGGTTTCCCAACGAACTTAACTTACTCGAATTTCAAGATTTTGACCAAAACAGGGGTGTACGCTACTCTACAATAGACAAAGTCACGTACATATAGAGTTGAGCGCTACTATTTCAACAGTGGAGTCACGCTCAGTAGGGTACACACGCTACTATCATGCCTGTGTACCAGTGCTCATGTTAAAAAATGGCCAAAAACAGGCTTTTCTGCTCATTTTCAGGAGATGGTTTGGTTTGGAAAAATGTTCCTAAGGGTCATATACATCAAATGGGTCAAGAATGAGGTAATTTCAACCATTTTTAGTGTCCCAAATGACTCCTCCATCCACAAATGTCCTGTTGTGTGACTAAACTTGATCTCAAGAAGTGTCGTCATGCGACCAAGGGAAACAAGTGTCGTCACGGACGGAGAAGTGTCATTTCAAGCTATAACACCCTTACTAAGCAAAACCCTAGTTTCCAAAATGGACCTACAAGATGACACCTAGGACATGGGACTGGAGTAGAGGGGCACCCCTAGCACTATCCCGATGCCTTGAATCCAACAGAGTAAATGGTTTGTTGATCCGAGCCACGGTCGTCATTCTATGGCTCATTCCGTCTCGCATCCAAAAGGCCTTCAGGGACACCTGCTAGATACCTACCAGGGGCATATAATGACGACCGTACAACAAAACTGGGTTTCGGGGAGTCCTGCAAGTGTGTCTAGGAAGGTTCTAGCTGGGAACACTAGCCATGAGTTCCCAGTGGATGATTTTTCAAAGTTGACTCCTGTGTGCAAAAATTGCACACTCCCTTACAAAGCAAAACCCTAGTTTCCAAAATGGACCTACAATATGACACCTGGCCCATGGGACTAGAGGAGACGGGAACCCCTATCACTATCCTGATGCCCTGAATCCAACGGATTCGACGGTTTTTTCGATCCGAGCCACGGTCGTCATTCTATGGCTCGTTCCGTCTTGCATCCAAAAGGCCTTCAGGGACACCTACTAGATACCTACCGGGGGCATAGAATGATGATCGTGCAACAAAACTAGGTTTCGGGGAGTCCTGCAACTATGTCTAGGAAGCTTCCATCTGGGAACACTAGCCATAAGTGCCCAGTGGATGATTTTGCAAAGTTGACCCCCGTGTGCAAAAATTGCACACTCCCTTACTGAGCAAAACCCTAGTTTCCAAAATGGACCTACAAGATGACACCTAGGCCATGGGACCGGATGAGAGGGGCACCCCTAGCACTATCTTGATGCCCTGAATCCAACGGAGTCGACGGTTTTTCGATCCGAGCCACGGTCGTCATTTTATGGCTCGTTCAGTCTCGCATCCAAAAGGCCTTCAGGGACACTTGCTAGATACCAACTGGGGGCATAGAATGATGACCGTGCAACAAAAGCAGGTTCTTGGGAGTCCTGCAAGTGCTTCTAGGAAGGTTATAGTTGGGAACACTAGCCCTAAGTTTTCGGTGGATGATTTTTCAAAGTTGACCCCTGTGTGCAAAAATTGCACATTCCCTTACTAAGCAAAACCCTAGTTTCCAAAATGGACCTACAATATGACACCTGGGCCATGGGACCAGAGGAGAGGGGTACCCCTAGCACTATCCCGATGTTCTAAATCCAACGGAGTCTATGGTTTGTTGATTCGAGCCACGTTCGTCATTCTATGGCTCGTTCTGTCTCGCATCCAAAAGGACTTTGGAGACACCTGCTGGATACCTACAAGGGGCATAGAATGATGACCGTGCAACAAAACCGTGTTCTGGGGAGTCTTGCAAGTGTGTCTAAGAAGGTTCCAGCTGGGAACACTAGCCATAAGTGCCCGGTGGATGATTTTGCAAACTAGACCCCCATGTGAAAAAATTGCAGACTCCCTTACTGAGCAAAAACCCTAGTTTCCAAAATGGACCTATAAGATATGGTAAGCATTTGTTTTTCAAAAGTGGTTCAGAGGCTCTTGCATCTTGAAAGTGACCGAGAGTATCTTGCAGTGTGATAAGTATCCATTTTAGGTTTCAGCGAATTCAAATATGACTCAGAGTCTCTTGCTTTGTGGGTCATTTACTGAGGTTTTTTATTTTACATTGTATTTCTATTGGCTACGTACTTCAACAAAGTGGTTCCAAATAGATGTATGGATGTGGAAGCTGTGTTTTCCATCTTTGTCTCAAGTATTAGAAGGCATGGCCATATTAGGCTCTTTAGGAATTGAAACATAGTACGATACAATCCTTAGTTATGGAATTCAATTAAAATTTTATCCATACTGCTAGGGAAGAGAAGATAGGAGACCATGCTCAGAAGGATTTGGCGAGGATTTCGTTCCAGGCCGAGCTATTCCATTCATTGCTGAGGCATTTTAGGCTGAAAAGGATATGGTAAGCATTCGTTTTTCAAAATTGGTTCAAAGGCTCTTGTAGCTTGGAAGTGACCAAGAGTATCTTGCAGTGTGATAAGTATCCATTTTAGGTTTCAGCGAATTCAAATATGACTCAGAGTCTCTTGCTTTGTGGGTCATTTACTGAGGTTTTTCATTTTACATTGCATTTCTATTGGCTACGTACTTCAACAAAGTGGTTCCAAAGAGATGCATGGATGTGGAAGCTGTGTTTTCCATCTTTTGTCTCAAGTATGAGAAGGCATGGCCATATCGGGCTCTTTAGGAATTGAAACATAGTATGATACAATCCTTAGGTATGGAATTCAATTAAAATTTTATCCATACTTCTGAGGAAGAGAAGATAGGAGACCATGCTCAAAAGGATTTGGTGAGCATTTCATTCTAGGCCTAGCTATTCCATTCATTGCCGAGGCGTTTGTGGCCGAAAAGGATCTAGTAAGCATTTGTTTTTCAAAAGTGGTTCGGAGGCTCTTGCATCTTGTAAGTGACCAAGAGTATCTTGCAGTGTGATAAGTATGCATTTTAGGTTTCAGCGAATTCAAATATGACTTAGAGTCTCTTGCTTTGTGGGTCATTTACTGAGGTTTTTCATTTTACATTGCATTTCTATTGGCTACGTACTTCAACAAAGTGGTTCCAAATAGATGCATGGATGTGGAAGCTTTGTTTTCCATCTTTTGTCTCAAGTATGAGAAGGCATGGCCATGTTAATTTTTCGATAATTTCATTCCATTATCATTCAGGATCACTAAGAGAATAACATGTACAACATATCTACAGCATATCAATCATAGACACAATAACACACAAGAGATAAAGAGTTTCGTCGGGGAAAACCAAGAAGGTGAAAAACCATGCAACTTCCTCAGAGATAATATAAGCCACAAAGAAATATCACAATGATCAAACCCAAAGATATGTCTCTAGTAGATACTCCTCTTCCTCCACTTGTGCATCGCTTTCTCTCTTAGCCATGCGAGCTTGAGAAGTGAGTGAATGAATAGAATCAGAGAGGCACACCCTCTATTTATACATTGACTTGACCTGCCAATAAACCAATAGGGCTGAATTCCTAAGGAATCCTAATAACCCAACCACATGACCTAACTAGGGCCGACCACACACTGGTGGTATAATAACCCATCAATACAAATGACAACACTTACAATGTAACTTGCGACATTCAAATGATGACACTTTCAATTAGAGGAATAATACATCTCTATTGGATATACAATAAAGTACAAATGTAATATACAAGTGAATATTTTCCGAAGTTACAAATACATCAACACCCCCTCTTATCTAGGAAGGTATTCTCTAGACACAGGTCATCAATACATATTGGCGCAAGTCTTCAATTCTTGAGTTGGATCATCATCACGGAGCATCATCATCATCACTGTTGTTGTACTCGACATCTCGATCACTGGGCTATCTTTGAATTCTTCTCATCATAGGAATTTCTATAGAGCCAACCCTTTTTCATGTTGGATGTAGGCCTAGCCTCCTGTAGGTCTTCATCATCACTGTCCATACTATGGAATCCTCAGGACTTATTACGTGCGTTACAAAACCTCGAAAGAGTATCATAGGATCCTTTATGTGCCTAAGCACGACCGGAAAGATCTCCTAGGGCGCTATTACATGTGACCCCACCACAAAACCTTGAAAGAGCATCCCAGGATTGATTACGAGCATACTACTCAACTTATTGGATCTCCCAGGGCACTATTACTTGTGGTCACCAAAAAACCTCGAAAGAGCATGCCGGGACTGATTACGAGCACACTACTCAACCTATCGGATCTCCCAGGGAGATATTACATGTGGTCATGGCAAAACCTTGAAAGAGCATCCCAAGACAGATTACGAGCGTACTGCTGAACCTATCAGATCTCCCAAGGTGCTATTATATGCCATAGGAAAAAACCTCAAAAGAGCATCTTCCAGATATACCAAAGCGCTATTACATGCCATAGGAAAAACCTCGAAAGAGTATCTTCAAATCTCCTAGGGCACTATTATATGTCCTCCCAAGCAAAACCTCGAAAGAGCATTTTCTAGATATCCCAGGGCGCTATTATATGCCATAGGCAAAACCTCGAAAGAGTATCTGCAAATCTCCCAGGGCGTTATTATATGCTTATCTTGCACAACTTGTCAACAGCTACGGAGTATCAACCTGATACTCACCATACATCATCCCGATGTACATCATCACATGATCAACCTGATCATCGTCACTTGCATCATCCTGATGCATGTCATCGTCGCATGATCATCCTGATCATCGTCACTGCATTGTCCTGATGCATATCATCATCGCATGATCATCCTGATCATCGTCACTACATCGTCTTGATGCATATCATCATCACATGATCATCCTGATCATCATCACTGCATCGTCCTGATGCATATCATCATTGCATGATCATCCTGATCATCGTCACTGCATCGTCCTGATGCATATCATCATACATGATCCAACTAATCATACAAAGCATCCAACTGATGCATATCAACATACATGATCCAACTGATCATACAAAGCAACCAACTGATGCATATCCAAAGTAGTAACTAGAGCATCATCCTGATGCTCATCACACAGGGCTTACATCCACAGCCATGGGAAGGATCCTCCTATCACCATGATTGGAATGGCTCCTGCAGATGTGTCCCATCACTTCTTCCTTGAAGTATCTTCAATCTGAAGAACACCAAGCCTCTCTTTGAAGTATTCAAACTTCACTTTGGCTAGTGGTCTTTTCAACACATCTACAACCTGCTCATCCGTCGCAACATACAGGAGCTTCAGTGCTCCTCTCTGCACCATATCCCTGATATAGTGATATTTGATCTCGATGTGCTTCGACCTGTCATGGAACACCGGGTTCTCAGACAACTTCACACAACTTTGGTTGTCACAAAAGATACAGGTAGCATCCAACGGGAGATCAAATAAAGTCATACAGTAGCTTCCTTATCCATATTGACTCACAACTAGACGAACAAGCTGCGACATACTCTGCTTCGGTTGTACTCAGTGCTACGTAGGATTGCTTCCTGCTAAACCAAGAGATCACACCTGATCCCATACTGAAGTAGCACCCTGAAGTGCTCTTTATATCTGCAACACTGCCTTCCCAATCTGAATCAATATAGCCCTCTAGGTTATACTTTTGATTCACATCATACTTGAGCCCATAATCAATTGTACCCTTCAGGTACCTTAGAATATGCTTTACAACAACTAGGTGAACACTTCTCGGATCCGTCAGGAACTGGCTCAATGTGTTCACTGCAAAGAAAATATCTGGTCTCGTGTTCATCAGGTACATCAAGGACCCAATCATCTAACGAGACACAGTGACATCAACCAGCTCAGATGAAGCATCACACAGAAGCTTCAGGTTCAATGCCATAGGTGTGGCCATGGCCTTGCATTCCATCATCCTGAACCGCTTCAGGATCTCTACTACATACTTCCCTTGTCCAAGGAAGAACCCTTCTGCACTCTGCCACACCTCCATGTTGATGTATTTGTAACTTCGGAATGTATTTCATATATGTATATTGTATTCCTATAGAGATGTTATTATTCCTCTATACGTAAGTGTCGTCATTTATATTGTAAGTGTCATAACTTATACTTGATGGGTTATTAGACCACCTTGATGGGGTCGGCCTTGTATAAGTCATGTGGGTTAAAGGGTTATTAGACCACCCTGGTGGGGTCGGCCCTATCAGCATTATATTATGTGATTAAGTTGAGGCTGACCTAGTAAGGTTATTAGGAAAGTCATGTCATGTATAAATAGAGTGCGGGAGGCACTCTATTTGATCATTCATTTTTCTCTCTAATACACTCATTGGAGAGTGGCGCACTAATGGAGGAGGAGAAGCTACTGCTAGGAGACTATCTCTTATGCTTGGGTTTTGTATCATTGCTCTATCTATCTTTGAGGAATTTATTGGGGTTTTCACCTTTATGGTTTTCCCCAAGGAAACTCTGTGTGTCTATTGTCTCTTGTGATTGCTTCTTGTGATTGATATGTTGTACATGTTATTCTCTCAGTAAAGATCCTAGAGTATTTTGAATTAATGCTAAAAAAATATGGTATCAGAGCTAACCTGAGAAGAAGACACGGTGCAGTTGCATAAGTTAGGAATTCTTGTTTTTTGGGTTTCTCTCCACAGATCTTGAAAGGAAGGAGGCTAGATTGACTCTCCTCAGCAAGGCGCATCTTTATGTCGAAACAGAATTCAATTATGAGGATTTTCAGATTTTGACCTAAACATTAGGGTTTCCACAAAAAGTGGAATTTCTGAAATCTGAGACCATGGCTGGATGCTCCTCAGAAGAATCGAATTTTAGAGATTTGTATCGAAATTTTTGGTTGGGTGAAGCTCCGGGAAAATCAAACCCTAGTTTGGGGTCCTCTCCAGTGAAGCCAAAAATTAGGGCTTCTGCAAAAGTTGGAATTTCTGAAATCTGAGACCATGGCTGGATGCTCCTCAGAAAAATTGAAGTTTAGAGCTTTCGATCGAACTTTTCGGTTGGGTGAAGCTCCGGGAAAATCAAACCCTAGTTTGGGGTCCTGTCCAGTGAAGCCGAAAATTAGGGCTTCTACAAAAGTTGGAATTTCTGAAATCTGAGACCATGGATGGAAGCTCCTCTAAAAAATCGAAGTTTAGAGACCAATATCGAACTTTTTGGATGGATGAAACTCCGGGAAAATCAAACCCTAATTCAGGGTCCTCCCTAGTGAATCCGAAAGTTTGAAAAGAAATTTGAGGGGTGAAACTTTACAGTTTTCAAATTCTGAGTATACCATCTTGATCCACTCATCAAGGCGCATCTTTCTATCCTTTAGAAGTTTGAAATTCAAAGTTTTAATTTTTAGGGTTTCTCTGACAAACCCTAATCCAGCTCGAGATCCAGATTTCTGCAAATCAAGTGCAGGCTATGAGAAGAATGCTCACAGGAAGAAGCTCGGATTATAGCTCAAGAAGAAAATATGGGGAATGAAGATCAAGCTCTCATAGCACAAGGAGAGGACACTTTTCCTCAGATTGTCCTAAGAACAAAAGGATCAACAACAAGAACCACTACAAGCAATCTAACAGGTATGGCTTACATGTATGTTTTGAAATATGTTCATGATTAAGTTTATAATATGATTGTCTTCATGTTATTGAGTTTAGTAACAATCTTGTTTAATTTTAGACTTGGCTTATCACCCTAGTAAAAGTATGAATGCATGATAGAAGACATTCATTGATTAGGGTTATGACACTTATGATTGTATTATGATTGTACTAATGTACTGTGGTGTTGTATGAGGAGAATGTTATCCGCTAACATGAAGGTACAAATCAAGTCGTAGATCAAGACCATAGTGACATGAAGACAAAGGCTCATCCATAGTCATGGATCACATAGAGGTATGTATAATTTGGTTCTACAATGGTTAACTTATGAGTTATGAAGGTCATTGAAGATAATAAGAAAAACATTGCTAACACATAACTAGCAAATATGATGACCAGGTATGTTTTTCCTATATCAAGTTAGAATCCTACCCTATGTAAGGATCTTATACTTTTGTATGATTGATAATGATTACTCATGAAGTTACAAGTTTGAGTAATTTGGGGTTTATGCATATTATGTCTCTTACCTTGATTGATGATATGACTAACCAGAAGAGTTCTATGGTCAAATATGACTATGCATGAGTAAGAAAAGTCTTCCCTGAAACTTTGAATGCTAATGCTTATTATCTGTGTTTGAAATGATCATGACTATACATGTTTAATATTATTGTGTTTTGATAGTATTAAGATTATACTAATGAATGTATGATTATGTATGAGATCTCGAGGATAACACAATGATGATACTAGTAAGCATGCATAGTGATCGAGAATGGATAAAAGTTCAAGGATAGGTAATCCAGGAAGCAAAGATCAAGAGGGAGCACACTCCAGTAGTTCCTGCAAGGAAGCAAAGATTGAGAGGGAGTCCACCCAACAAACAAACAAAGATAAGTATTTGAATTGTCATTTCTTGTATATTTGATTGTTTAAACAATACTGTTCAATGATGTATATACTTATGTTCCTAGACTTAGGTTGTGTATCATGCATATTAGAATAATTGCATTAATGAACAGTATACCACTAATATGCATCTAATGGGTAAGTGGCCTATGGCACTGTACAACATCCCATTGCTACTTATTTAGGCTACTTATTTAGAATGAAACCGCTTTGCTAATATGTTGGGAGTTGTGCACACTCTTAACAATGTTCTGGTAGAGATTGGAAGGCATCTAGAAACTAACGGGATATGGATAAATGTTGTATTGAAGCATTAGCTAAATTAATTGCATGACTTTATGACATATTTCTTTATGTGTAAGAATTTGTTCTGAAAACTATGAGATGTTTCTAATCATGCAATTTAACTTGTCTTGTAGGAAAGACGATGTACCATCACCTACAAAAAGGAATAGAACATTTGTTCCAGCAATGAAGATCAAATAAAAACTATCTATTGAAGAATCTGAAGTTCCCAGGATCCGGGATGCAGTAATGGAAGAATGCCATGATCGAGGAGTACCAGTCGATCATGAAGAATGATGTTTGGGATGTGGTCCCGAGACAAGAAGGCAAGTCTGTTATGAATTCCAAGTGGATCTACAAGATCAAGATTGCTGCCGAGTTCGAGATGAAGGACTTGGGGATGATGCACTATTTTCTAGGCATGGAGGTGTGGCAGAGTGCAGATGGAATCTTCCTGGGACAAGGGAAGCATGCAGTAGAGATCCTGAAGAGGTTTGGGGTGATGGACTGCAAGGCCATGGCCACACCTATGGCATCAAACTTGAAGCTTTTGTGTGATTCTTCATCTGATCCGATTGATGTCATTGAGTATCATCAGATGATTGGGTCCTTGATGTACCTGACGAACACGAGACCAGATATTTGCTTTGCGGTGAACACATTGAGCCAGTTCCTGACGGATCTGAGGAGTGTTCACCTAGTTGCTGTAAAGCATATTCTGAGGTACTTGAAGGGTACAGTTGATTATGGGCTCATGTATGATGCGAATCAAAAGTTTAACATGCAGGGTTATGTTGATTTGGACTGGGTAGGCAGTGTTGCAGATAGGAAGAGCACTTCTGGGTGCTGCTTCAGTATGAGATCAGGTGTGATCTCTTGGTTTAGCAGGAAGCAGTCCTGCGTAGCACTGAGTACAGCCGAAGCAGAGTATGTTGCAGCTTGTACGGCTAGTTGTGAGGTAGCATGACTTAGGAAACTACTATCTGAGTTATTTGATCTCCCGTTGGATGCTACTAGTGTCTTTTGTGACAACCAGAGTTGTGTGAAGTTGTCTGAGAACCTGGTGTTCCACGATAGGTCGAAGCACATTGAGATCAAATATCACTATATCAGGGATATGGTGTAGAGAGGAGCAATGAAGCTCCTGTATGTTGTGACGGATGAGCAGGTTGCAAATGTGTTGATGAAACCACTAGCCAGAGTGAAGTTTGAGTACTTCAGATAGAGGCTTGGTGTTCTTCAGATGGATGACACTTCGAGGAAGAAGTAATGGATACATCTGCAGGAGCCATTCCAAACATGGTGAGAGGAGGATCCTTCCCATGGCTGTGGATGTAAGCGCTGTGTGATGAGCATCAAGATGATGCTCCAGTTACTGTTTTGTATATGCATCATGTTGGATGCTTGATATGATCAGTTGGATCATGTATTTGTATATGCATCATGTTGGATGCTTGATATGATCAGTTGGATCATGTATATATATATGTATCAGGTGGATACATTGTATGATCGGGTGGATCATGTATTTGTATATGTATCAAGTGGATGCATTGTATGATCGGGTGGATCATGTATGATGATATGTATCAGGTGGATACATGGTATGCATCAGGTGGATGCTTTGTATGATCAATTGGATCATGTATATGTATATGCATCAGGTGGATGCTTTGTATGATCAATTGGATCATGTATATGTATATGCATCAGGTGGATGCTTTGTATGATCATTTGGATCATGTATGATGGCATGCATCAGTACGATGCAGTGATGATGATCAGGATGATCATGTGTGATGAGTATCAGGACGATGCTCTAGATGATATGCATTAGGACGATGCAGTGATGATGATTAGGATGATCATGTGTGATGAGTATCAGGATGATGCTCTGGATGATATACATCAGGACAATGCTATGATGATGATCAGGATGATCATATGTGATGATATGTGTCAAGTGGATGCATTGCATGATTAGTTGGATCATGTGTGATGAGTTCTGAAGACACAAATGCACATGAGCCATTCTCACATGATGGTAGGTGTGTCCTCCCATGGTGCAGATATAAGGGCTGGGGCCATTTTGACATGGTTGAAGTGTGTCTTCCCATGGTCGTTGATGTAAGAGTTGTTCCATTCAAGCATGGTTGAAGTGTGTCTTCCCATGGCTGCGATATAAGTGTTGTGCCATTCCTAGCATGGTTGAAGTGTGTCTTCCCATGGCTATGGATGTAAGTGCGATGCCATTCTCGCATGGTGGAAGTGTGTCTTCCCATGGCGTAGATATAAGTGCTGAGCCTTTCACGGATGGTTGAAGTGTGTCTTCCCATGTCGATGAATGTAAGTGATGTGTGATGTGCATCTAGGTTGTGCTTCGTGAATGATGTTATGATCAGTATGATCATGAGTATCAGGATGATACTCTGTGGCCGTGGATAGGTTGTGCAGTGGCATGTACAAGGTCCTGGGAGATCCGATAGGTTGAGCTGTGTGCTTTTAATCAGTCCTGGGATGCTCTTGCAAGGTTTTGTTGATGCACGTAATAAGTCCTGAGGATTCCACAGTATGGCCAGTAATGATGAAGACCTATAGATGGTGGGCCTACATCCAACATGAAAAAGGGTTGGCTCTATAGAAATTCCTATGACGAGTAGATTAGAGATTGATTGAGATAGCAGCAGTAACAACGATGATGATGATTCGATGACGATGATGCAAAGAAGAAGACTTGTGCTAGCAGATCTGTGTCAAGAAATACCTTCCTAGTTAAGAGGGAGTGTTGATGTATTTGTAACTTCGAAATGTATTTCATATATGTATATTGTATTCCTATAGAGATGTTATTATTCCTCTATACGGAAGTGTCATCATTTATATTGTAAGTGTCGTAACTTAAACTTGATGGGTTATTAGACCACCTTGATGGGGTCGGCCCTGTATAAGTCATGTGGGTTAAAGGGTTATTAGACCACCCTAGTGGGGTAGGCCCTGTCAGCATTATATTATGTGATTAAGTTGAGGCTGACCTAGTAAGTTTATTAGGCAAGTCAAGTCATGTATAAATAGAGTGCGGGAGGCACTCTATTTGATCATTCATTTTTCTCTCTAATACACTCATTGGAGAGTGCCGCACTAGTGGAGGAGGAGAAGCTATTGTTAGGAGACTATCTCTTATGCTTGGGTTTTGTATCATTTCTCTATCTATCTCTAAGGAAGTTATTGGGGTTTTTTCACCTTTATGGTTTTCCCCAAGGAAACTCTGTGTGTCTATTGTCTCTTGTGATTGCTTCTTGTGATTGATATGTTGCACATGTTATTCTCTCAGTAAAGATCCCAGAGTATGTTGAATTAATGCTAAAAAATTAACACTCCATGCCTAGAAAATAGTGCATCATCCCCAAGTCCTTCATCTCGAACTCGGCAGCAATATTACTCTTCGTATCGAAAATCAATCTATCCTCACCTGTAACAAACAGGTCATCCACATACAATAGCAGTATCACTGGATTTCCTTCCTCAACCTTGTAGTAAAGGTTGGAATCCGCTTTACTCTTGGTAAAGCCCAAACTGGATAGAAAGCCGTCTATCCTATCATACCAAGTCCTAGGAGCTTGCTTCAAGCCATACAGGGCTTTCTTCAACTTGCACACATATGACTCCCTGTCATGTGTCTCAAAACCAAGTGGTTGCCCCACATACACTTCCTCTTCGACTACACCATTCAAGAAAGATGTCTTGACATCCATTTGGTGTATCTTCCACTTCATCACTGTAGCCAGAGCAAGTACTGTTCTCATGGAAGTGTATCTGGCTACAGGTGAAAAAGTCTCTTCATAGTCTATACCCTCTTTCTGGGAGAACCCATGAGCTACAAACCTCGCCTTGTATTTCTCTATGCTACCATCTGCAGCATGCTTGATCTTATAGATCCACTTAGAAGTCACAACAGAATTCCCTTCTGGTCTTGGGACCACATCCCAAACATCATTCTTCATTATCATTTGGTATTCCTCGACCATGGCATCCTTCCATTCTTTCTTTTTTGCTACTTCTTCATAATTGGAAGGTTCTTTGTTCATAATATCACAGAGCAAGGCAACATAGCTAGTGTGTGACCTTGTCCTTTTCCTTTCTCTATGTTCCTCTTCTAGAATAGCATACCTTTCTACATCTTGAATGAGCTCTCTAGCCCATGCAGGTTTCCTCTTGTGAGAGTTATTCTCACGGAGTGGATCTACAGGTTCTTGTGGATCTTAAATTTCATAAACTTCTTCTGGAATTGCTTCATTCATAGTGGTGTCTTGAAATCTGGTTACCTTTGGTTCTTCATGGTCTTTAACAGGGGTCTTCCTTGATTTGATGTATGTTGAGTCTTCATCAAATGTTACATCCCTGCTGATGTCAATCTTTTTGAACCCTGGAAAGTATATTCTGTAAGCCTTCAAGCTTTCACTATAACCCACAAAGATGCCCTTCTTTCCTGAAGGATCTAGCTTTGTCCTCTTTTCCTTTGGAATATGTGTATATACTGGACATCCAAATATCCTTAGATGGCTAACTTCAGGTTTCTTACCAAAGAAAACTTCTTCTGGTGTCTTGTTGTCAAGTATATTGTGAGGTGTTCTATTTTGCACATATACAGTTGTCCTAGCTGCTTCTGCCCATAGATGCATAGGCACATCCTGGTCATGAAGCATTTCCCGTGCTACTTCCATGATAGTTCTATTCTTCCTTTCTGCAACTCCATTTTTTTGTGGATTGTAGGGAGCAGTCAACTCCCTCTTAATTCCTGAATCACTGCATAGCTTCTTGAAATCACCTGAAGTGAATTCTCCGCCATTGTCGAATCTAAAGGTCTTGATCTTCTTATTGGTTTGATTTTCTATCAAGGCTTTGAATTCTTTGAACTTATCAAATACTTCATCTTTATTCTTCAGAAAATAAACCCAAGTCTTCCTAGAGAAATCATCAATGAAGGAAACATAGTATACATACCCACTCAGAGAACTGGATGACATTGGACCACATACATTGGAGTGGATAATTTCCAAGATTCCTTTTGCTTTGCTTTCACTGCTTGGAAATGATTTCTTTGAGTTCTTTCCTTTTGCACATACTTTGCAAACACCTTCATGCTTTGACTGGATTTCAGGAAGACCTTCTATTGCTTTGCTTGCAATTGGTAGTGCTCTATAGTGCATGTGTGCAAGCCTTCTATGCCAAAGTTCACTTGGCTCCGTGGACTCATGTACCATGGCATATTCAATTTGTCCCTTCAATTTGTACAATCCTCCCTCTTGCTCTCCAATCACTGCTGCATCGTCTATGGTCTTACCCTTTGGCCACATGAGTACTTGGCCATCCACAAATGCAACTCTAATCCCCTTTGCATCCAAAGATGATATAGAGAGGATATTCTTCTTGAGCCTAGGTACATATAGAACATCTTTCATCTTCAAAGACTTCCCAGAGTCTAGTTTATAGGAGGCTTGACCACTTCCTTTTATAGGATATTGATAGTCATCCCCAAGTTTCACCTTATGAGGTGACTCATGTTCAGGTAAATCTACAAAGGATTCTTTAAACCCAGTCATGTGTTTGGAAGCCCCAATATCAAAAATCCAATCATCACATCCATGAGAGATAGTACTTATGAGAGAAGAGATTAGAACATATTCATCTTCACTTGATGAGTCATCACTTTCTGCTCTAGTCTTCTTCCTAGGAGGTTCATCATCCTCAGCAACATGAGCATGATATCTCTTCTTGTTGCTCTTCTTCTTGTTGTTGAAGTTGTTGTTGTTATTGTTCCTTTTGTTCTTAGGACAATCTGAGGAAAAATGTCCCTTCTCATTACATGTAAAGCATCTCAGATCTTTCTTATCTCTATGATGATGGTGGTGTGAAGATCTCTTGTTATGAGATGGCTCCCTCATGAACTTGCTCTTCTTGGTATGTGCTGTGCGAGCTTGATCTTCATTCCCCATCTTTTCTTCTCGGGCCACAAGCCTAGCTTCTTCTTGTGAACATTCCTCCCATAGTCTACTGAAAGAGATCAATTTCCTTATTGCACAAATTCCTTGTATGAAGGAGTCCCATGACCTAGGTAGGCCATTCAATGTGGTCATTACAATTTCACCATTCTCCACTACTTCATCCACAGTTTCAAGTTGTTCCTTTATTTGAGAGACCTTAGAAAAGTAGGATTGAATAATATCTCCATTCTAGAGCTTTACCCCTTTCAATTGGTTCCGTGGAGTCATCTTCCGATTTATGTTCTTTCCTTCAAACAACTTGGTCAAGGAGTCAAACATCTCCTTAGGTGTCTTTAAGGAAGACACATGGGGTATGAGATGGTCCTTTATAGAATCAACAATGATTCTCTTAGCTTTGACCAAGTTCTTCTTGTGTAAGGCCTTAGCCTCATCTCCTTATGGAACTGGAACCTCTTCCTTTATGTAATTGTCCAACTCATTCTCTTCTAGGATTAACCCAATCCTATACTTTCAGGCTTGGAATTTATTAGCCCCTTCAAGCTT
The DNA here is from genome assembly GCA_027924585.1 of Larix kaempferi. Classification (NCBI taxonomy): domain Eukaryota; kingdom Viridiplantae; phylum Streptophyta; class Pinopsida; order Pinales; family Pinaceae; genus Larix; species Larix kaempferi. Next base: position 20,618,880 of record BSBM01000155.1, on the reverse strand, counting down.
ATCCTCAAGCTTGGTGTGGTGGGACATCTTAAAGAGTACTTCAAATGAAAATAGAAAAGTTATTAGGTCTTACCACTTGATTTGTTGAAAACTGGGTCTGGAGCTGGATTAGGGTTTGTCAGAGAAACCCTAAAAATTCAAACTTATGAAAGGATAGAAAGATGCGCCTTGCTGAGCTGGTCAAGCTAGTATACTCCAGATTTGAAAACTGCAAAATTTAACCCCTCAAAATTGCCTTTGAAACTTATCGATTCACTAGATAGGACCCCAAACTAGGGTTTGATTTTACCGGAGCTTCACCCAACCAAAAAGTTCGATCCAAAGCTCTAAACTTTGATTTTTCAGAGGAGCTTCCAGCCGTGGTCTTAGAATCCAAAAATTCCAACTTTTTCCGAGACCTTAATTTACGGGCCAAAAACTGAAAATGCTCAGAATTGAATTCTATCTCGACAGAAAGATGCGCCCTTGCTAGGAGAGTCAATTTAGCCTCCTGCCTTTGATTATCCGCGGAGAGAAACCCAAAAATTAAGAATCCCTAGCTTCCATAGCTGCACAGTGCCTTCTTCTTAGGTCAGCTCTGATACCATGTTAATTTTTTGATAATTTCATTCCATTATCATTCAGGATCACTAAGAGAATAACACGTACAACATATCTACAGCATATCAATCATAGACACAATAACACAATCACACAAGAGACATAGAGTTTCCTCGGGGAAAACCAAGAAGGTGAAAAACCCCACAACTTTCTCAGAGATAAGATAAGCCACAAACCAAGATCACAATGATCAAACCCAAAGAGATGTCTCTAGTAGATACTCCTCATCCTCCACTTGTGCGCCACTTTCTCTCTTAGCTATGCGAGCTTGAGAAGTGAGTGAATGAATAGAATGAGAGAGGCACACCCTCTATTTATACATTGACTTGACCTGCCAATAAACCAACAGGGCCGACTTCCTAAGGAAGCCTAATAACCCAACCACATGACCTAACTAGGGACGACCCCACACTCGTGGTCTAATAACCCATCAATACAAATGACGACACTTACAATGTAACTTGCGACACTTGCAAATACAAATGACGACACTTCCAGTCAGAGGAATAATACATCTCTGTTGGATATACAATAAATTACAAATGTAATAAACAAGTGAATATCTTCTGAAGTTACAAATACATCAACAGGCCATATAAGGCTCTTTAGGAATTGAAACATAGTATGATACAATCCTTAGGTATGGAATTCAATTAAAATTTTCTTAATGCTGCAACATGTTCAAATGTAGCATATGTATAGCTTGATATACAATGAATGATTAAGTCACTTGAATTAGACCCATGTGCAGTTGTTGAAACAACCAATGCAATAGTTGCATTGAAGGAAACTGAGAAAAACCCTAGTTTACGAAGTGAATGCACAAAGAAGTCATTGGGCCATGAGAAGACTAGGGAGAGCCCCCCCTAGAGGTAATCGCACGCCAGGAGACCAACGGAGTCGATGGTTTGTCGATCCGACCTCCGATTTCTGAGTTATGTCGAGTTGCAAGTTGCATGAAAATGTCGTTCAGGGACACTTGGTGACTTTCAGTCTGGGATCGAAAAAGAAAACGGAGCAGCAAGATTGTGTGCCGTTGGCTCCTGCAAGTGTGTATGGGAAATGCCGATGTGGGAACACTACAAACACTGGCTTGGTGGAGGGTTTTGCAGAGTTGACCCACCAATGCGAGATTGCATTGAAGGAAACTGAGCAAAACCCTAGTTTACGGAATGAATGCACAATGAAGTCACTGGGCCATGAGAACACAAGGGAGAGGCCCCCCTAGAGATAATCGCATGCCAGGAGACCAACGGATTCGACAGTTCGTCAATCCGACCTTTGGTTTCCGAGTTATGTCGAGTTGCAAGTCGCATGAAAAATGTCGTTCAGGGACACTTGGTGACTTTTGGTCCAGGAGCAAAAAAGCAAACGGAGCAGCAAGATTGCATGTCATTGGCTCCTGTAATTGTGTATGGGCAATGTCGATGTGAGAACATTACCAAAACTGGTTCGGTGGAGGGTTTTGCAGAGTTGACCCACCAATGCGAGATTGCATTGAAGGAACCTGAGCAGAACCCTAGTTTGCGAAATGAATGCACAATGAAGTCACTGGGCCATGAGAACAAGAGGGAGAGGCCCCCCTAGAGGTAATCGCATGCCAGGAGACCAACGGAGTCGATGGTTCGTCGATCCCACCTCTGGTTTTCGAGTTATGTCGAGTTGCAAGTCGCATGAAAATGTCGTTCAGGGACACTTGGTGACTTTTGGTCCAGGAGCGAAAAAGCAAACGGAGCAGCAAGATTGCACACCATTGGCTCCTGCAAGTGTGTATGGGAAATTCCGACGTGGGAACAATACCAACACCGACTCGGTGGAGGGTTTTGCAGAGTTGACCCACCAATGCGAGATTGCATTGAAGGAAACTGAGCAAAACCATAGTTTACGAAATGAATGCACAATGAAGTCACTGGGCCATGAGAACACGAGGGAGAGGGCACCCTAGAGGTAATCGCATACCAGGAGACCAACGGATTCGATGGTTCGTTGATCTAACCTTCGGTTGCCGATTTATGTCGAGTTTCAAGTCGCATGAAAATGTCGTTCAAGGACACTTGGTGACTTTCGGTTTGGGACACTTGGTGACTTTCGGTCCTCCTAGGGTTTCTGTTTGTTAAGGCTTGTATAATTTTCTTCTTGACAACTCACCTCTTATACCATGTTAAATTTTTTATACTTGATCTAGATAAATGCTTTATACCAATTATAACCATTAGTTTAATGCATAAATTTAACCATAAAACATTTACATAAAGAATTTAACATGTAGGATCTAGTTAAGAATAGAAGGCACTTTATTTCTCGAATCCCAAGGTAACGTTTGTTCCTTTCACCAATGTTGCTTTGAGCACTTGTATGTAGTTACTCATATGTAGTGTTGAATCTAATTGTACAATCAAATATTGGGGGTTGATGAAATGTGTAGCATGTATTGCAATTAGTTTTATTAAATTACACTTGAACATTGACTTAACTTGTAATTTAATCATCCAAACTCACAAATTTTAATTAGACCTATCCAATTAGTGTGCATGAGTGAGTTCATTGAAACCTTGAAATACATTGTATTGCACTTAGTTTTATTAAATTACACGAGCAAGAAGTTTGACTTAACTTGTAATGATCATCCAAAATCACAATTTTTAATTAGATATCCAATTAGTGTGCATCTAGTGAGTTCGTTGAAACCTTTAAATATAATAGTTTGTTCTTTTGACATAGCACATTCATGAGTAATAGATAATCCACACAAATCAACACAATAGATTGACACAAGAACATGTGGAAACCGAAGAACACATACAAAGTGAAATGTATCATTCATTTATAAGTGAAATGTCAATGTATATGTCTCCAAAAGTACATGTATCATAAAGTACATATATATCCAAAAGTATCCAAAAGTACATGCACAATGAAGTCAATGTACATGTATCGAAAAGTACATATATATCCAAAGGTATCCAAAACTATTCAAGCCACATGTACATGTATCCAAATGTACATATATCACATAAGACAAATCAAAACTCAAGCTTCCTCTTGTTCTTTCATGGCGTTGATCCTCTAGGCACATCTCTAGGATCAGTGTGCGTCTCTGGATCCTGCAAATTAAATATCAATTGTTAAATTCAACTAAATATGTACTAATACATCAACTCAACAATTATCAACATGTGCATGGAAGTTGCATGAAACACTTGGTCACTAATGGACATCTCACCTCAACGAGAGACCGTGTCAAAGGGGATTGCATTCCTTGTGTAGCAGATGGAGCTGTTTGTTGAACATCCAGGATGGTCGCAACCATGGTCGAACCAGGGGGGCCAGGAGATGCTCCTGCTGTTGGTGGCTACAATAAAAAAATGTTGAAATCGTTAGACATGCATGAATAAACAATAGACAACAATAATAAACTATGTAAAGATCATGTTGAAATAGTTACATACCTCTGTGTGACCAGTTGCCATTGCAGATGCAGCACTGACTGCTACATCAACCATCGATGTGAGGTTTTCAACAAACAACTCTGGTTCCTAATGCAGTAAACATGCAATTCAAACATTAACAAAAACTATTTATGCACTGGATTTCAAGTTAACCAACAAATATCATCGAAGGATATACATTACCATGGTATCAGTAAGCCCATGGTCGTGGGCAGCTGGAGTCTTTCTAGGAGTAGGCTACCTCACATACACATGACCCTTGTTCACGAATGGCCTAGGAGGAGATACAAATCCAGGAAATGGTCTAGATGTCTCGGTTGGTTCCTACAGTCAACAAGTGTTCATGTAGTTAGACATGCATGATTCAACGAACATACATGTATTTAAAAATGACATTTTCAATTGTTTACATGGAGCCCAGATGTTTCCTCGGATGATACGACCATGGATGCTACCTCCACATTGGCTTGCCCCAGTGAAGGATCTGCCATCTGCAAGTTTAATAATTGTAAATATTAGATCGTAGATAGCTTTAGTGAACTAACATGTAAAGTATGTGGAAATTAACAAATTAACAAGTATTAAAAAATTGAAATTTTAAAATGTTTACCTCGGTGTGAGATACAGCAATGGGTGCTATATAAGAGGGGCCTTCCAACTGGGTAGCATCATGAATCCCTCCACCAACGACAAGATTAGTGGATGGAATGTCATGCCCCCCCGTAGAGTATGGAACATCTGACTCTCGGGCGTCGCTGTCGGCATAAAGCATCAACTGCAAGTTCACAAAATTAATATATTAGCTCAAACTATATATATGTGTACAAAGAGGAAAATAAATGAAGAATTTATTACAATTAACCATCTACATACCTCACTCAAAAACCCATTGAAGGAAACATCTGAGGCAAGACCATAGCAGGAAAAACCACATGATGTGCACTCATGAGGCTCAATACTAGGTTGGGGATGTGCCGATGGTCCTGCACTAGTGAATGGTCCTACACTAGACGATGGTTCTGCATGGTGACGATCTGGTGTATGTACCACACCAGGGATAGATGTCCCTTCCTCACCCATATGCTGAACCATAGGGCCATGGCGAACAACCGCCCATGCCAAACTCAAAAACGCATCATGTGTCTGTGGAATAACATGATGTGCTGGTGGGACATCTGGCCCAGGAAACTGCCTACGAGGTGCAGGGATAGGGCGATCATGGTCTCGAAGCCTTGCATTGGGTCAGTTTTGGGGCATCTCCACACCGATCCCCTGAAACTGCAAGATATCAAAATAGTTTACATTTTTATGTAACACGAACTCTGCATACATATTTTGAAGGAAATACAGGGGAATTTCCCTGTTGTTATGTGGTGGCATATCAAAAACCATGTACCATCTGTCCATCCAGTTATCAACAAATGGTTGAAATGTGCACCACTCAATAGAGATATGAGGCTTGTTTTCATTTGGGATTCCCCCCGACCGAGGGTCCCTAAACAATGCAAATATGAGATCTTTGGATATTTTCAACTTTTTTATTGCAGTGTAGTCTAGCCCATCAACATATTGTTGTCCTTTTCTTTCTCTATATGATGTAATATCATATAGTACATTGCTAGACTGTGAAATGGTGTCAACAATTGCATCCAGAGTTGATGCAAGTGAGCGGCGAATCCTGTCACCACCACTAAAAGCTGCACCAATTACCCTTAAGCGGGAAAGCTCAATCGGTATATCGGCATTTGTGTCCATAGCTGCAACTGCAATAAAAACATCCATACGAAAATCATTAAAAACATATACATGGTATATAATGATGTCTCTTCAAAATTGAAAATGTATTAAATCAAACTCAAGTAAGCAATTTAATGGCATTCACTTACATACATTTAAAACTTAAAATTAAACATTTAACAATTAAAACGTAAGTTTCGTTCAACTTCTTTCTAGAAGTTAAGGCACTTCTTAACCCTCATTGGTGACTTTTCCATGCAAACTTGGGTTTAAACTTCTTAGAATTTAGGAGTGTTATTTTGACATGTTTTGGCCTTTACGTCCCTTGCAGAAAAAAATATTTTCATCAACTTCATAAGCTAACATTAAATTTATTGATTTCAACATATTACGCCTTGTGGTTGGAGGGGAGGGCAAAGTGGCATGGAATGAAATGGATATGTATGAGTTTGTCTTGTCAATATGATTACATATACTTGAGATGACTATCAATGATTAAGATGTTGAATAATCAACTAGAGATGGTGACTAAAATGACAATAACAACAATGTCAACTTAATAAGATATCACAAGTGGAATATGACAGTGTTATCTCAGAATTATCACATGTATATTTATTAATGATCCAAGTATTATGATATGTGATTGATATGACAAGATGGTTGATTAGGAGGATGAAAATTAAGTTGAGATAGAACAACTAAATTTAAATGTCACAGTCCTAGGACTGTGACTACATTCAGTTAATGAATAAGTAAGAATAGGATATGACTTGTTAGGCTTAGAAAGATGGTTAAGGTAACATGCTTGGGGGCATGTTAGGTGGTAAAACTCAGACCCATGTCTTAAACATAGTCTTTAAGAGGGATAGAAGTTTAGGATAGATGTAGGGTTAGGACAACATCCAAGGGAAGAAGGGCCGAGATAGGTAAGAATGTTAGAAGGGTTTTAGGATAGGTTTCTAGGAGTAGTTACTAGGTCAGGGCCGCAGGTCTTTCTAAGTGTAGATTAGGATGGTTGGATGTGTAAACGACAGGGACGAGGGACTATTAGGATATGTGAGGCAAGAAAAGGGGTGATACAGGGCTGCCACCAGTCCTCTAAATATCATTGACTCGCTCATGGTTGGGAACACTCTCACGAAACACTCTAGGTAGTTCATGGGTGTTCACCATTTCCATTGTTCTATAAACATGGAAACCAACCAAAAGTGACATGGGAAAATGGGGAAATTGCGGACTGGAATACAATTGGTTGTAGATGAGCTTAGAGACTCGACATGTCTTTGAGTTGAATCGACGGTCCTTGAGCGTTGAGTAGATTGATCGAGGGTGTAGATAGGGCAGGCCCGAGAGGCACTTTGTTAATGTGTTTTGGCATTTAGTTAAGGGTGCTTAACTAAGAGGCAATGTATAGCTACATACACTTGTGATGAAATTTTGATTATGTTCATGGACAAATGATTGTGATGAAATTTTGAGAAACCAAGTTACTAATTTTTTATGCATTTTTTCTATTCACGCTTGTGCATGCATTTCATATTGTTATGACCATTTCCGAAGAAACTTATTCAATTAGTATCATGGGGAAATGGCCTTTGAGGGTTGGAAATTTGGGTTTCATGTGGATGGATACATTGTACAAAGGGAGGAGTTTTATTTTTTTTCGATTTTTGGTTGCATTAAGAATTTTTGATTTCTTGAAAAGGGATTCATTGTAATTATTCATTCATCTTGGTTGAGGGAGATGTGAATTTAATTAGAGATTGGGTTATTTCCAATTTGATAAATATTACAAAATTAGGTTGTTTTAAACTATAAAAAACGGTAATTTAGGTTTAGAATTGACAAAAAAATGGTATGGGTGAATGAATTACCTGATTATATGACAATCCACTGGTGAATTTGCCTCCCCTCCAACGAAATCCGGCTCCAATACTCTAGGGCACAAAATTCATCATCGTCCAAGCTCAAATTCAGGTTTCTGATGCTTGAAATGCGTCGCGGGTGGTCGAGACTGTGTATTTAAATTGATTTTAGATTTACAAAACGTGCATGCATTATATAACTACATAACGCGTATGCGTTATGTTTATCTATCCTACATGTTTAATGACATGTCAGGCTCGGGTTTTACCATACCAAGTGCTAAGTATCATAAACGCACTATATTTTTATGTAACGTGAATGTGTTTTCAAAAACTAGGATTGCATCTAAAAGGTCCCTCATCTTCTTGCACACACCCATGTATGAAGAATGTTTATTGTATAGTTCATAAGGATACCTTATGAGGTATCTTCCTCCTACCCTATTGTTAGGTCATTTCATAACATATATGCTTGGCATTAATTGTCGAACTAAGAATTTAAACATCATAAGTTACAAGGTTTACTGGTGGGGCCTTGGCCTTGAGCTCCTCACTAGTAAACAAGTACAATAATCATTTATATTTACAAAATTTTAGGGCATAAAGGAGGGATATTATAGCTAACTTCCATAGTAGAAATAAACATTAGGATACAACTATGTTTGGATCCAAGGGAAAGGAAACCTTTGACTTTGATGTAGCTTCCCCATTACACATAAAGAAGCTAGTTGACACTATGCCTAGAATATCGAAAGGTGTTCTGAAGAAGGCCACGTACAATCCTAATGCAAGTGCTACCCAAAATTATAGAATAGTGGAGGATATGGATCAAGCTCCTTCTGCAATGTCCACTCTTGAGGCTTTGTAGAGTTATCCAACCCAACGAAGGAACTTGCTCTCACCGTTAGGAGTGTTTGATCCCACAGATAGTTAGGTCATTGCTTTTGACTGTGAAAATTGGAAGCTCCATCTGCCCCATCATGCAATTTCCAGATTCAAATGACATCCGGTAAGTCCAATATATATCATACTGTTACCGATGAGGGTTCCTCCACTTGCCTGATGTCTTTATCATGCTGGAAGGCTATAGGTTCACCCGAGGTAGTTGCTACGGTTACAATGTTGAAGACTTTCCATAGACATTTATTCAAGCCTCATGAAATAATTTTCTCAAATAGCATTATTTTTCCTTTATAATAACTGTAAAAATATTTAAGTGATTCCCATCAAAGTTTGCTTTACTAAAATTTAGTTTTAGATAAATAGTTTAAATATGAATAATTTATTTATTCCACGAATTGAATAGATTTTGAGATCAAAACTTAGCATATAAGAATTATGTGCCCACTAACTTGTGTGAGGATATTCTTAGGTTTGAGTTCTTGTAATCTATGCCATAGCTATGTAGGAACTCCAAAGATCAACTCTTAGGTCATTGAACATGAAAATCTTCTGTTGTTGACAATTTACAACACCCAACCACTTGAGTTAGCCCACATAACTGTCATATATATATATATAAATAATTCGTTTATTTTAAATAATTTTTTATTTATTAAATTAAAATTTAAGTATAATTTTTTAAAATAAATTGGAGATATGATAAAAAAAAATAAAATCATTTAATGGTTTTTACTAAATAATTTTAACTTAAAATTTCACTTTAGTGGAAGGATTATCTCTAGTATATGATATTTTTAACATAAATTTTAATAATTATTATTTTTTTAAAATTTATTTATATTTTACAAATAAATATATTATAATAAATTTATAAATATAATAATAATTATGTTATTATGAAAAATAATATATTTATATTGTATATAATATAATTTTTTAGCATAGTTTTTAGTGATAAATTAATTATATGAATTTTTTATTATTAATTTTATAATTTTATCTTTTAGAAATCATTTTCAAATGAGTCAATCTCACTCCATTAAGGTGTGGGTTTTATCTACCGAGGAGGGGATTGGAGTTGATCTACATGCAAGTTAAAAGGATTATAGCAAAAAAAAATCATTATCAAACTAAATAAAATGAATTTATTTTATTATTTAGTTTATATTAAATAATATAAATTTATATTTTTATTATAATTTTTCTTATTTTAATAAGAATATACAAAAGTCTAAAAAGTAGAAAAAACATCATACAAATACCTTTAAAAATGTGATTGTAATAGTAGAAGAAAATAGGTTTATAAATGTGATTATACTATAATATTAGAAAACAAAATCAAATCAATATTAAAAAATTTAAACCTATATTACGGTGGTAATTCAAGATACAAATTGCCGAATGTTACGGCAATTACAAAGTTTGTTCAATGTTTAAATCTTTAAAATCTATTTATGGAGAATGTGCAACGTGGGTGAGTGAGTCTTGACATTCTAAATTATGTAATATCTTGATTTTGACTCATTACATTAAAATGTAAATGATGTAATATTGTTATAAAATTGTGGTGAGGATCTAAGTCCAAGGCCCCCCATCTATTTAGTGATACATATGGTTTACGTGCTAGCCAGACACAATGGAATTTCAAATATTATGTAAATATGTGTTTTAATGAAATACTCACAACTAGCTATGCAATGCAACAAGAGTATGGAGGCATGATCTTTACAAGGAATTGGGAGGAAAATATTCAAACCCTTAGAGCCAGTCAAGTCAAGCCAAGTGTCAATGAGAGAACCCATAAAACCCTCAACTTCCCATGTTGAATTTTGTACCCAATCATTCATTTCTCCCAAGAGTTGGTTGAAGTAGTTAATGCCTTGGGGAATGGAGAGGTATGGCTGTCCAAATTCGGGTATGGGCAAGCCACCCTTCATGGAAATTCATGTTTGACTTCCTGGGCAAGAAAAGAGCCACGAAATTGCTCCCTGAGCCATTATTCATCATTGCCTTGCTCCCTCACGCAGTCTGAGCTAGCTGAGGCGTTTTCCCTCCACATTTTTCTAGTTTTTCATTGTTTTCTAGCTGGGAGAAGGGCGTTTTTATGTTGCAGAACTGTGGGAAGGAAGGGGAAATCGTTTTGGGGTCCATAGAGGTTGTTTTGTCCCATTGAATGCTCATATATATTTGGGAGAAATCGTTTTCTTCCTTGTGGTCGATATTCCCTCTCACAATCCATTTTTTGTGTGCCCACGATTTGGGGGAAAACCCGTGGACATCTTGTTTGTAAATCCCATTGTTAAAAATGTGTATCCATGCCCAATGAGTGTGTTTGTTGTGTGTAGACAAAGTATGTTGGGGTAGGGGTTATGGGTATCCATTTTTTTGGCTTGAGCTTGAGTGCAAGCATTCATAAATGAAGAGGGTTCAAATTTAGCCTAATAAACCCAACAGTGGACTGGCTTGGCTTAGATGTGATGTTTTCTTGGGCTGTGCTGAGCTTGAGAGTCCCCTTTTCCTTGTAGAAATCATGCCCAGTTCGGGGGTGGTCTCTGAGTGCTGAAAGAATACAGAGACCTATGGTTGGGTGGAACGTTGCAGCGACATAGCTAGTTACTTGGGGCAACTTTACCATCAAGATAAGTATTCTATTTCTGTGTATTCAATTCTGCAATGTATTGGTTGTTCTAATTTTGCTGAATGTATGCATGAGGAATGTGTGTGAACAGTTTAATTCTGTTGTGCATGTTATTTTGATTTGCGCCTGCACACATTTTTTTTATTTGTATAAATATAATGAATCGGGCTGAGTTTATGAAAAATCCCAAGTTATGTAGTCATGTTCTGTTTTTTGTGTTGAATTGATAAGAAAAAATGTGACAAGTTACTTGTGCAAACCTGTAATAACACTGTTTAATAAATGAACACTTGCAGGGTAACTGGTAAATCCAGTTCATTACCTTTCATTTTACTAAATCATTTTAGATGTGATTTCATATATATCACAATTTAAATCCATCCATGCTGCAAAATCCAAATATAGTGAGCTATAATTATAAAGGAAGAGTCTGATTCCATGATTTAGTATTTAAAGGAAGAGTTGGTACAGTGGTTCCATATTGGAAAAGATGTGAGATATATAGATATATAATTAGTATAATCACAAGTTAATTAAAAAGTTATTTGTTTTTTTATAAGTAGTTGTAATTTAAGAAAAATATAAACTTATTAATGTATCTCAAATTCTAAGATATAAATACTTGATTAAATACTAAAAAGTTATATTTCATTAAATATTAAAGAGTTGTACACATATAATATGTAAAACGAATTGTTACATCATTAAGTGTTTATGTTTTAGAATTTGGGGTGGACTACCATCCATGCTTTTCCTAAATTGAAGGAAAATGGGACAAGTAGACTGTCTCCATTGATTTTATGGTAGGTGATACATGGGTAACTAGTAAGTCATACATGGATAACAAGTATAAACAACCAATTTAACTAAAAATAACTAAGAGATAGATAATAAATAATTACAAGTAAACATGAAAAACAAGTAATAAATAACTTATTCATATAACACTTAAACACTTAAGTTGTGACCTATTATATTTTAACAGCCACCGGCCACAGGTCCACAACTTAAATTACTCTGCTATTTAAAAAAAAATGATGTAATCTAAGATTAAAGAAATAGACGACATGAATTTATGATTGGGAAACAAGCGCCTGGAGACGGCGTTCTAACAATGCGAAGTTGTCATCTCGCTTGATCAAACTCAATCGAACATACCGCTTCTCTCCTCCAAACAATTCGCCAGCTCGCCCAATAATGCCCCCACTCTTAAGCACCGCTGTGCAATCCTCGTCTTCGTCTCTCTCGCATTTCACCCACGCGTACGCTGAACACATATTAATCACACAATGTTCTCTTAAGTACTTCAATAGGATACGCAAAAACAGTGAACTTTCAAAACCTGAATACCTATATATATATATATATATACCTGGCGAAGCCCTAGTGGTCGCAGAGAAAAAACTGCAGTTATTAGCAGTCAAGCTTTGAAGGGAAAAACGGTCGGAGCCACCGAAGATCTTTTCCAGCCTTTGCCATCGTTGTTGCATAACATCGTAAGCGTAGTGAAAAAGAAGCTGATTGTTCCTTTCATTATCTGCCTTCCCATGTTCCAATTTGCGTTGATAACCAGCTATAACCGTTTTCAATATCCTACTTGTCCTCAGCTGTGTATCATGTGATACTCCAAACGTGTTCTCCATAACGTATTCATCCATCTTCTTGTACATATCATAGTCTTTCACAATAGCCCATCTGCAAATACAGAATTTCGATGAAAATGAAATTAAGAGTACTCACGGTTAAAGAAAGTGACGATGAAATGAATTATAAGTACCCTAGCCTGCTTCCCCCGTGTCCGGTGAGCTTGGATAGGGTGAAAAGCATCACATCCTCGTCAGCTGGTCGAGTAATGGCAGTGTAATGAGGCCAGTAGTAGGCATGATCATAAACATTTCTCACGTCTTCTCCTTCTAACACACCTTCTTGAATCAAACCGGTTGGATTGTCTGGAGATGCTACAATCTGTACAAATCTGGAGGAGCTGGGGAACCGATTTACCCATGCCTTGGCGTCTCCCTTCCACATTGAGTTGACAGAGTAGAACATTTCAGTCTGGCTTTTGTACGCCTGCAAATTAAACTACCATAATATTAATGCTTGGATTCTACATCTATTGAAATAACTTGAGAAAGCTTAAGAGACGCGGCCTGGTCATACTCCGTAATAGGGGGCTGGTGCGACTACTTGTGCAGGGTTTTGAGCCTCTTGCTTAGGAGAAAGGCTGTAAACTGCAGCGTTGATAAGCTGCGTAGAGCCTGTTCCAATCACAATATACCTTCCCTCTGTCACGGCGTTTCCCACCAATGCATGAATCCCACGAATTTGAGTCTCCAATACGGGGGATATCAGTATTGTTGGACCATCGTGTATACTATAGCTCATCCGATACCACCCGGGCACCACCGTTGCGCTCGTTAGGGCATTCTTGATCCAGAAGGGCTCTAGGAATAGAGGATCCCCACTACAGTACAGTATTCAAGTTACCATATTTAAACGACTTAAATGTCATAAATTATAACTGGGAGTTGGATTTCTTTGATTTGATTTTTCAAGCTCACCTGTCGGCATCTGCGACGCAGTCGGCAACCATTTGGGAACAATCGCGCCCTGTATAACATTCGTTACATTCGCAATTAGATGTTTTCCCCTCGTCATTTAGCGCAATATTTAACGTATCGACGTAGACATATCCATGGCCGGAACATTGATACGCTGCCGCTGCCTCTGCTTCCTCGGCAGCTTGCCTACTCCATGTCAGCGCCGGCATATTATTATCACTTGCACCATGTACTATTCTTGCATCGGGAGGCAGTGCCTGCTGCGAAGATGAATGAATGGCTGTTAAACACAACAAAATTAGAAATAGCAGATTCAACAGAACCGAAAACACCAAAAGCGCACTCTTCAGACTGGACTTCATTCGGCCAAAAGAATAATCAGCATTTGAAGTAAGTAAGAATTGTTGTTCTTGTTGTTGGTCCATCTTGTGGTTTCAGTTCCACCGACGATGGATGAAACGAAGAACTCCGACTATAGATGCGTTTGGCTATAGGAGTGGAGATGGATTGGAATCTTCTCACAAACCACGGATATATATATAGGTAACAAACACGTATGACAAAATGATCTAATGAACACTAAACATATATATTAAATTATATGTATATTTAACTCAGATTCTTATTTCCAGTTTCGTTAGTGTGAATACGTAGATTGAATTAAAGTCACTTCTTGTCGTAAAGTCAAATGAGGGAATCTTTCTTATTTTAGATTATAAATAACACGTTTTAAAAGCTGATTCAAATCGACCCAGTGGTGAATTTAATACGTAAATTGCATTGTTTGTGAGTTTCGTCTTGTAATGTCAAAATGATTGATCCTTTTCAATTTATTATAATGTTACCGACTCTGCCGGGATGAGTCAATGAACATTCATTCCCAACGCGGAGAGGCAAATTCAATATGCTTCACCATAAATCTTCGTGTAACCAATAATTTGCCGCGTGTTTGGATATCAGTAACCAATAATTTGCTTCACCATAAAATTTTTAAAGTGATTGGTTGGCACTCAGTATTTAAATCAATCCATAACTTCTAAATTATTAACTTTTGTATTTTTTACAATCATAGAAATGTGATACAAACAACGGTGCTAACTTTGGTAGTATTCAATAAGACTCTATGACTTACATGTGTATACTTTACTCCGGTCTCCATTGTTAAGAGTAACTTTATGAGTAAAATATTTAAAAAAGAATTAAATTAATTGAATATTTATTACTCAATTATTCAATAAGATGCTATGACTTAGATGTGTATATTTGACTCGAGTGTTCATTGTTTGATTATTCATGGGATGTTAAGCCATGAAGAAATGTAAATGATGTAATTATTAATTAATGCAATAAAATACTCAAAAAGTTGGTTAAGGAGGCAACCAATGAGAAGGGACCATGTGTATCTAGGGAGAGGTGAGGGGGTTATGAGATTGGTACCCATGCTGCCACATGTCCAACTATGAATGCTTTTGACCTCCATGCATCAACTACTATTATTTTTATATATTTCTTTATTTTATAATTGTTTATTTTGACTTTTGAATGAAAATCATAAAATCAATTTGGAGAGAATAAGCTTGTCTCATCCTTTCTTAATCTAGGAAAAGCATAAATGGTAATCCACCCCATATTCTAAGATATAAACACCTATCGATCTAATGAATTAAAACTACTATTATTTATTATAATTTTATCATAATATTTTTTTAATAAAAAAATATTTAAGTGTAACCTAAAAAGGGAATAGAATGAATATGAAGTAGATCAAATTCTCGGTAGTAAAATTAAAAAAAAAATATGGTCCTATGAGAGATCGGAATTCTTAAATTAAAAGTATTTATAGATCTTCCATGACAACATTCAAATCTATAAAATCCTTTTTAATTATAAATAACTTCTTTTAAAGACAAGACATAGAGTTTGGACTTAAGTGTCAAGTTTACGAAGGCTTAGGGCTGGTAAAATAAATAAATAAGGCTTAGGAAGTGTCAATTCAGTTCTTACGATGGAACAGTGTAACTTTTTATATTACGATAATGGAAACCTAGAAATATGGTCATCAAGAGGGATTATCAAATAAAAGACTACAATTCAGTTCTTACGTGAAAAGGCAAGTGTAACTTTTTATGTTACAGTAATCGCCAGTTTAACACTTGGAGGGTTAAAGTGGAATGCTGAACTGCTTTACATTGTTCGGAATAATATTGCTTTACTTAATATTTTAAATAGATATTAAATATGACACACATTACATAATCAACCTTACAAAAATTCATACATTAAAGCTATAAACCCATACTTAATACAGTGTGAATGTATTTGTGATTTAAGTTGAAAGGGTGAGTAACAAAGAACTAATACGCGAATTTTATGGCAGATTAGCAGTGAAGGTGATGCAATGACGATGACGCAATGAAGGTGATGTACATCTCGCAAATTGAGTCACTAGGGTGGAGAATTGTGTAAATTTCCATGATGTTGTCCTTATGATTATTTTAATTTATGGAAGATATAGATTTCCGCGCCGGTTGTCGTTTCTACGTCTGGTTGAATGTTCTAGTTGTGTGCGAAATTTTCGATCTCTTAGCTCAGCGTTGCACGTTAATTTCATTTCATTTTTGCAGCCTTGTCTTTAAATTACTATTATTTAAAAGGAGCACGAATTTTCGGAACCCAACCAAAAATATCGTGTGAAAGATGCAAGGGAGTGTGAAATTATTATTAAATGAAAATTACTAAAATACTAGTATAACCACTTACGTTGTGGTCGGTGAACATTGATAAGTCACAGCCATTTAACTTGTGGTTGGACATTGATAAGTCACAGCCATTTAACTTGTGGTTGGTGAACATTGATAGGTTACAAGTTAAGTGCCATGTTGTGGCTAGTGAATACTGATAGGTTATAAGTTAAGTGCCATGAACAAGTTATCTGTTACTTGTTATCCATGTATGAGCTACGAGTTATCCATGCAATAGCTACCAATTATTATATATATATATGTATAATTATTTATTTCTAAATTAATAATTTTTAATTATCTAAGTGATCCAACCTCGAAAACAGTACGCAAGTGTGGGTACATCCTTTGAAGGTATTAATGCAATTATTTTGAAGCGGTTTTTTATAGCATGTAGAGGTCGGTGTCCTTCAGTGCACCATACAATTTTTTTCCAAAATGGTTGAGAAACAAAAGAGTTATGGACGAAACACTAACAGTGTGTTTTTAGTTAATAAGTCATAACACAAGAAAAATATCTATATTCTTTTTAAAAATTACATATTTGGAATCTACAAAAAAAATGCTACCCGTGTCTAAAATTTCATAAAAAATGATGGTGTGTTGTAACCAGCAGCTAAACACGGGGATATTGAGAAAAATGGTGAGATGTCTAATTAGCTATGGTTTACCATATTCCATACCACACGTTTGGTTAACCCGAAGCTAAGTCCGAAGCAGACACATAGGAAGAGTGATGACACCTAGATAGGTGACAAGGCTTGGCTTTAGTGCTAAGAAATGCGAGTGCATTTATTTTAAATTCAAACTTTCCTTTCCCACCTATATGTGTGCCATGAAAACCAAAACGCAATGAGCATTTTAGCTCTACAAAATGCGTACGTTTTTTATCTCTACAAAATGCGCGGGAGTTTTGTAGAGCTAAAATGCAAGCACATTTTGGTAAAAATCAAATTTACCATAGGGGTAAGGGGGAGGTATGGGTTTAAGGACGATTAGGGTAGTTAGATGGAAGAAGGTGTATGGGGTTGGGGTAGATAGAGATATGGGGAGGTGGTAAGTGGTAGGGGGAGGGCGATTACAAGAGACATAGAGTGAGAGGGGTAGGGGTAGGGGGAGTAGGGGAAATAGAGATGGAGGGGTAGGGTTAGGTGATGTAGGAGAGAGAACGAGAGGGTCAGAAGGTGTGGTTATGGGTAGGTATATTAGGAGGGGGGTTAGGGAGAGAGAGGGAGTGTTAGGGGTAATGAAAGTGAGAGAGAGAGAGAGGTGAGGGTTTTAGGATGTTGGGAGGGAGAGAGAGAGGGGTAGGGGTAAGGTGTAAGTGGAGGAGTAAGGGAGAGAAAGAGTGAGAGATGGGGTTAGTAAGGGTTAGTGGGGAGAGGGGGAGAGAGATAGAGAGGATGATGGGGATTAAAGGTGGGGGGAGGAGTAGGAGGGTGAGAGAGTTAGAGAGGAAATTAGTAAGGGTTATGGAGAGAGAGAGAGAGAGGGGTTAGTTGTACGAGAGAGAGAGGGTGTTAAGGGATTGGGGATGAGAGATATGCGTAGGGGATACATGCAGGTAGAGGAGAAGATAGAGAGAGAGAGAGACCAAGGGTGGAGGGGTGGAGGGTGTGAGTGATTAGGGGTAGGGGGGAGGAGGTTGGAGAGAGAAAGAGAGATCGGGGTGGGGGGGATAGGGGTTTAGGGAGGATTAGGGAAGTTAGAGAGAATGAAGGTATAGGGTGGGGAGAGAGAGAGAGAGAGAGAGAGAGAGAGAGAGAGAGAGAGAGAGAGGTGGGGTGTAGTAAGTGGTATGGGGAGCAGGATTAGGAGAGATAAAGAGAGAGGGGTTTAGGGGTAGAGAGAGAGAGAGAGAGAGAGCGAGAGGAGGGGGGTGGTTATGGGTAGGGAGAGTAGGAGGGGGGTTAGGGGTTGTGATAGTGCGAGAGAGAGTGGTGGGGAGGTTGTTAGGGGCTTAGGGGGAGAGAGAGAGGTGGGGGTTAGGTGGAGGTGGAGGAGTAGTGGAGAGAGACAATGAGAGAGGGTACTCGTGAGGGTTAGAGAGAGAGAGTGAGTTTGGGGGTTGGGGGAGAAAGAGATGGTTGGGGGTTAGGTGTAGGTGGAGGGGTAGGGAAAAGAGAGATCAAGAGAAGAGTTTAGTAAGGGTTAGGGGGGAGATATGGGGGGGAGAGAGAGAGAGGGAGGAGGAGGAGGAGGAGGATTAGGGGAGTGATACAGTGAGGGAGGGGTTTAGTAAGGGTTAGGGAGAGGAGGGGAGAGAGAGGGGGGGGAATGGGGGTTAGTGGTAGGGGGAAGGAGTAGGTGTGTGTGTGTGTGTGTGTGTGTGTGTGTGTGAGAGAGAGAGAGAGAGAGAGAGAGATGTGGGGGTTAGGTGTAGGTTGAGGAGTAGAGGGGTGTGTGTGTGTGTGTGAGAGAGAGAGAGAGAGAGCGAGAGAGAGATTTGAGAGTTAAGGGGGGAGGGTGTGGGAGATTAGGGGTAGGGGGGATGAGGGGGGTTGAGGGAGATATATAAATAGAGATTGCGGTTGGGGGTGGGTAGGGATATAGGGAGGATGAGGGATGTCAAAGAGAAGAGGTTACAGAGAGAGAGAGAGAGAGAGAGAGAGAGAGAGACGGGGGGTTGGTAAGTGGTAGGGGGATGGGAATTATGGGGGAGAGAGAGAGAGAGAGAGAGAGAGAGAGACGGGGGGTTGGTAAGTGGTAGGGGGATGGGAATTATGGGGGAGAGAGAGAGAGAGAGAGAGAGAGAGGCAGAGGGGGGTGATTATGAGTAGGTATAGTATGAGGGGGGTTAGGGTAGAGAGTGCGGTGTTAGGGGTAGTGATAATGTTAGAGAGAGAGGGAATTTTTAAGGGGATGGGGGAGAGAGAGAGGGGTTGGGGTTAAGTATAGGTGGAGTAGGGGAGAGATATTGGAAGAGAGGGTGTTAGTAAGGATTAGGGAGAATAGGTGAGAGAGAAACAAGGAGGAGGAGTGAGAGAGGGGGTTAGTAAGAGTTAGGAGAGAGAGAGAGAGAGAGAGAGAGAGAGAGAGAGAGAGAGGAGGAGGAGGAGGGGGTTAGGGATAGAGGTAGTGAGAGGAGTAGGGGGTAAGAGTGGGAGAGAGAAGGGGGGTGATAGGGGATTGGGGGAGATCTAGAGAGGGTTAGGAGTTATGGGTAGGTAGAGGGGAGAGAGAGAGAGAGAGAGAGAGAGAGAGAGAGAGAGAGAGGAGGAGGATAAGTGTGGGACATGGCTTGGTGATGATAATAAATGAGAACATTAAAATGATTTTGATGGCTAGGTATATAGAATGAACATCTTTCATGAAGAAAGAAAATATGACTTGGTGTGTTAGACTTGGCTTTGAGATGATTTGACATGAAAAATATTTGGATGGCTAGTTATATAGAATGGCACTAAAGATTAGTAAGGGTTAGGAGGAAGGGGGGAAATAAAGACAGAGAGGAGTAGGGGAGAGAGAGAGGGGGGGGGGGGTTAGGGGTTTGGGGAGGAGTATGGAGATTAGATATAAAGGGGGGTATAGGAGAGGAGTGTGTATGTTGGGGTTAGAGAGAGATAGATTGGGGGGGGTTAGGGGCCTGGGGGGAGAGATAAGGGTAGGTGGAGGGTGTGGGTGATTAGGGGTTGGGGGTGTACGGGAGTTAGAGAGGGGGTTTTCGATGTTGGGGGGGATGTTACAATGTTGGGGGGTGTTATTGAGTTGGAGAGTGTCGTGTGGGTGATTAGGTGTAGGGGGTGTTAGGGATTTTGAGAGGGGGTGTTAAGGGGTTAGGGAGGGGGTGTTAGCTAGTTGGAGAGGGGGTGTTAGGGGGTTGGGGAGGGGTGTTAGGGGTTCTATTGATGGAATAAAATATTATTTAAAAAATGCGCACGTGTTTTGCTTCTCTAAAATGCGCACGCGTTTTGGTTCTCCAAAACGTGCCTGCATTTTGGTTCTCCAAAACGTGCTTGCATTTTGGTTCTCTAAAACGTGTACGCGTTTTGGAGAACCAAAACAAGTATGCATTTTGTTCTCCTAGCCTTCATGGAATCACATTTGGCTCCCTTAGGATTTCCCATTCCTATTTTTAATAAACATGTATGCGTTGTTGAATTCTACAACAAGAACATGTTTTGCAAAACATTCTTTGCATCTAAAATGTCCTCAATCTTTGTGCGGTGACCCATAAGTCAGATTCACCATAATATTGTGACTATTTGAAACAAAATACTCAAAAATAAGATGTACACTACTAATTAGATTCATTTATACTCAAAGAAATATATACTTAGAGTGATAACCAACTTCTCACAGAATTAGTCTTCCAAGACTAATAAACAAAAGTTCTCACAAAACTACTGATGCTGCAAAAGGAACAGTTTCCAAACTCAATGACTGAGTAAGCTTGAAATTATCCAAAATTGACCATAACGTAGTATTTGAATTCCCAATAGTGTATTATCCCTTAAGTGGCCCAAGTATCCTTCTTGGATAAGAGATTTGTTCGAGAGTTAATCTTCCTGTATATATAAGTATATGAAAGAGACTAAAAATGCCATTGAAGCTCTTAAATCCCGATTTTCCAAAATTCCAAAATGTTAACTTGAATATGTGCTCGTTTAGATTCCCAATCCAATATTACCAAAGAATCTCCAGCCACTTGTAGTGACAAAATATTCCATTTCGCAGAAAAAGGGAGTAAGCCCGAAAGGTCCAATAGCCCATGAATTAGTGCCATAAACATAACCCAACCATATATGAAAATAATGATCCTTATTAATATTTATAAGCATTCCATCCCCACAAATATGATCTTGTGTTGCTCCATCAAAAAACCCAATAGGATAAATACCAGAAAAAGAGGGAAATTTTAAAGGACAAACTAAAACTTCACAAGGATGACTCTAAAATTCCTTGTAGGTTACCAACATTTTAGAAAAGATTCCAAAGAGACTCCTTTTCACTTCCTCAAAGATAATTCGATTCCTATAGTTCCATATTCCCCAAATGACAAATAAGGGAAGATTGGAGTGTTCCCCCACCATCGAAATCCAATCCCTCAAATTCACTTGAAAAGATTCTATACCCCAACAATCCGAAATATTAAGCAGATGCGTAATTTCCTTCCAAACAATCTAAGAGACAACACAATTAACAAATAAATGGTTAACAGATTCCACATTAGCCTGACACAGTGGACATATAAAAGGTCCATAAAATCCTTTTTTCATTAGGTTCTCACCAATCAAAACCAAAATAAAATAATGATTTCCAATGGTGCCTCCAACGTCCAAATAGTACCGTACCACCATTTTCCAGCTGACAAATCGTTGTATTAGGTGACAGCCTCATATTCCAAGGATGGTGTTACCTGTCGAGCAGAAGTGTTCCATGACCAAACAAGTTGGTCCTCCCTATCAATTAATATGATACCGCACTTAAATATTCCTTTAATATAAATATTCCATTCAATATAAAACTTGTCATTCAGTCCCAAATCCTTAGAGCAAAACCAATAATTTGTGTCATTCAATCGTGCATCAGGATTCTTAACATGTGACAAATATGGAAATCCAAAGGATCCTAAATGTTCAATGATATTTGGAGATAATTTGTAACTACCATCATTTCCTACGAAAGGATAGGTCCTAATCAAAACCTGACAACTGTTTCCCAATTTCCACACTAACCAAGTGCTAAGTAAAAAGAAAGTATCTATAAGACCCCTCCAAATATTGTAATCCGAAAATACCTATACCTTATCATGTCGATTAATCCAATCCATGACTGCAATCTTCTTAAGATACTTTGTTATGATGATCTCACTCCAAAAACCCTAGCCAAAGAGGCCCCTCCATAAACTTTTAAAATCCACTGTGCCTGCGAACCAAAATAGATTGTTAATGCCTCACCCTCACATCTTCTTAGGTAAAGAAATCCAATACTATTTGACCAAATGAAAACCAAGACTCTCTTTGTTTCTAGACCACAAAAAACAAAAGATCCTCTAATGAATTTTATGAATTATAACTTTTGGAAACATGGCCATTGAAATCTAATAGGATGGTAGGTTTTGGCACTACAAGAAAAAAGGTCATTGGTGAGGGTCCAAAAATGTCACCATAAGCTCATTTGGTGATGGTCAAGAGGGGTCCCGTCACCAAAACCTGAGCGTCGCCAAAGGCACTGTCACCTTAAGTGGGGGTATGTGGTGACATTCAAGGCCCGCCACCAATAATTATGATTATTCCAGGTTGTGACCGTCACCAATATCTTTGAAGTGTTGGTGACAGACCTGCGTTGCCCCTCACCATTTGATGCATATATGGTGACGATCAATGACCGATCATTGGTGAGGGTTGAGACATGTCACCATAATCTCATCGGCGATGGTGAAAAATGAGGACGTCACCAAAATGTGAATGTCACCAAAGGTTGTGTCCCCAAAAGTAGAGGTGGTGTGGTGACATTCAATGTTCGACACTAATAAGGATTATTAGTGATAAATAGTGAGCCTCATCAAGTTCAATGTTCAACATTAATAAGGATTATTAGTGACAAATAGTGACCCTCACTAATTTATATGAAATTTTGGTGATGGACCTAAGGGCCTCCATCACCAAAACACTGAACGTCGCCAATGACATATGATGAGGGCCTTACAATGACCCTCACTATTGAGGATATTTCCATTAACGTATAAATGGTGACAACCGCTATGAGATTGTCACCGCTTTTCATTTTGAAAATATCTTGATGACGCGACATAAAGGACCATCGCCATTGCTTATAAAATTGTAAAAAAAAATTATAATGGACCTTAAAGGATAACGGTTCAACGTCACCATTACTTTCCACAATGGTGACAATGGTGACAAACAATTGATTAGAAGAGAAGTATGCCCACTCATTGTTGATAGAGCACCTTCCTTGTTGTTTTGGGCATCTTTTCAATTCATCCTACATAGATTTGAAGGGATAGTTTTCTGTTGTGTTGACTGTACCTTACAAAGGCATATTTATGAGTTTGCTAGTTGTAGTTTACAGGGGCAATTTTTTGAGTTGTTAATTGTACTTAGCAAGGGAAAATTTATGTTCTTGTTGGTTGTACTTTACAATCATAGGAATTGTTACCTTGCATGGATTAGTTTCAATAGGCCTGTAAACTTGCTTGAAAAAAATAATGCAGTAGGCCTATAAATATTTAAACACTAAACTATGGTAATTAAAAAAATTTCTAACTACGATTGCATCATGCCTATTAAAATTCCTGGATCATAATTCTATTGGCCATCATTATTTACGATTTGAGCAAATCCTAGGGACATAAAAATTTACTATCTAAACTTAGTTTTGTATGTTCATTCAAAAGAGAATTTTGGAGAATGGATTCAATATGTTGGAACTCATTCCGATATATCGATTAAAAAACATGTATGTACTTGCTATATAATTTCATGTTGCCTAACCTGCTAGTATTGAAGAAAAATGTTGGGTGTGGATGATTTCAGTGGCCTGCCATGATGACAGAATGGAAATTAAGTAGTGCGTAAGGTTCCATAAATGAAGCAAAATCAATGTGCCATTGGGTAGAGCTGATTCAAGTTTTTTCCATGTTTGAAACCGCATACAGGGTAGAGAATAGACATGTTTGACACTGCAGAATTAATACAAGGCAGAAGAATAGTCATGTTTGATATTGCAAAATTGACACAGGGTAGCATTGGGCGAAGCACGTAGTTACTCGATGGACTATGACTATCACGAGAAGACTGGTATTGGAAGCTCCAGGTTACTAGGTCAAATAATAGAGCTTTGATCTTCTTAATTTATCTATTCAAATCTAATAAATATTTAAATCCAAAAATCGTTGTAGCAGGAAGAAGGATTTTTATTTTTTTGGTTTGCTGATCGCTGTAGCAGGAAGAACGTGAGAATGACATTCCCAGCTCAGAGGAGTAATAAGAAGTATGTCAGATTGCTCTCTAAACTATACATGGCAGCACACGGTTAAGGGATCAGTCTCCAACAGGTTTTGTTTTGGAAAATTAGAGTTAATAATTTCTATCATAGACTAGGCAGAGCTAGATATCAATGGTAGCTCTCGGTTAAGGGATCAATCTCCCCTTCCATTTGTAATCTGATTCATTTTCCTCTTTTTAATAAAAGCTAATTAACCATCATTGTTAAAAAAAAAATACTTAAGAATTTTCTCTTTATAATTGTCATGTTCCAGAATCCAAGCATTAGTTTCAGCAGGTATATAAACATGCTTGAATAAACAACAAAGTAGCATATCCTGTGAATTATCGGTGTTATCTCAACTTACATTCATTTTTTAATTCTCATATATAACATAAATGTAGAGCACCTATAAAAGTGCAAAATTCCTAAGATTCATATTGGCATGAAATTACACATTATTTTTTTGGAAATGCTTCAACAAACTTGCTTTGATGGGTTACATAGGGTAGACTTTCTTTGCTTACCTTCCCAATATGAGGTGTAGCTATACCCATCAAAATTGCTTGGGACTAGTACTCGGCCTCATCCCTTTTAAACTCATGCTAGTCAAGTGGAGCAGGTCACAAGCAGAATGTAACCCTAGTAGATGGTGATGACCAATGGCCTCCTGGAATAAATTGAACATTTGGTTATTATTATTATAACATTTTACTAATTTGAAAAAGCAAAAATATCACATTGTTATAAGTAAAGTAAATAGAACTGATTCACTAACCTGTTTACACAATAACTAAAATAGATATCTAAGCTTTTTTAAGCATCTGGAAACAAGATAGCAAAAGATGATATAAAATGATGTAACAACAGTTTAATAACGTATATCTACAGACTTGGCCTAAGCCTGTAAGATGAGTTGTTTTTTACACTTACATATGCACAAATGGAAATCAGACATATGGGCCTTCTTTGGAATCATGTCACCCAGCTCATCCTCCTGTTTGTTCCTCCAAGTTCGTTCTAATGTTAACTGAGGAGCAGATTTATTGTAGACTGGTCACAGAACAAAGGAAGCATAGCTTATGCTTCCGTTGTGATGAAATGTTAATGAAGGTCAATGGAAACTAAACAAGCACTATAAATCAACACTATTGACAACAACAAAAGCACAAGATATTATTCAAAAATCTATTCAAACGACTTTTTTGAAGTCCAATGAAAAGCATGAACCATACCTCAGTCATTATTTCTGCCAGCTGCTTGACAGTGACCTCATTATTAGGATTGCCAACATTGAAAACGTGACTGTTTTCCCTCGAAGGAATTTCCTGAAAAATGAAATAGGTAAGTACTATAAATATATAAGCACCATACAAGATCACTAGAAATCCACCAAGGATTGTTGTTACTTACCATCATCAAGAGAACAGGTCAGCTAGCATATTGTGCCCCATATGTTTAAATACTGTTTATACAATTCTAAGCATGCAAAACCAACACAGAACAACACTAATTTTTTCCTTAAAGAAATCTATTGTGGAATAACTCCAAGTTAATGATTTAAAAATAAAAAACAAATGCAAAACACAACAAAAAATACACCACTATAAAATGATATAATTCCATACCCAAGTTAACACATCTAGAAAGTCAATATGAAGCAATTACAACCACATAGCAGTCCACTTACTTTCCAAGAGCATAATCAAACATAAAGGACGAGCTGTAAATAATCCACTGGATAGTCCAAGAACATCTTAATTCAGTCCAAGAAAAAAGATCAAAACTAGCATTTATCAAGAACATCATTCATTCAATGTAAATCCAAACCATTAGTGACCCAATATGCAAAGTCTGCAAATGTATATACCATGTAAAGGTTAATATAGTAGAATCGATATGTTTTATTGTTTAGTATTCAACCATATTCCTTCACAATCTGAACGGACATAATCCACGTTCACATCAATATCGACATCGACTATATCTTCTTCATTTACACATTTTGCTTCTTGAAAGTATGCAACCCCTGACAAATCTGCATACTCGGGTTCATATGATGTACTATTTCTCAATCCTTTTGGAGGACATGTTAACACTACATACCAGTCAATCTCAATTGGATCTTGTACATAGAATACCTGTTTAGCTTGCGATGCCAGACTAAATGGATCATCTTTCCAATGATTCTAACTTAAGCATTTCTTCATATTCACCATTGTAAAACCCAAATCATCAGTTTTAATCCCTCTCTTATTGTATACATAGACCCAATTACATTTGAACAACGTGTAGCCCATACAAAAATAGTCCAATGTAATTATTTCTTCTATTACTCCATAAAATGTTGTTTTCTGAAGTACAGGGTTTGGATCTTTGGAACTTGACCTCATCATTGTTTCGGCTTCCAAACACACACCACTATTTTGTGTGGTTCTCTCATTATCCATTCTTTTTGTATGGTATCTATAACCATTGGTTAGGTATCCCTTGTACTTATTCACAAATTTCCTTGGGCCCTACGCTAGCCATTTAAGTGTATCAGACACATTTTCGTCTCCTTCCACCTACATATTTTTCAGTTTTTTTAATGTAGTTAGAACACATACATCCAACCTATGATAAAATATTTAAATTTGTACATGACAATATTCAACATGTAATGATTTTTAAGTACTTATAATATAAATAGTATAAAGTCACCTGTTTTTTTAACCAACTAGAAAATTGTTGGGTGTGGAGTCTCTGAAATAGAGCTTCATCTTTTTTGGTTTTGGTAAATGAGTTGAGAATCTCCATTTTGTGCATCCTAATTTGACAATTGTGGACAGTAAAAAAGGTTTTTAATGTGTTTTGATAAAATATGAATAAAAATAATTTGAAATGTCAAATACATTATTCTATCCATGGGTCTGTGTTTTGTTAAACCACAAACAAACAAAATTTTGAAGGTCAAACATGTTACTTACTCTGTCCATGGATCAACTTCATTTGTGTGAAATAGAACCCGCCTATGGGCTTGTTCCCAACTAATGTTATCCATTTCTGATGGAATTGAAGCAAATAATGGCTTTCCATCAAGAATTACTTCTTCAACATCATCATCCCACACTTCATTTCGACCATGTGTGGTTCCAATAGCTTCCATACCTTTCAAGTATCCTCCACAAAACTTTATTGATTCCTCCACATTGTAGCTTTCAGTGATGCATCCTTCAGCCCTATTTTTGTTCTTAACATAACTCTTGTATACTTTCATACACCTACAAAAAGAGCATATTTTTTAAGTAATGTCAAAAGCTTTGAATAAATTATTCTTCTTGTGGTTCTTGATAGCAAGTAAAGTTCCATGTACCTCTCAAAGGGGTACATCCATCTATATGAAACCGGGCCACAATATCAAAGCTCACATATCAAATGCACATTCAAATGCATCATTATATCGAAAAATAAAGGAGGGAAGTACTTTTCAAGTGAGCACATTGTCTCCACGATATCATTTTCCAACTTGTCAAGGCTCTCTATTGAAACTGATTTTGCACAAATTTGCCTATAAAAGTAACAAAGCTTACAAAGTGTCTTTCAAACAGCAATTGGTAGCACATGGCGTAGAGCTACTGGGATACATTGTTGCACTAGAACATGGCAATCATGTGCTTTCATTCCATGGAACTTAAGCTCTTCCATAGATATATGATTTTTTGGATTAGAGCTATAACCATTTGGCACTTTTAATGTGAAAAGAACGTGACATAGGGTCTCTTTCTTTGAAAGAGTATGCAGTGCAGGTGGAAGGAATATTTTTTTTCCTTTAACTTCTGGCCATAGTGATTTTCTCAAACCCATTTTTTGCAAGTCATCTCGTGATTTCTTTCCATATTTGGACTTCCCTTTTATATCCAAAAGAGTTCCAAAAATGCTTTCACACACATTCTTCTCCACATGCATTACATCTAAATTGTGACTTTGTAGGTGTTTCTGCATTCCAACACATTGAGAATATTGGAAAATTATTTAATATGGAGGAAATCATAAACAATGAATTCAATGAAGACATCTAAGCACAATGACGTCATATAAGCATGCAATGTATAATAATTAGGAATGGTTGATGTCTCTACATACCTCCCAATATGGCAGATTGAATAGGATTGATTGTTTCTTCCACACCACAACATTAGTTTTTTCACCTTTTTCCTTATTTATTTTCCTTTTCTTTGATTCACTCTTCCCCCAAACTGTTTCGTTTCCCTTTGTTTCGTTAAAAATATCTGACAACCTTACAATTGGAGGGGCATAACGAAGCTCCTCCTTCCCATTAAATGGTCCCTTCTATGAACGAAACTTATGATTTTGAGGAAGAAATCTCCTATGTCCCATGTACACACATTTCTTGCTACAATTGAGGTACTCTGATTCCGTGTTCTTTCCACATACGGGGCATGCATTATAGCCTTTTGTTGTGCAACCAGCCATATTCCCATTAGCTAGAAAGTCATGAATCACCCACATATGAATCGCCTTCATGTTCAAGCATGTGTTATTGTAAGCATCATATGTCCATACTCCTTGGTCCCATAATTCCTTTAGTTCATCTACCAAGGGTTCCAAATATACATCAATGTCATTACCTGGTTGCTTGGGACCAGGTATTAACAATGTTAACATACAAAAATTCCTTTTTGTGCACAACCATGGTGGGAGGTTGTATGTAACCAACACTACAGGCCAAACATTGTATGTACTGCTTAAGTCTCCAAATGGATTAAATCCATCTGCTTCCATTGCAAGTCGTACATTGCAGGGTTCGCCTGAAAAACCAGGCCATTTTTCATCAATAGTTTTCCAGGCTGGGCTATCAACAGGGTGGCACATATGACCATCATTGCTTGCATTCTCATGATGCCACCTCATTTTTTGTGACATGTCTGCAGAGCTAGAACAACAAAGAAAATATTTCATTTATATATAATATTATCATATAATAACACTATGAAAAATGGTAAAGATAATACAAAAAGGTGAAAACTTGAATACAATTAGGGTGTTGAAAACCATACCTATACATTCTCCTTAGCCTCGGTGCTATGGGGAAATATCTTAACACCTTTGCAAGAACACCTTGACGCACCTTTTTGTTAAATTTTGAGCATTAATTCACAATACTCTAGGATCTTCACTGAGAGAATAACATATACAGTATATCAATGCATAACAATCACAATAAGCATGACAAGCATCACAAGAATCAAAAGCATGAGAGACAAGAGACACAGAGTTTCCGTGGGGAAAACCCTAAGGTGAAAAACCCCACAACTTCCTCAGAGATAGAGAGAGCAATGGCTCAACCAAAGTACAACCAAAATACACTTGAGATAGTCTCCTAGAAGCAGATGATCCTCCTCCTCACTAGTGCACCACTTTCTGAGTGAGAGAGAGATGACTTTCTGAATGATCTAAATAGAGATCTCCTGATCTCTATTTATACTAACCTGTTTTCCCAGTGACCTTATGGGGCCGACTTGTCTAGCTAGGTACATCCACAATATAATATATATTTCAGGGCCGACCCCACACATGGTGGTCTAATAACCCATCGGCAAGTACACACACTTGCAACACTTGTCAATCCACATGACAACACTTCCTTATAGAGGAATAACACATCTCTAATAAGGGTACAATAGATATATATGAAATACATAGATGAAATACATTCCGAAGTTACATATACATCAACACTCCCTCTTAACTAGGAAGGTATTTCTCGACACAGATTTGCTAGACAAGTCTTCTTCTCGGGATCATCATCATCGATGCATCGTCATCATCATCATCACTGTTGTTGCTATCTCAACCAATCTCTGACTCTACTCGTCATAGGAAGTTCTACAGAGCCAGTCATTTTTCATACTGGATGTAGGCCCACCACCTGCAGGTCTTCATCATCACTGGCCATACTATGGAAATCTCAAGACTTATTACATGCGTCACAAAACCTCAAAAGAGTCTCTTGACTAGCAAGAACCCTAAAGAGAATCTGAGGCCTTTTTCATCTTGTCCAGATCTCCAAGACTTATTACATGTGACCCCACCACAAAACCTCGAAAGAGAATCCCAGGATTGATTATGAGCACAAGGCTCAACCTATCAGATCTCCGAGGGCACAAATTACATGTGGTCACCACAAAACCTCGAAAGAGCATCCCGGGACTGATTACGAGCACAAGGCTCAACCTATCGGATCTCCCAGAGCACAAATTACATGTGGTCATGGAAAAAACTCGAAAGAGCATTTTCCAGATATCCCAGGGTACAAATTACATGCCATAGGAAAAACCTCGAAAGACTATCTGCAAATCTCCTGGGGAACAAATTACATGCTTATATGCACAACCTGTTCCATGGCCACAGAGTATCAACCTGATACTCACCATACATCATCCTGATATACACATGATCATCCTGATCATCATCACTGCAACATCCTACTGCATGTCATCTGGAGCAACATCCTAAAGCTTGTCATCCATGATCATCCTGATCATACAATGCATCTACCTGATGCATACCAAGTATCTACCTGATACATATCATCATACATGATCCACCTGATCATACAGTGTATCCACCTGATACAAATACAAATACATGATACATATCAACATACATGATCTACCTGATCGTACAATGTATCCACCTGATACATATACAAATACATGGTCCAAGCATCCAACATGATGCATATACAAAATACATACACATGATCCAACCGATCATATCCAGCATCCAACATGATGCGTACATACATATACATATAAATGATCCAACTGATCATATCCAGCATCCAACATGATGCATACATACATACATATAAAAATGATCCAACTGATCATACAAAGCAGAAACCAGAACATCATCCTGATGCTCATCATACAGTGCTTACATCCACAGCCATGTGAAGGATCCTCCTTCCAACATGCTTGGAATGGCTTCAGCAAATGTGTCCATCACTTCTTCCTCGAAGTTTCATCAATCCGAAGAACACAAAGCCTCTCTTTGAAGTACTCGAACTTCACCCTGGCTAGTGGCTTCGTTAGCACATCTGCAATCTGCTCGTTCGTCGCAACGTATAGGAGCTTCATAGCTCCTCTTTGCACCATATCCCTGATATAGTGATATTTGATCTCTATGTGTTTCGACCTGTCATGAAACACTGGGTTCTCAGACAACTTCACATACCTCTGGTTATCACAGAAGATACCAGTAGCATCCAACGGGAGATCAAATAACTCAGACAGTAGCTTCTGTAGCCATACTACCTCACAACTAGCTGAACAGGCTGCAACATACTCTGCCTTAGCTGTACTTAGTGCTACGAAGGACTGCTTCCTGCTAAACCAAGAGATCACACCTGATCCCATACTAAAGCAGCATCCAAATGTGATCTTCCTATATGCAGCACTACCAGCCCAATCTGAATCAACATAACCCTGTAGGTTAAACTTTTGATTCGCTTCATACTTGAGCCCATAATCCACTGTACCCTTCAGGTACCTCAGAACATGCTTTACAGCAACCAGATGAACACTCCTCAGATTTGTCAGGAACTGAATCAATGTGTTCACCGCAAAGAAAATATCTGGTCTCGTGTTCGTCAGGTACATCAAGGACCCAATCATCTGACGATACATAGAGACATCAACTGGCTCAGATGAAGCATCACATAGAAGCTTCAGATTCAATGCCATAGGTGTGGCCAAGGCCTTGCAATCCATCATCCCGAATCTCTTCAGGATATCTACTGTGTACTTCCCTTGACCAAGGAAGATCCCACCTGTACTTTGCCACACCTCCATACTAGGAAATAATGCATCATTCCCAAATATTTCATATCGAACTCGGCAGCAAGATTTCTCTTAGTATCTGCAATCAATCTATCATCCTATTACAAATAAGTCATCCACATATAGGAGTAGAATCACAGGATTCCCTTCCTTAACCTTGTAATAAAGGTTGGAATCTGCTTTACTCTTGGTAAAGCCCAAACTAGATAGGAAACTATCCATCCTACCATACCAAGTTCTCGGAGCTTGTTTCAAGCCATACAAATCTTTCTTCAATCTGCACACATATGACTCCCTGTCATGTATTTCGAAACCAAGTGGCTGCTCCACATATACTTCCTCTTCAACTACACCATTCAAGAAAGCAATCTTGACGTCCATCTGGTGTATTTTCCATTTCATCACTGCAGCCAGGGAAAGTACTGTTATGATGGAAGTATACCTGGCTACAGGTGCAAAAGTTTCTTCATAATCTATTCCCTCTTTCTGAGAGAAGCCACGAGCTACAAATCTTGCTTTGTATTTCTCTACACTGCCATCTGCAGCATGCTTGATTTTGTAGATCCATTTAGAAGTCGCAACAGACTTCTCTTTAGGTCTTGGTACAACATCCCAAACATCATTCTTCATTATTGATTGGTATTCCTCAACCATGGCATCCCTCCATTCTTTCTTTTCCGCTGCTTCTTCATAACTGGAAGGCTCTTTGTTCATAATGTCACAGAGTAAAGCAACATAGCTGGTATGTGATCTGGTTCTCTTCTTTGTTCTGTGTTCTTCTTCTGGAATGCCAAATCTTTCTGCATCTTGAATGAGCTCTCTAGCCCATGCAGGTTTCCTTTTGTGAGAGTTATCCTCACGGGGTGGATCTATAGGTTCTTGCAGATCTTCAAACTCACGAACAACTTCTGGAACTGCTTCAGTCATGGTAGTGTCTTGAAATCTAGTTTCCTTAGGTTCTTCATAAACTTCGATAGGTGCCTTCCTTGATTTTATGAAGGCTGAGTTTTCATCAAATGTTATATCCCTGCTAACATCAATCTTCTTGAACCCTGGAAAGTATATTCTGTAAGCCTTCGAGCTTTCACTGTAACCCACAAAGATACCCTTCTTCCCTGAAGGATCTAGTTTCATCCTCTTTTCCTTTGGGACATGAGTGTATACTGGACAACCAAATATTCTGAGATAGCTGACTTTAGGTTTCTTACCAGAAAATACCTCTTCCGGTGTCTTGTTATCCAATATCTTGTGGGGTGTTCTGTTCTGCACATATACAGCTGTTCTAGCTGCGTCTGCCCATAGATGCATAGGTAGATCTTGGTCATGTAGCATTGCCCTTGCTGCTTCCATGATTGTTCTGTTCTTCCTTTCTGCAACTCCATTCTGTTGAGGATTATAAGGAGCAGTCAACTCCCTCTTAATCCCTGAATCACTACAAAGCTTCTTGAAGTCACCTGAGGTGAATTTTCCACCATTGTCAGATTTGAATGTTTTGATCTTCTTGTCAGTTTGATTCTCCATCAAGGTTTTGAATTCCTTGAATTTATCAAACACCTCATCTTTGTTCTTCAATAAGTATACCCAAGTCTTCCTGGAGAAGTCATCAATAAATGAGACATAGTAAACATACCCACTCAGAGAACTAGATGGCATAGGACCACATACATCTGAGTGGATGATTTCCAGGATGTCTTTTGCGTTGCTTTCACTACTTGGGAAAACCTTTTGAATGTTCTTACCTTTTGCACATCCTTTGCAAACACCTTCATGTTTGGTCTTGATCCCAAGAAAACCCTCTACAGCCTTGCTTGCAATTGGAAGTTTCCTATAGTGCATATGAGAAAGTCTTCTATGCCAAAGTTCACTTGGCTCCATGGATTCATGTACCATGGCATGTTCAGGTTGTCCCTTCAATTTATACAAGCCTCCCTCTTTCTCTCCAATCACTACTGCATCATCTATGTTCTTTCCCTTTGGCCACTTTAGGACTTGGCTATCCACAAATGCAACCCTCATACCTTTTGCATCCAATGTAGAGATGGAGAGTAAGTTCTTCTCTAGCCCAGGTACATAAAGGACTTCTTTCATCTTCAAAGTTTTTCCAGAATCTAGGTTGTAGGAGGCTTCACCACTTCCTTTGATTGGGTATTTATAATCATCCCCAAGTTTCACCTTATGGGGTGATTCATGTTCAGATAGATTCACAAAAGATTCCTTAAACCTAGTCATGTGTTTAGAAGCCCCACTATCAATCAACCAATCCTTACAACCATGGGAGATAGTACCTGTGAGAGCAGAAATTAGAACATACTCTTGTTCACTTGATGAGTCATCATCACTATCACTTTCTGCCCTAACCTTCTTCTTTGGGGTTTCATCATCTTCGGCAGCATGAGCATGATATCTTCTTTTGTTATTCTTCTTCTTCTTATTGAAGTTGTTGTTGTTGTCTTTCTTCTTCTTGGGACAATTTGAAGCAAAGTGTCCCTTCTCATTGCAATTGAATCATCTGAGATCTTTCATATCTTTATGATAATGGTGGTGTGAGAATCTTCTGTTATGAGATGATTCCTTCTTGGACTTGCCTTTCCTGACATGTGCTGTGAGAGCTTGATCTTCATTTCCCATCTTTTCTTCTTGGGCCACAAGCCTAGCTTCTTCTTAAGAGCATTCTTCCCGCAATCTGTTGAAGGAGATCAACTTCTTCCTTGCACAGATTCCTTAAATAAAGGAATCCCATGACCTGGGTAGGCCATTTAGAGTGGTCATCACCACTTCACCATTCTCCACCATTTCATCCACTGCTTCTAGTTGTTCCTTGATCTGGGAGACCCTTGAAAAATAAGATTGAATGGTTTCTCCATTCTGAAACTTTACTCCTTTCAATTGGTTCCGCAGGGTCATCTTCCGATTTATGTTCTTCCCTTCAAATAGCTTGGTCAAAGAGTCAAACATCTCCTTGGGTGTCTTTAGAGAAGACACATGGGGTATGAGATGGTCTTTGATAGAATCAGCAATGATTCTCTTTGCCTTGACCAAGTTTTTCTTATGCAATACCTTAGCCTCTTCATCCTCTGGGATAGGGATGTCTTCTTTTACATATGAGTCCAACTCATTCTCTTCCAGGATTAACCCAATCCTATACTTCCAAGCTCGGAAGTTATCAGCTCCTTCAAGCTTATCCTCAAGCTTGGTGTGGTGAGACATCTTTAAAGAGTACTTCAAATGGAAATAGAAAAGATTTAGGTCTTACCACTTGAAATGCTGAAAACTGGATCTAGTCTCGGATTAGGGTTTGTCGGAAAAACCCTAAAAATTCAAAATGTGAATTTCAATTTTCTGAAAGGATAGAAAGATGCGCCTTGATGAGCTGATCAGCCTGGTGTATTCAGAATTTGAGATCAGCAAATCTTTACCCCTCAGATTTGCCTTTTTGTCCTCTCGGGTTCACTAGGGAGAGCCTTGAATTAGGGTTTGAGTTTTCCGGAGATCTACCCAGCCAAAAATCTCGATCCAAAGCTCTAAACTTCAATTTTTGCAAGGCGCTTCCAGCTATGTCTTCAGATTTCAGAAATTCCTATTTTTGTGGAAACCCTAATTTTTAGGGCCAAATCTGAAAATGCTCAGAATTGAATTCTGATTGCACAGATAGATTCTCCTTGATGAGTAGAGTCAATCTAATATACTGCTTTTCCAAAATCTGTGGAGAGAAACCCAATAAACAAGAAACTCAAGTTTCCGTCACTGCAAAATGTCTTCTTCTCAGGTTAGCTCTGATACCATGTTAAATTTTGAGCATTAATTCACAATACTCTAGGATCTTCATTGAGAGAATAACATATACAGTATATCAATGCATAACAATCACAATAAGCATGACAAGCATCACAAGAATCAAAAGCATGAGAGACAAGAGACACAGAGTTTCCGTGGGGAAAACCCTAAGGTGAAAAACCCCACAACTTCCTCAGAGATAGAGAGAGCAATGGCTCAACCAAAGTACAACCAAAATACACTTGAGATAGTCTCCTCGAAGCAGATGATCCTCCTCCTCACTAGTGCACCACTTTCTGAGTGAGAGAGAGATGACTTTCTGAATGATCTAAATAGAGATCTCCTGATCTCTATTTATACTAACCTGTTTGCCCAGTGACCTTATGGGGCCGACTTGTCTAGCTAGTTACATACACAATATAATATATATTTTAGGGCCGACCCCACACATGGTGGTCTAATAACCCATCGAAAAGTACACACACTTGCGACACTTGTCAATCCACATGACGACATTTCCTTATAGAGGAATAACACATCTCTAATAAGGGTACAATAAATATATATGAAATACATAGATGAAATACATTCCGAAGTTAAATATACATCAACACTTTTGAGATTGAGCATCCACCTTCCATCAAGATTTTCCACATGTCGGGCATTTGTCTTTACTTTCGTTACTTCCTCGATATAAAATGCAATCATTGGGACATGCATGTATCATATCATAGTTTAATCCCAATGATTTTATCAACTTTTTTTGCAGCATATGCAGAATCTGGAAGTGTGTTATCTCTAGGAAGTGTATTTTTATGCAATTTTAACATTTGGCCAAAACTTCTATCAAACCATCCACTATTCACTTTGAGATTGTAATATTCCACGGTTGTTGATAATTTTGTGAAATCAACACAACCAGGGTACAATGGCATCTTTGCATCTTCGATTAACTTCCTATATTCATTAACTTCATTTAGTACATTTGTTGATGCCAACCCCACATTATCACAACCTTCGTTTAGGTTTTGATCAAGACATGGATAAGCATCATTCACCATATGAAGCACTTGATCACCAACAATGGTTGTATCATCATCCTTTTCAAGTGGATCATTACCATTCTGAAACGATGTTCCAGGCTCATCAACCTGATTATTGTAATGGCATTCTACATGTCCATAATCCTATTAATAAGAAAATTAAAATTCATGTAAGTGATTTTATGGTTTTTATGGAAATTAGAATGAATAGATATCGGTCAAATAGGGGCCTTTACCAATGCAAATTAGCTTACCAGTTGAGATGATATATGCTCTATAACTTCATGTGGCTCATTTTCAGAGCGTTTCCTAGCCTCATCTATAACGGATGGAATCTAAAGGTGAGAGGAAAACATAATTAAGCACATATAAATATAATTTATATCTTTATTGTAATACAAGTAAGTTTGAAACTAGATCAATTCATTTATTTCAAGATACCTGACTGTGAATGCTCTCTCCATGAAAATACCAAATTTTATATTGTTCTATTATTCCATCACAAATCAAGTGCTCGCATATTTTATCAAATGTTTGTACTTTGACTATGCCACATTTATTACATGGACATTTTATGGACATCTTATTCCTTGAATGCACCTCGGCAAACTTTAAGAATTCCCCAACCACATCTCTATATTCTTGTAGTGTCCTACACATAACCAATTTCCATTAAGTCACATAAATTTAATTGAGAACAAGTTAGCACTAATACATTTTTTTGGTATATCACGATGAATAACCAAATATAGAAAGTATACCTATTTTTCAAGTTCATCCAGTTTCTTTTGCCCATTTGATAATATGCTCCAAGCTCCTTTGAAATTATATCTACAATGAACTAAAAAAGTTAGTTGATACTAAACCTCATATATATTGAAAACACACAACTTTGCACTAACAACTTGCGGTCAAACAACTGCATAAACCCACATTTCTTATTAAGAGGTATTCTGATATAAAAAAACTCCCTAAACTGTTCAAATATTTGACTTAGATCTTTTGGAAATAATCTATGTGGCTTAATGCATTATTGTAATTGTCTTTTTAGATGTCAATTTGTAGAACCATTGAAATTCGAACCAATATGGCATCTAACTTCTAAGAAAGTAGAACCCATAAATATTCTACCCAAACTCAAAACTAATTCATTCCAGGCAACCCTTCAATGCAGAGTGTTCAACATCACTCCTCTTCATACTGAGCGTAATTCCAATGTAGTCAACACTCAACCTTAGATCTTAATTCAACCTTAAAATTAAAATGTAGCCCAACAAAGAGTAACACAATTAACTAATTCATTTCCTGGTTAGCTTGTATATTCACCAGAGTTCATCAATCACACAGACATACATGAAATCAGCACACTGCATCATGGAAAATAATCCTTTTCCATTTACTACTTGGAAATTTGCAGGCTAATAAACAAACTCTGACCTATCCTCTGTTTTTCTTGCCTTGATTCTTACATTGTATAGCTAACCCTCCTAACCATTATTTTTCAATCCTCTCTCTCTAACCTCTAATGCTCGCAGGAATACAAGATATACTTGGAAACATAACTTGTAGCTAAATAACAAACCTCATACATTTATGGAACTAACTCCTAAAGTTTTTGTAAAGTTCTTGTAATTGTAATTGTCACTATTATGTTAAAATAAATTGATTTTCATCCTTAAGACTGTTTAATAACGTATATCTACAGGCTTGGCCTAAGCTTGTAAGTTGAGTTATTGTTTATACTTACATATGCAGAAATGGAAATCAGACACATAGGTCTTATTTGGAATCGTGTCGCATAGCCTATCCTCTTGTTGGTTCCTCTGAGTTCATTCTAATGTTACACGAGGAGCGGATTTATATCATATTGGTCGCAGAACAAATGAATCACTTTTTCTGCCTAGATTAGAGGATCTATCGATTCTTTGAATCTTGACAGATCCTCCCTGAGCCTAAAGGAAAGAGGTCTACTTCTCATATTAGTTCTCTCCTCCATTTCGATATATTAGTGCTCCATTCTTGTTACTCTTTTTTACTTTTTTAACTTGCGAGAGAAATGGAAAAATATCATTTCACAATTCTTGTGGCCAATATAACAAACCCTTATATATGTTGTTGCATACAACAAAAGTCCACGACACAATCAAACCAAGCCACCAACAACTGCGGCCTCATCAATCAGGACATAGAGTAACCCCAGCAAATGACGGTAAGGCAGATCAGACCTCAACAGTCCCTCCTCAGGCCATGGATCAGCAGATCAGGCCTCAAACAAACTTACATTAAAATTTTTTGATAGACCGTGAGGTCTTGACTCTTGTCCTTAAAACAAGGAGGGGTTCAATGTAAAAATCTTGTAAATTCAATTTTCTGGCTTAAACCACGCACATGGAGAGATAGACAAAAAATCACAATGAAATGCTATTGGGTTGAACCGCGCATGGAGAGATAGAATTGAATTTTGTCTTTGAAAATGGTATCTTTTGAATCTTTGAAAATGGTATAAAATTGAATCTTTTTAATCTTTAAAAATGGTATAAAATTGAACCTTTCGAATCTTAGAAAATGCAGGCATCGTTTCTTGATGTAATTTAATTTACAATATACAAAGTGACAAAGTGTTACCATTATTGCAGTTTATTATTTAAATATTATTATCCGCAAAATCAAGAGTCATGCATGACTTCACAATGTCTTAGCTTGCCATAAACCCTAAGCGAAGGCATACCTGGTGGGAGACCATGCGTTACACATCAAAGAATACAGGAGTATAACTTCTCTACTACAGAAGGATAGTGAGCTAGAGAATAACGAACCCCAATCATACACACAAGAGGAAGACCAAGTTGATAGAACATGATGGGAACATGACTCTCTCATATATAGAGGTCTAGGGGTAAGCATCCAATAAGTATATGATTCCACACAAGATTGACTTAACCAACGAGTTAAGCTAGGGGTCACACACACAACTACATTTGGACTTAAAAACTGACGGGAAAATCCGATGGCGCGTCGATCTCTCTATTTTTACCTATCAAAAATCACAAGTTTGTAATTTTTTTTTTTTTAAATGGCCCCGACCATCAGTTTTGCGACGGCGCATTTAACACCCATCGGTTTTGCTACAGTTAGCTGAAGGGGCGTCGAATGTTTGACGGTAGTGGAAAATTTGACTGTTGGTCAACCCTTAAATTTTGGTCAACTTTTTAATTATATTAATTTTTTATTCCATGATTTGAGCCGCCGTCAAATATCCGACGCTTAAGTGATATAAATAGAGAAGTAGGCCAATTACATAAAGTCACTTGGGATTCCTCTTCTCTTAGGCCATGCGCATAAGGTAAAGAGAAGTAGGCCAACCGAAATTTATCTAGGGCATATTTTATGCTACTT
This sequence comes from Larix kaempferi, assembly GCA_027924585.1. NCBI lineage: Eukaryota > Viridiplantae > Streptophyta > Pinopsida > Pinales > Pinaceae > Larix > Larix kaempferi. Next base: position 20,578,373 of record BSBM01000155.1, on the reverse strand, counting down.
GGGTTTGCTCGTACTTTGTTCTTAGGTTTGAGTAATAAAATGCCACATAACAATAATGTTACAGGTCATCAAGATCAAGAACAAAATCGACAATTGCTTGCTAGGTTGTGGGATGGAGTGCAAAGAAGGGGTGATGGAAAATGTTATTGTCCTTACAGTCGATGTAGGGGCTTTAATCCAAGAAGGTTACTGATCTCAACAGCTAAAAGACATTGTAGGGAACATGGACATGTTGAGGGGGGGCATGAATATCATCCATTGGTAAGTCCTAATTCAATATTATATATGAGGTCTTTATATTGAGAGTTTTTGTAATTGTATATTGTATCATTTTTATTTTTGTTACTTAATCGACATGACTAATGTTCTTTTTTTATGTTTTAATTGTAATTATAAAGGAAGGGCCTCCTAGGGAAGTTCCGAACATGGAGAATGTGGTAATTGTAGAACAACTAGTGGCGGAGGAACAATATGCAGGTCCTGCGAATATTGATGATCAAGTTAATGATGATATGGAATTAGATGATGATCATGATGATAACATATTTGAGGATGATGGTGCAAATACATTAATCAATGATGCATTTAATGTTAGAATGGACGATGATCAACATCATGAAAATCATGACGACTTTGATGATCTTCATGATTTACCTATACTTGAGAAGGCAGACGATCCCCTTTTTGAAGGCTCCCACATAACTCTTCTCTCTACTGTGTTGCTGATAATGAACTTGAAGGTTATGAATGGTTTTTCAAACACATCCATCATGTAGATGTTAAGGTATGTGATTATATTTTTCATCGATAGCATATATATGATCATGATAAATTATATATATTTATGTTTCTATAATATTTCTATTCTAGTTATAAGTTCATCAAAAAAAGTAATAAGGATGAAATTTTTGTCGTTAATTATATATTCTTGAAATATTTATATTAACCATTATTTTTTAAATTTGTTGTAACAGGTTGATGGGTGAATATTTGTTACCCGCCATCAAATATTTTACCTCGCACATACCGAGATTTAGCTGCCATCATGAAATATATTGGAATGGAGTATCAAGCAATTGATGCATGTCCTAATGATCATATTTTATATTATAATCAGTATGAATTTTCAACAGAATGCCCTATATGTCATAGGAATAGATACCGAACTGATCAAGTAACCAAAAAGGTGTCTCGTAAGGTTCTTCGTTAAATTCCTATTATTCCATGCTTCCAACGACTGTTTAGGTGCAAAAACATAGCACAATTTATGGATTACCACGCACGGAATAGAAGTGGAGATGATATTCTTCGAATGCCTATAGATGGTTCTGCATTTACAGACATGGAGGAAAAAAGGTCACACTTTAAAGAAGAACCTCGTAATGCTAGATTTTCTTTGGCAGTGGATGGTGTCAATCCATTTGCAGAGATGAGATCTACTTACTCGGTCTGGCCTGTTTTTGTTATCAACAATAAAATTCCTCCGTGGATGTCAATAAAGAGGAGCATATAATGTTGGCAATGATTGTTCCAAGTATAATTTGTGCTTTAGAACAATAATTATTTAAATATGCATGATTAGTATTTAATTTGTGATATTTGTTGCATATTTACTTATATGTATTGTATTTGTTGTTTTCTTTTAGGTAAGTACCAAGTTAAAGATATGAATGTATATATCGAGCCTCTTGTTGATGAACTACTTAAGCTATGGAATGGTGTCACTATATATGATGTCTCTAGACCAATAGGGAAAAGGAGATTTCAATTCCATGCAATGCTTACCTGGACAATTCACGATGCTCCAAGGCTAACACATTTTTGTGGTATGTAATTGTAACGTACTGCACTAAGATAGTTTTTAATTTTATTTAGTGATATACTAATTAGTTATACATATGTTTTTTAAATAATTAGCATGATATTATATAAAATATATTTTGCTTAACATAATTTATCCATGTAGGTCTTCAAACAAAGGGAAAATTTGCATGTCCAGTTTGTGGTCCCAAGATGAAATCTCATCGTTCAAAGAGTTTGTCAAAGGAAGTGTTTGATGAGTATAGGCTCTTCCTCTCTAAGAATCATAGGTATCGAACTACCGAAAAACATATTTTCAATGGGAAAGAGGAGACTGCATTAAAACCACAGAGAATAACACCTCACATATGGAAGTTGCAATATAATAGAAATCATCAAGGTACGAATCAATTTGTCTATCTTATATATTCATATTGATCATCTTTGATATGTTTTTAATGTTTTGTTTTGGATTGTATTAATTTTATTTATTGTAATATACGACATTTTAATCTCTTTAGCTTATATATTGATTAATACTGATGGTCGTGAACATGAAGGTGTAAATGGGCTTCCACGAGGAATGAAAAGTTATCCCAAACAATTTAGTAGGTTGCCCTACTATGAGCACTTACTAATTGTTCATTTGTTTGATACAATGCATATCAGAAAGAATGTAGCTGAAACACTATGGCGAATATTAGATGGAAGGAGTGACAAAGAAAAAATTGTCAAAATTTGTAGTGACATTCAGGACTCCAATCATGCAATGAAAGATATCATTGAACATTTAAACAATGATGGAGACCAAATTAATATAAGGTCACTTCCATGGTTATTGACTGAGCAACAAAGCAATGCGGTAAAAGAAGTGATAGAAAAAATGAAATTTCCCACAGGATTTTGTTCGAACATAGAGAATATCTTAACAAGGAAAGGTGATTTTGGCGGGGTAAAAACGCATGATTGGCATATCTTCATTAAGGTAATTATATATTTCTGGTGTATATATTGCTATATTACAATACTGCATGTTTTTGGTTTACATCTTTGCCTAATTTTGAAAAATATATTGATGAAACGTGTTCATTGTTACAATATGTTCTACCTGTATCTCTCCCAGACAAATTTGACAATAATGTCAAACAAGTCATATATGATCTTGGAAAATACATGAGGTAATTAGAAATAATTTTTTTCATGCTAAATTTGTAATTTGTTTAATCCATTGTATAACTTATATGAATTGACATTTTTTTTAGTCAATCATGTAGATTTGTACTACAATGTTTAATTTCTGTCGTTAAATGATATCATTATTTTCTTGCATCACATGTAGATGGTTGTCATCTAAAGAAATCCACAAAGAAGATATAAAGTATTGGAAGAGAGAAATTCCTTGTTTAATGTGTCAAATGCAAAGATTTCTACCTTCGTCATTTTTCAATGCACAAGAACACTACCTCATACACCAAGTTGAGGAGATTGAATTGTGTGGACCTATACATGCAAGGTCCATGTGGATGGTTGAGAGGCACTTGAAATTTATGAAGGCTTTAGTTAGACAAAGAGCACGTCCATAGGGTTCTCTGGTGGAGGGATATATGGTATTTTAGGCCATGGTGTATATTGTTGAATATCTTCCAGGGTTGGAATTTATTAAGATGGAATTAGATCGATGCAATGGTGATCCAAACTCTACTAAGAAATTCGAAGGAGAGTACCTGTTGGGGAAAGGTAGATCGAGGAAGGTCAAAGGTAATTATTAAATGGTGTAGATTAATAATGCTAATACATTTTAATAATATCGTACTTAATTATTTCATTTTTAATATTCATTAATTATATGCATCATTAATATTATAATGTTACATCGCGTTAATTATTCTTCTGAGTTGATTTTTGTAAAAAAAAAATTCATGCAGTTGGCCACGAGTGGGATGCACTACATTTATATGTCGCAAACAATCTTGATTGGAAGAAGGTATGGATTGACTGATGTAATCAATCTGGTCCATGACTATCATGGGAAGGTGTGGCTTCATTGGTTAAAGAAGCACATCGCAATGGAGATGGCAATCTAACAGAAAGGGAAATCGATTCAGCATATGGTTTAAAAGATAAACAGGTAATTAGCATGATATTATAAATATAAGCCATAATATTTTCAATTATGATATTCATGTTCATCTTGATTTATTTCATTTTCTTTGCATACTTTAAGAACATAAAATACTTACTAGTTGTTCATTATCAATTGATGATGTATTGATCATTTAATTTACATGTTTTGCAATATATTGCAGGTGAAACACCACAAGGCTATGTGGTGCAATAGTCGTAAATATCGCATTAAAAATTTGGATGAAACAAGGAAAAAATGTGATTCTGGGATAAATGCAGTCTTTGAGGTCACTAATGTTTCCTCTAGAAGTGACAAACATCTAGAATTGTCAGAAAATCGATATTATGGATATTTGGAAGATATCATTGACTGTGACTTTAAATCATTCAAAATAATTCTTTTCATTGTGAAATGGTACAGGCTACGACTGAATCGATTTGATCCCAATAGAACTTTTATTGAACATGCTAATGGATTTACCATGGTCAATACAAGGTCGCCTGATTCACAAACGTTAGAGCCCTATGTTCTTCCAAGTCAATGTGAACAAGTATTTTACTCAGAAGTTCCTGGTAGACAGGGTTGGTCGTTTGTTATTAGACATGATCCAAGAGGAAGGCCGGTAAAGTATAATATTGTAGAGGAAGATGAAGAGGGTGTTGAAGAAGAAAGTGATCATATAGAGGATCAACATGAGTTAGATGTTGATGATCATAATGTTCCGGAGGAAGATGTTGAAGATTTAGTTGAAGCAGATGATGTAAGAGACAATGTTCATGATGAAGATGATATTGACAATGATCACTTTATCGAAATTGACAGCGATGACGATGATGATATGTCCTTTAATCCTTATAATGTTGAATCTGGATCAGATGATACAGATGTAGACTTGGATGGAGAAGATGATCATGAATTGCATTGAAAAAATGCATTGAATATTTCTAAGTGATGTGCGGGGGGAGGGGGGGGGGGGGGGAAATGAGCTTCCACTTGCACATGGTTGTCCCTGATGAGTAGAGAATATTTAGATATTCTCGAAACAAAGAGAAGCTCGTTAAGGTTAATGCACATTTGTGCTTATTCCCATCATCATCAATACGATCATCATCACGTTTCCATTTCCATCATCCTCAATATTGTAATTTCCCTTGTTAGGAATTTTATTAAAATTGCAATTTTCCACTTTTTTCCTTGGTTCGACCTTTGACTAGTTTCGATCTCTAGGTCCCAAATTTGCCCCAAATGATCCCAAATCTTCTGAGAAGGTATATGAATGATATTAGAACATAAATATGTGTTTTATGGATTCCTTTGTACCTTTAAAACACTTCTGCAAATACTCTTTCAATTCTAGTCAATGTAAGTAACTTTACTAGTGATTTCCCTTTGACTAGTATTGGTCTCTAGGTCTCAAATTGACTCCAAATGCCTTCAAATCTTCAAGGAAGGTTTATGAATGATATTAGGAATTGAATATGATTTTCATGGATAACATATGGCCACCAAAAGACCTCTACAAACTCTCTTAAGATTCTGGACCAAGTATGCAATTTTACTAGTAATTTGCAGTTCAAATCCCCCTAAGGTAAGTACTGAAAATGGCTTCCCAAATGCCTCCAAACCCACTAAAATTTATGAATAGAGGTATGTAATGTGTTAAGTATGTTATTAAGGTCTCATATGCACCATTAATGGTTTATTACAACTGTTCTCACCCTCTCCCATTCAACTACAAAAATCCCTAATTCGACCCTTGGGGAAATGGCACTATTTCACCTCCCAATACAACTAAATTGAGTAAAAATGCTTCAAATTTTCAAGTACAATACATGAAACTTGTATAAGACATCCATGATAGTATATTGATCACAAATATATCAGAGAATCATCCATTCATTCGAAATCATCATCAATACATTGGCTCACAACAAGGTAGTGGGGAAATGGCATTGTTCTTCCATTAAAAATGATATTTATACATTTCTACATGGAATTTCGACCTGAAACTTTTTGGAGATGAAGAAAAGAGTATTTAATTCATATTACAAAATAAATTAGGCATTAAAAGCTTCCCAAAGAGTACAATAGCTCACCAAAAACGCCCTCCCTCAAGGATCAAGAATATGCCATCAAAACTGGAAATGGTTGAAGGAGTGAGCTGCAATAGAAGAAACCATGAGCTGACCTGTAGCTTACACCTACAAATAAAGACTCCATTAAAGCTCCAAATGAAAGGTCTGAATGGCCTTTCCAATTACCAACTTGGATGGGAATCTTTCACCCTCGAAATTGGCTAAGGCAAGAAACTAGTCATCCACTAGCTCTCCCTCTTCACAAATGCAATTGAAAATTCTACAAATGATCAAAAGCTGGTTTCATTCTTTTTTATTGACATTTATAAAGTTCTAATGTCCTCCATGTGTCGAATTCCTTCCGAGAGACTCATGCCAACTCAAGTTGGGAAGAGATTCCAAAGAACGCCACTTGTACAACAATTCCTAGTTTCCCACTTCCACCAAATCACATGTGGAAGCATCTTAGCTGCCCTAACACCCTTGAGCGCCCTCTTGGAGTCTATTTTTAGCCCTGACATGTCATATATGTCATATGTCAGCCTTCAGGTCTGATTTGTGTCATAGGTGTCATAGCATCTTCATCATTGTTGTCATAGAGCTAGGGAATCTAGCCCAAGTGTCTCACTAACTCCAAATTGCCTCTTCCTCTTCCATGGGAGTTACTCTTCCTCTATATTTCGACCTTGGATGAGTCATGCCATGAATAATACCTTTTTGACTCCCCCAAGTATGTTACCATTCACCTTGAATTCGAATTGGTGAGAGAATGATGCCAAGTGTAGTGGGGAAATCTAGCCATATGTGGGTCCCACTTCCTCCATGTGTCTTCATGATCAAATGCCACTTTGATTTTAACTTGTATATATTTATTTAGATCATTTATTAAATATTTATGCCACTCTAATGTTCAAACATCATTTATTATCCCCATTATTCCAAATCCCAAAGCTTCCACCCCAAACCTAGGAAACTACTAATTTTCCTCCTTGGCAATTATTTGACCTTTAACATCAATTTTACAAACTCTAATGAATATGGCCAATGTGATTAAGCCATTGTGACCCAATTCCAAATTTGGGACATGACAAATCCTCCCTTCCCAATATTGCTTGTCCTCAAGCAATTTCCAACATGGGTGTTGAAGAACCTGCTTCCTGTATAATTATTTGAAGTTGCCATCGAATTTCCCAACCTTGAGTCTTTGAGTTTCCTTGAAGATTTTAGAGAGGGAACACCATGCTTGCTGCTGCACTACTCTGATAAAATTCACTTTATTAAGTGGGAAATCCATCTCCCATACTGCTTGTTTCCCCCCAAAAAAATTCAAACCAATGAGACAAAAATTATTCCAGGGTCCCATTGCTTGTATTGCACCCCAACAATTAAAAGTGCTCTCCAACCCATACCATCAGATAAGAGGATTCCTGGATCCCATTTTCTTGTATGCATTCTTCCAAACATCATGAGTACAAAATATATATCATCAAAGTACATAACAACATAATGAAAATGTACATCAAGAAGATGCTTCATCAAAGAATCATGAAAGTTTTTATACCTCCAAGTAAGTAGACCACCATTTGCTAGGTGCATACAATCTTCAAGTGACCAATCAAATATGCTCCAATGACATAGGTGAGGATCCCATGTACAATAGTGCTGCTCCAAAAGAATGTGATATGCATCAAAATATTCAGCCATGCATTCTTTCATCCAAGAAGTGAATGAAGAATCTCCACTAAAATCTGAACCAAATAATGAGCAGGAAACACAAGGAGACTTCAAAGGACTCAAAGAAGTCTCATTCATACATCCATGAGGATATGTATCATCATAAGGTAAAGCAATATGCTGCTGCAATTCTAAATAATGAGGTGCTCTATTCATGTCATCATCAAAAGGAGAGGTAGGAGTTTCATACCCCTCATGTGGCACCACTAGAAAAAAACCTTTCACCCAATTTTCATCCCAAAGTGATGTAGTTGGAAAAGAAGTGTGGGGTGAGGAATTATGAACCAACTTTAATTCTTTACAACTCTTACCCATTGAAATATTTAATTCATCTTCTCCATAATTGGTTGGCCCAACTATTGTGAGATCATGTACCTCTTCCAAGGCTTTGCAACTCTCTCCATGAGGCAACTTGTAATCCCTTTGAACAAGGACAAGTGCTTGTCCTTCTTCTTGTTTTAGTGTAGCATCTTCAAGAACTTGCATATCAACATGTACATCATGTTCCACAATTACATTAGGTTCCTCTTTTGTGGCATAAATTGTTTCATCCTTTTCCTTGAAAAGAGAACCATTGCTCATTATTTTTTCCGAGTTGCTTCCAATTTTGCTAAGCAACAATTTGAACTCTTGAAAGTATTTCCTCCACTTGTCTTCAAAGGAAGGTTCCAATAATTTTCTAAACTCCTCATTCTCCTCTAAGGTTCCTTTCTCATTCTTACTCATGGTGACCAATGAATGCACTTCTTCTCCTATTTCTTCCCTTTCACCAAAGTACATCCAGTTTCAGTTTCTAAGGGTGGTGGCTTATTTATTTGACTCCTGGTCTTCATTAATGTTCTACCACATCAGGTTCCAAGACCATGCTCTGATACCACTGTAATGTCCCTTGTTAGGAATTTTATCAAAATTGCAATTTTCCACTTTTTTCCTTGGTTCGACCTTTGACTAGTTTCGATCTCTAGGTCCCAAATTTGCCCCAAATGATCCCAAATCTTCTGAGAAGGTATATGAATGATATTAGAACATAAATATGTGTTTTATGGATGCCTTTGTACCTTTAAAACACTTCTGTAAATACTCTTTCAATTCTGGTCAATGTAGGTAACTTTACTAGTGATTTCCCTTTGACTAGTATTGGTCTCTAGGTCTCAAATTGACTCCAAATGCCTTCAAATATTCAAGGAAGGTTTATGAATGATATTAGGAATTGAATATGATGTTCAGGGATAACATATGGCCACCAAAAGACCTCTGAAAACTCTCTTAAGATTCTGGACCAAGTATGCAATTTTACTAGTAATTTGCAGTTCAAATCCCCCTAAGGTAAGTACTGAAAATGGCTTCCCAAATGCCTCCAAACCCACTAAAATTTATGAATAGAGGTATGTAATGTGTTAAGTATGTTATTAAGGTCTCATATGCACCATTAATGGTTTATTACAACTATTCTCACCCTCTCCCATTCAACTACAAAAATCCCTAATTCGACCCTTGGGGAAATGGCACTATTTCACCTCCCAATACAACTAAATTGAGTAAAAATGCTTCAAATGCTCAAGTACAGTACATGAAACTTGTATAAGACATCCATGACAGTATATTGATCACAAATATATCAGAGAATCATCCATTCATTCGAAATCATCATCAATACATTGGCTCACAACAAGGTAGTGGGGAAATGGCATTGTTCTTCCATTAAAAATGATATTTATACATTTCTACTTGGAATTTCGACCTGAAACTTTTTGGAGATGAATAACAGAGTATTTAATTCATATTACAAAAGAAATGAGGCATTAAAAGCTTCCCCAAAGAGTACAATAGCTCACCAAAAACGCCCTCCCTCAAGGATCAAGAATATGCCATCAAAACTGGAAATGGTTGAAGGAGTGAGCTGCAATAGAAGAAAACATGAGCTTCCCTGTAGCTTACACCTGCAAATAAAGACTCCATTAAAGCTCCAAATGAAAGGTCTGAATGGCCTTTCCAATTACCAACTTGGATGGGAATCTTTCACCCTCAAAATTGGCTAAGGCAAGAAACTAGTCATCCACTAGCTCTCCCTCTTCACAAATGCAATTGCAAATTCTACAAATGATCAAAAGCTGGTTTCATTCTTTTTTATTGACATTTATAAAGTTCTAATGTCCTCCATGGGTCGAATTCCTTCCGAGAGACTCATGCCAACTCAAGTTGGGAAGAGATTCCAAAGAACGCCACTTGTACAACAATTCCTAGTTTCCCACTTCCACCAAATCACATGTGGAAGCATCTTAGCTGCCCTAACACCCTTGAGCGCCCTCTTGGAGTCTATTTTTAGCCCTGACATGTCATATATGTCATATGTCAGCCTTCATGTCTGATTTGTGTCATAGGTGTCATATCATCTTCATCATTGTTGTCATAGAGCTAGGGAATCTAGCCCAAGTGTCTCACTAACTCCAAATTGCCTCTTCCTCTTCCATGGGAGTTACTCTTCCTCTATATTTCGACCTTGGATGAGTCATGCCATGAATAATACCTTTTTGAATCCCCCAAGTATGTTACCATTCACCTTGAATTCGAATTGGTGAGAGAATGATGCCAAGTGTAGTGGGGAAATCTAGCCATATGTGGGTCCCACTTCCTCCATGTGTCTTCATGATCAAATGCCACTTTGATTTTCACTTGTATATATTTATTTAGATCCTTTATTAAATATTTATGCCACTCTAATGTTCAAACATCATTTATTATCCCCATTATTCCAAATCCCAAAGCTTCCACCCCAAACCTAGGAAACTACTAATTTTCCTCCTTGGCAATTATTTGACCTTTAACATCAATTTTACAAACTCTAATGAATATGGCCAATGTGATTAAGCCATTGTGACCCAATTCCAAATTTGGGACATGACAAATATTGTCACGATGACCATCAATATTGTCGTCATCATCATCGTTGTCGTTTTTTAAATCTTGATTACTTTCTTCAAATATTTTCCAGTTATTGTAAGTAGACCACTAAGTGTCATATTAGGAGCTCAACTTAAAGGAATTGGTAAAGAAATTGTATAACACTCCCTTATACCTATAAAGTTCTTGAGATTATTACGTTTGCATGGACTAACTGAAATTTAATTTTACTTCATAAGTTATATATCATTTCCATGTTTGTGATTTACTAAATAGAATCAAAATGAGGTTAACTTGTCTCCAAATATATTCATGTAAAATACAACAACTCCCATCACCTACAAACATTCCTTTTGTGTTTCCTTGATTTCTCCCTCGAGGTGCTACCTTTCCTTAGAAAATAAATATTATGAAGTGCCCTTGTGATGTTGCAACAAATTTTGTTCATAACACCTTGTCTAGAAACTCCGCTAGGAATTAGGGTGATACATGCAACATGAATGAAGTTCATAGATCTATCCATATGAGTGGGATACTTGTATTGGAACCCTAGCGACCCTAATGGCACCATAATGAGCCTAATAGCATTCAGGTGACCCTAATGACATCGTATCCTCCAAAAAAAACATCCAACTATCCTTAATTTGTATTAGAATGAAATATTAAAATATAAAATATTATTAAAATATATAAAATAAAAAGTATATAAAATATAAATTAAAAAATATAAAATATAAAATTAAACAAAAAAAATCAAAACAAAAATTTAAAAACAAAAACTAAGCATACAAACACAATATACATCTTGTGCCTTAACCATTGTTTAGCTCCTTGGCACCCGATCATCGTTCATCAAGCCTCATTTTTTGGTTCGGCTACTGCAACTCGGGCACCAGATCCACCCAGTCTATGATATGAGCCGATTCGGGTGGGCATGGAATTATTAGTCCTAGTTCAGGCAACTCCTACTTCCTTCATTCCGCCTTCGTGGAGCAAATGAGGGTTCTTTTTATTGGTTTCCCATTTCCCCGACGATGCCCTTGGCCATCGTTCATCTTCCATCGCCATCCTTCCTTCGAGTTTGTAATTGTGGTCTCCTAGGATAGTGCCCCTGGCCATCGTTCAGCTCCCCGACACCTGACCATCATTCAGCTCCCCTTTCCATCCTACCTCTGACTTCACCACTGTGGTCTCCTATGGCAGTTCCCAGGGCTACAACCCCAATGGATTTCATGCTCTCTACGGTCCTCGACTCAACAGTGAAGGTCACATCAACTGGTCTACATAAGCATTGGGCTCATAAAGCAAGGGGAGCTTCGGGAGCATATTCAACAAGCAAGATTGTCAGCAAATTCGTCCCACAATGACATCGGTAAGTTCAAACCCTTCATCATTTCTGTAGAAAATGAAATGTCTGTATATTTGCATTTAGGGTTTGAAACCACCATTGAAAACACTTCATCAAAAGATCCCCATTACAACCAACTCGGATACTCATTATAGGCTCAAGATTGTATCATCCCCTCCCAAAGGTCTGTGGCATAACGATATAGAAGACAACTCGTTTATGAGTAATCCAACAATTTCAAAAGTGGCGAAATACAAATTTGTTCGATGGAAAATAATCTCATGTTCATTGATTTCCCAGGTCTACTTGCTTACTACTACTTGAAAGGGAAATTATGCCTAGGGGCAAAGGCCTATGGCAATTCTAGCCCACAAACTCATCCCCAAAGTGCCCAGTATGGCTACCTTCATCCAAATTTATGCACAACATCACGGTTCATCACCCTCACCATTGTTGTTCAACAGTTCCCATAATATCTAATGAGGCCTGTTATGACTTCAAGATTTACCCCATGCAAATGGGGGGGTAACAGGTTCAAAACCCCCTGAGAGGATTCCAATGAGGCTAGGTGCAAATATTGACTCCTCAGTGACTTTGAAAACATAAAAATTCCCCTCATAGTGTGGCGGCTTAGCCAAAGAGGATATTCCTATAAGAAATATTTCTCAAAACAGAAAAATAAGAGTGAATAATGGAGTAAGGACAAATGCTTAAGCCATTCTACAATCCATAGTTGTAAACTTAATTTACTCACTAAGCCATCTTCAATCTCTTTAGACATATGTCCTAACAGGAAGAATTAATCTAAAAAAAAAATAAAATTGACTAATAGAGAGAGTTTAATATCAATATCATTTGTATCAAGCCAGGGGTTGCATTATAATTAGATAAAAGTTCCTCTACAATCATCTTCCTACATGCATACTTTCCTATAGCTACTAGTTTGACTTTAGATCACACGATTTCAATAGCTGCATCACCAATGTCCAATAAAAAAGCTATGGTATGTAAGAATGGAGAATAATAAACAAGTCTTATAAATATAATCACATAAACAATTAAATTCCCAATGGGAATTTTTGCACTTTTTTATGCACAAATGGCATCTTCCTCATGAAAATGGTATCCCCGTGGATTCCCCCTCTTACACAAGGGGCATGATAAAGATCTCCATCATTGAGTTATCTCTTATCCCAATAGAACATACCATAGGCACAAGGCTTTTCATTGATGACATTTACACCCCATGACGTTTGGAGTGTAGGTACAACCGAACATGTATTTGTCAGATCTGTCATCCTCCAGCGAGGAAAGATCAACAAGACTAGAGGAAAGTGAAACATCTAGTAGGCCTAAAAGAGCGAGATCAACTAGATGTCAAAAGATTATAAGTAAATTCAATAAACAAATGGAATTTTTTCTCGCTGAAGGAGGTTCATGCTCTTATGATGATGAGACCATAGGCGACATCGATGTGCCCTTGAGGTACAAACATTTAGTCGAACAATGGCTACCGAAGGATCTTCCTCCTCTAAACATAGATTTTTGCATGAATGAGAGGATATTTCGGATTGCACCTTCATCACTACACGGTTTGGGGTTGTTTTGCATGGATGGCATAAAGGTGGGTTACGACAGATGCACCAAATTGACGGAGAATGTTGGACCCTGCTACAATTACAGAGATTGGATGCAGTTGGTCCAATATACACGCAGTATGCGTAGATACGGATTGTCTGCAAATTATTTAGAGTTAAAAAAAAATAATCAAAGTAAAGGAGCGAGTATGTACATTGACAGAAGGCCCAAAGCATTAGGTAATATTGCAGGGTTTATAAACAGCACACAACACGAGTCTACAAATAAACAACCCAATTGCATATTCGAGGGGTGTGAAGGAAACCGTGTTTTAGTCTGTGCTATAAAATCAATAGCATTAGGGGAAGATTTGTTGATCAGTTACAATCTGAATCAGATAGATACATATGCAAATACTTCGAGAGTGGTACATATAACATTTCACCAAACCTGTAATCAATGAATATAGTATCTTTCGTTTTTGTTTATGTTATTAATTTCGCAATATGTTTTCCATTAATTTTTTTTTAAATATGTTTTTAAATAAGATTTTCCCCGTGTATTGGTTTCAGTTCGAAATTAATGTTTTCAATTACTTTGTTGCAGTCAACTGATCGGGGCAAGTCCCCAATGGAGCCTCGGAGGCCAACAGCCCTCTACAGGTGACAGGTATATATACCACATTTTTACTTATTTGCTTCTTTCGAAAGTACATTTGTTTAATTATGGTATCAACATGTTCAATATTTTGTTTGTAGGTTGAGGATCGGGGCAAGAGCCCCATGATGAATGATAGGACAGATGCATCGACTACGCCACAGCAGGTATAACCCATTGTAAAGTTTTGAAATTGAATATAAAAAATATGTTTTTAATTAAGATTTTATCAATGTATTGGATGTTTCACTTTGAAATTAATGTTTTCAATTCTTGTGTTGTAGTCATCCGATGGGGGAAGGCCCCCAATGGATCATAGTGCTAGCACGCCACACTCATCATGTCATGAGCAGGTATATAGCACGTTGTGAATTTCAGAAACTGTATTTAAGCATTATGTTTTCTAATTATATTAATGATTTCAAATTGATATTAATGTTTTCTATTTTTATGTTGGATGATACTTATCTATCAACACAGGATCTGAGGCATATGGATTTGGGGAACATTTCCAACGATCTTGACCTCGTGAATTCAAAGAATATCCAGGAGGCAGTTGAGAAAGGAAAAGAAAAATTAAATGATGAGGTCGTCCGCCTGCTAATATCTCATCCGCAAAGGGATGAGACTAAAGCAAAGATAGATCTTTTATTGCTTAGAGTACAACGCTTGGATGTAAGATGCAAACTCTTTAATTATAAGTCTATTTCAAATGCATTTTTTTTCCTATTCGTATATGAGTAACTAAAATATTATTTGTTTCTATAGGCATTTTTTTCCCCGGTACTACTGGTGAGGGGCATGCTGGTACCACTAAGTATGAAACCCCCACCGCCACTGATCGTGTATCGTTGTCGTCTGGCTAGTCGGGAACGCAAATTGAGGCACCCAAGACAGAAAATGAGAGTACTACACCCTCTGGTGGTCCAAGCACGAAAAGTCATTCCGACCAGGATCAAAGGGTACATGCAGAAGAGTATGACATTGATACTACCCTCGATGGATTTCCTGGATCTTTCCGTGTCACTAGCACGGGAACAGTTGAGACTACTTTTTTGGTGGATGAAAATCTCGTCCCTTATAAGATGAATAAGATTCTAGGTACTATTTACAAAATGTTTTAACTATTTATTATAATTTTATTGGAATGTAATTATGAATCATTCTTTTTACACTAATTAACACATACTCATTTATGTAGGAAATGATGTCTTTTACATACATCTAAATGATTGGTCTTTAGAACTATTTGGGCCCACCATCCCCACATAGTGGAACTGACAAAGTAAAGTTTTGAAAGATGACCTTATTGCTCGCATGGTTGGGTTTTTTGGTGCTGAAACCTTCAACCATAAAAGGTCCTCGAAAAAGCTGGCCAACATTTACACATTGTAAGGGAGCAATATAGGAACAACTTAGCAAAGCATCCAAAGTATGAGCGCCCTCCGATGATTCCAACAAGGGAGTGGAAAGCCTTGCTGGATGATGGAAGGGAGATTGCTATGGGTAAAGAGGGCAAGCTAGCACCAGGTGCAAAAAGGTATGCAATACTTTCATCAATGCAATTATATCATCATTACACTTTATTTCCCATTATTTTGCAACATCTAACATACTTAAAATTACTTTTATAGGCTACCAGATACCTCGAAGGCCACCCAGGAAAGAGTAGAGAAACATGGGAAACACAAGCTTGGGCCTGGTGGATATTCAAATTTGGTAGCACGAATCGTAAGTATCAATAATTATTTTATTGTATAGAAATTATTATAGATTTCATTTAAAATTGTTTTCATGACGATATAAAAACAACAATGATGATCTAATTGAAAATTACAGGCCGAAAAATTCAAAGAAGTGCCCATGGAGGAATACCTAAGGATTGGCTACCAACGCGAGTTTTTAGGTGTTATTGAACATCGAACAAGCAAAATTTCTAGCCAAACAGATTCTTTCGTTAATCCATCCTTCCCACAAGTAACTACAATAAACAAATTCTATTTAAGATTAATTCATTGTGTTCTCTATTCATTAATAAACTAGTCCATAAAATATTGAGTCTCTTTGTGTTAAGCGGCCCAACGAAAGTAGACAAAATACGGAGGATGGAGGAGAACGAAATATTGAAGTTGAAGTTGAGCGACATCCAGGTAATTAACGTATTCCTCTGTTAAAAAAAACCTAGTCTGGATTAAGGTCTCAAATATTAAATTGCAAATACTATAGTGTTGTAAGTGTTGATGTTTTAATGCAGAGGGTCCTCATGTACAATTTGAGGCAGCAATAGAAGAAGAGAAATGCATGATATTGATGTGGCCTAGTTGCCAGGTAAAAATTACCGCTCTAATGTTTTTTCTTAATGAAGGACTTATAATGAAATAATAAAAACACGTCAAGTAATTAATAATTCTTCATTTTTCTAGTAGATCCAGGAACCTTACAGCAGCCGCATACACGACGTGACAAACAAGATCACAGGCAGCTATAGAGGGCATAAGAAACATAAAACAAGTTGTAGAAGAGGATGTCACTCTTAGAGAATATGTGGAGAGAAAAAAGCGTCAAAAAAAGTAGTGATTGTATTAAGTACACAATTACATTATTTTTGTGCATTGTCCTCGGATATTATTTTTGATATTATCGAGTAATGTATTCAACTATTTCTTTTCCTACGTATGAATGAATGAATGATCTATAGTTTTCTGGTCTGTAGATTTCATTTCCTAATCTATAAATTTTAATCCGCGACTCTTATTTCTTGGTACATTGTTATATTTTGGATGCAACAAGAGAGTGGTTCGAAGCTGCTTTGGAGGTTATTGTTTGGTTATTTTATCATTTACAGTTTATGTTCTTGTTTTTATAGTCCTTAAATCATAATGACTAGAGAGTCTGAGGTTTGTTGTCCATTAAATTAGCATGTGCAAATAAGTCATATTAAAGTTGATAACTTGATAGAGATGTCCCTTCCAATATCATATTTTTTTAAGATTTATTGGTTGTCTAGTCCATTTAAAACATTGTAGGGGATCATTGATTTGATATTAATGTAATCGAATTTGTATTTTCAAATGCCATTCAAGTTCTTGCAAATAATGCAATATATTTTAAGCAATGTTATTGATTTTGGAGGGAAGAAGCATGGCCACATTTTATGCTCCTTGTGTGGTCCATAGTTTTAATCTTGCAATCAAGGAAATTTAAAGTATGATTCCATGAATTTGAAGTTTTTTGATGAATGGAAGGAGACAGTTATTCTTCATGGTCCAATGGTCAATCGGCCATTATCAGTTTCAAAAGAGAATTTTTGTTATGCATGTACACAGTGCACATACATGGACCCTTCTAGCTGTGCCTCTTTACTGTTGTATGCATAATTGGAGACCTTGTTCCTGGCCATTGTCTACTCTCGAATATGTGCAACCTTCCTCCCATTCTTTATGAATACATTACAGAGGGAATCATTGGGTTGGAGATAATGTGCAATTCAGATCTCTGCGCTCACAAATAAGGAAATTTTAACTGGTAACAAAAGGTAGGTTGAGAAAGATTGAACAAACAAATTTTGAGATGCACCTGGCATTTTTTTGAACCCTGAGTGGTTACAAATTCCTAAGTAATGTTGTCCATGGTGGGGTGGATTCTGTTTGTCTGCCTTTGGTGGATTTAGTATTGGTTACTCCTGGCCCACATTCTGAAGGGAAACCTTAGGTTACTATTGTCGATATTCTTTTGAACCAATGTGATTGTGATATCATAATAGATCCCACCAATGTATTTGTTGTAAAACATATACTCCTACAAGGGAATATAATTGAAATCCTATTCAGAAACCTTTCGAGGTGCCTACCTGTTTGTTTCCACTGCATAAAACTTAAAGTGGCAATTGGAATATGATTCAAAGTGGTGCATGATTAATGACATGTTTGAAATATAATTAAAGGAGATCAAAAGATTAAAAAAATACTATTGTGAAAGAAGTTTTATTGTGTGATGGCTGGGCTATATGGGATGTTGTCTCTTATAACATAATGGGTGGCATGGGTACTGTCTAACTATTTTTTTCCAAGGAGAAAATCGATGGGAAACCCAAGAAATGCTTCCCCGCATTTTTGGATGGCATCCCCAGTAAACCCATCAGTGTAGACTAGTGCCTCACCGAAGGGGAATTTGGACTGGGCACCTGCTGGCATGGAACTAGCCAAATGCCCAACAACATCAATGACAACTGGTTCAGCTAACCTGGTTGGGCTATAATTGTCTAATTGTATTGACTGCTGTCAATATTTGAATTTTGAGGGGTGCTTTTATCGAGATCCATATGCACTGCTTTTTGGAAATAGGTGGTCACAATTCTCTGAGCTGTAATGTCTGGCAGAAGCTCCAGGCTATATAACTGTAAATTCTTAATTTTCTGAACTGATTAAATATGAGCACCACTTACTAAATGTCTGTCTACATCTTTGTTGTACTCCTTTACCTTTTGTAGGTGCAATTACTAAATAGGAGTACCACTAATTTGTTTTTTTTGCAATAGTCTATTAGTGACTTTTTGCTACCAATTTGATATACTGTTTAAACTTCTTATTTGGGATGAATGTTGTCAAAGCTTGTGGCTTATGTTGTCTTTGCTTGTAGGATTTGCCCTTAGTTATGGATTTCTAGTGTCAAGCAATGTGTTGATCTGGTGGGAGTATGAACACTACCTCTCACTTGCTTTCTGCAGATCATTCTCTGGGACAATCAAGGATCTTGGATATTTAATACCCTTCACTCTATATTGCATTTTAGTATTTTGTAGTTTGCTCCAGGGACATTGAGGCTAAACATATTGCAGTGTATTTATTTGCTTCTCCATTTTAGATTTCTACATTTAGATATTTTATCAACCTTCAGGCCATTTCAATGTTTATGTTATTTCTTCATCTTGATATTCTTCATAGATTGCACAGCCTCCAGGGTATCTTTTTTATTTTTATTTGTTTAAATTCTCCCCTTTGATGTACTACACTAAATTTGATTCAGATGGATCTTTGATGGTCATGTATGGACTTCAACAATTGTTTTTTCCTCATTTATGAAATTTCAGCTGCACAGCTTTTGGCATGGAATCTAAGTTCTCACAGTTGAAGGATTTTGACATATTTGTACTTGAATAGTTTTGTTGGATATTTTTTACATTGCATACTATTTTGTTCTTAAGGAATTTTTTTTGCTATGCAAAACTTTTGTAGATCCATTTAGAGAGGCAAGTGAGGAATTTAATAATTGATTAATATGCTCTTTAACTGAATAAAATGAAAATAGGATTTAGTTCTTTCTAGATTTGATCTAAGTTTTTTATATTTGACTAGTTTGAAAGGTTGTCTCATTAGAACTGACACTACTGTCAAACTTATTCGGATCAGGATTGAAGATTCTGTGTTGCAACATAGTTAATATTGCTCTCTCCTATTGTTTTACAAAGTCTGTGAGAGGAATCATTTTTGGTCAGTGACTCAATACTTTGTAGGCATGATCATTTTGATTAATCTGAAGATTCCTTGTCTCTAATTCTTGGTGCATATGTTCTCAAAACTTTCCACTGTGTGTGTGCTTCCGACAAGAAGAAATTATGGGTTGGATAATGGATTGAGTGCTTCTCATGTGATGTTATGTCTTTGTTCATGTGTACTGATGTCATTTTTCCTTTACTGTCTGTTATTTTGTTGTCCAGTTTCCTTTATTGATGGATGTGTGTTCTTTCTTCTTAATTTGGTAATGCTTTGATAACCTAAAAGCCCACCACAAAGAGTTAACATAAAGTTTCCTTATTCTTGAATCTTTTTCAGTAAACAGCAAAGGGAAACCACTCCCATAAGTTGGAGAAAGACATTTTCTTTCCTCTCCGCTGAGTTGTTTTGTCACCAAAGGAGCAGGAGTATGACTTGTTTTAGTTTGAATTGTCTCATAGTATAATAGCATGGATTATTCTGCAGGCCAAAAATTGCTCTTCAGCTGCAATTTCTAGATTGAATCAACTGAACCGAAGAACACTTGATGTTTTGGCTGCTAGATTGTACTTTTTATTACTCATACAACTATGAGCTGACAGACTCCCTTGTTGAAATCAGAGGGTAGGTAACACCATTGGAAATGTTCAATGCCCTTTGTGTTAGCTCTTTGCAATAATGAAAACCTGATTCACATGTAAATGCCATCTTGTGGTGTTAGTACACTTCTTGCTTTGCATCGAACTGCGACACTGCGACATGATGAGCTGGGCCAGGTATGGCTGATTTGTAATGAGTATTTCTAATTTAAGTTGATTCTTTTCATGGCAAGTAATACATTTGGTGCTGTACTACTATTCAATATACTGAATTTGATTGCTTTGTGGTGGGTGTTCATGTAGGAAACATTGTTGAATGTCCTGCTTCGAAATTACTTACACTACAACCTTTACGACCAGGCAGAGAAATTACGATCCAAAGCTCCACGGTTTGAATCCCATTCAAATCAACAAGTATGCAACAACTTTGTATAATTTTCATTTGTACATATTAGATCAGTAGAGATGTCCCTTCCACACTTATAAAAAATACCTCCATTTGACATAGGGTTCCACACTTATGTAGTATTGACATACATAAGTTCCATTCCAATTGCCTCCTTCCCTCTGGCCACTTTCATAAACTAGGACGCATGAGTTATCTTACTTACCTCTATATTTTTTACTATCATTAATAATTTACCTGCATACCATCACCACGTCACAGCAACAGGTTCATATGTTGATGTCAGGTCACTTTTTTTTTTAAATTATCGGTCGTCGCTTATTCGACGTCCTGTGAAATGTATTTGTTTTTTTAAAAAGCTACAAGCCGTTAGTTAACCGCCATCTTTGAATAGTTGATCGACGAGCATGCTATACCTGCGACGGAAGGTGACCATCAGTTTTTATTAAAAATGGTTCTTTCCGTCGGTTTATCGGCGACATGGAATAGTCAACCGACGACCTTGCTATACCTGCGACGGCAGGTGACCGTCGGATTGTTCTAAAAAAATGGCTTATGGCGACTGTTAAGCGACGCTTGGAAATTGGCTATGCATCGGTGAATCGATGCCTGCGTTAAGTTTTTAATTCTTTAAAATAAGAACTACATGTCACAAAACCAACAGTTAAAGCACCATCGACGGTACCAATAAGCCGTCGATTAACCGACAGTAAAAGGGAGTGTCAGATAACCTACAGAAAACCACCGACAGCTAAAAAAAAAGATAGTGACGCACATGCGACAAACAAGTGTCACATATCAGACGATTTTGCCGTCGAATTTTGGGTCAAAATGTAGTTGTGACGTCATGACCAATACTCCAACGTTAGGTGAGGGGCTCGCAACCACATAAGGACTTATCTATACCTATGACACATGGAACACCCATCAAGGAAACCAACTCAATCCACCATCATTAAGTACTGCTACCACCATCAAGGGATAAAATAGGTGAGGGCCAACTATTTGCTGAGGGATCCATCCCCTGGCTCAGTGGTGTTGGAAAATTCTACCATCTCTTTGACTATTCCTCTCACTTTTGCTTCTAGTATTAAAATGCAGATGCACTCTCCGTTTCATGACAACCCTGCGATGGGTGGGCCACACCCTCCTGTGAATGTGTATTCGGCTATAATGACAAACAAAATTATAATATAGGTGGTTCTTTCAAAGCTATATTAATGAAAAACAACATGCTTACATTCCAATTTCATCCCTAGATATGAGGGTAGCTATAGCAACAGTAAGCAAATTATAGGATCACATGTTTATAGAAAATGCACAACTACACAACATGTATCATGGGAAGTCCTCATGGGGGAGAAAACCCAATTACAACCTTTCAATGTGATAGAATCTTCAAAATCAAGAGTCATGCATGACTTCACAATGTCTCTGCTTGCCATAAACCCTAGGCGAAGGCATACCTGCTGGGAGACCATGTGTTACACATCAAAGAATACCTGAGTATAACTGCTCTACTACAGAAGGATAGTGAGCTAGAGAATAACGAACCCCAATCATACACACAAGAGGAAGACTAAGTTGATAGAACATGATGAGAACATGACTCTCTCATATATATTATGGAGGTCTAGGGGTATAGCCTCCAATAAGTATATGATCCCACACAAGACCACCTTAACCAACAAGTTAAGTTAGGGGTCACACATCATGACCAATACTCCAACGTTAGGTGAGGGGCTCGCAACCACATAAGGAATTCTCTATACCTATGACACATGGAACACCCATCTAGGAAACCAACTCAATCCACCATCATTAAGTACTGCTACCACCATCAAGGGATAAAATAGTTGAGGGCCAACTATTTGCTGAGGGATCCATCCCCTGGCTCAGTGGAGTTGGAAAATGCTACCATCTCTCTAACTAGTCCTCTCACTTTTGTTTCTAGTATTAAAATGCAGATGCACTCTCCATTTCATGACAACCCTACGATGGGTGGGCCACTCCCTCCTGTGAATGTGTATTTGGCTATAATGACAAACAACATTATAATATAGGTGGTTCTTTCAAAGCTATATTAATGCAAAACAACATGCTTACGTTCCAACTTCATCCCTAGATATGAGGGTAGCTATAGCAACAGTAAGCAAATTATAGGATCACACATTTATAGAAAATGCACAACTACACAACATGTATCATGGGAAGCCCTCATGCGGGAGAAAACCCAATTACAACCTTTCACTGTGATAGAATCCGCAAAATCAAGAGTCATGCATGACTTCACAATGTCTCAACTTGACATAAACCCTAGGTAAAGGCATACCTGATGGGAGACCATGCGTTACACATCAAAGAATACCCGAGTATAACTGCTCTACTATAAAAGGATAAGCTAGAGAATAACGAACCCCAATCATACACACAAGAGGAAGACCAAGTTGAGAGAACATGATGAGAACATGAATCTCTCATATATATTATAGAGGTCTAGGGGCATAAGGCCTCCAATAAGTATATGATCCCACACAAAACCAACTTAACCAACGAGTTAAGTTAGGGGTCACACATCATGACCAATACTCCAATGTTAGGTGAGGGGCTCACAATCGCATAAGGACTTATCTATACCTATGACACATGGAACACCCATCAAGGAAACCAACTCAATCCACCATCATTAAGTACTGCTACCACCATTAAGGGATAAAATAGGTGAGGGACAAATATTTGTTGAGGTATCCATCCCCTGGCTCAGTGGCGTTGGAAAATGCTACTGTCTCTCTGACTAGTCCTCTCACTGGCATTTGAAAATGCAAAACTACACAACATGTATCATGGGAAGCTCTCATGGGTGTGTCATAAGACAATGCATGGCTACTACCCATTAATGTGTCCTCATCGACAAGTAGTGGGAATCGTTAGGGTCTCTAACCACTATATCGACATCGACATGGAGTGGGACTGATCATCACATAACAACACAACTGTTATAATGTCCACCCACTCTTCTAGTGTAGGAAGAGACGCACCATTCTACCAGTCTGTGGAGAATATTGTATCACCGATCCTGCAAACATAAAAAATAATGAGTTTGAGGAATGCATCCATCTTATGGTTCATTTGATTCAAGCCATCTATGTGGTTACAATAGTCTAATAGTAGGTGAAAACACCAAAGTTAAAATGCATGATTTTTTTTGGTATTTGTAAAGGTATTAATTCCTCAATGTGAAGTCATATTAATGGATAGGGTATTTTTAGAATAGTGATAATTGCAATCCATGAGAAGAACCTTGGATCACACATTTTTGTTTGATCTTATCTTAGGCATCACTAATGATGTTTGATCAAGGAAGCAAATCACTAGCATGGATGAGGGTGAGAATTTACTCAAGAGACCTTTCGCATTACTAACCAAAAATTTCCACATATTTAGAGGAACTTTTGCATATTTGAAGGCATACCTCACTATTGAGGTTCATATATATGTTTTTAAATGTCTTTGCTTAGATGGTATACTAGGTCTTGCCACCTCTTTTATGGTGTGAGAATATGTTGTAGGAAATGAAGTTTAAGTAGGCCCATTTCAACTTTATTTAATTGTTGCATTAGTTTTTGTAGGAGAAGGATTAACATTAATAGAAAATCAATGCATTACACTCACCATTACATATTTTATTTTCACACCATTAGTTTGATTGAGAAGTTATATTGTTTGACTTATAATTATTTTACTCATGTACATGTGAAGATGTTAACTTTATGTTTTTTCAAATCCATATGCTTTCCTTCTAGTTGTGCATTTTTTAGTGGATTGTGTATCTTCTATAATCATGACTACCTCTTAAAATTTTAAGGATCCATACTTAAAAATGTATAAGTCTTGGAAAATCCAACCAATTCTTAAATTCTAACTATAAAATATTTGGTGATACTTTTTTAGTTTTTTTTTAATTTATAAGTATTTTATGTACTTTATATAATAATTTGGCGAAAATAGCAACATCTGTAAATGGAAATAGGAACATCTATTGTCAAGAAAAGAATGTTTGGATTTGTATTTCCCTCCATTGTTTTTAGTGTTTAGATTTCCCTCCAAATTTTTATTCATTTTGTAATATAAATAGGAACAAAGCTCATATCTATTCAACAATATTTTAATTGAAAACATTTTTTGCTTGGCGTTGGAGTTAGAAAGCTATGAAGACTAGAGGAAATGAGAAGCAAACTCTCTTACAATAGGCAATCTTAACCCGTGGAAACAAAAAGAGGTACCATTGCCTTGTAATATTGTTTGTACTATATTGCTCATTCTATTGTTTTGTCTTTATTGTCCCTTTGTACTATATTGCTCATACTATTGTTTTGTCCTTATTGGCCATTGTTTTGTCCTTATTGTCCCTTTCCGTCCAGATGAATTATGATGAGTATTTCAAAATTTAATAGTATTTTAAAATCCATATTTGCAAATGACATTTACCGTGGATAATTGGCCTTTTGCAAAGACATTTTTTGTTATCTTGTCACTTGTTTTTGTCCATTCATAAACTAGATATTAAAATAAATTGCATCATCAAGCCATAGATTTGAAATAAGTAGGCCAACATGTGGTGCCACCGGTCGTTTCCACCCTTGTTGATGCAGGAGATGGGAAGACCTACTCCGTTCCCTAATCTCATAGTATTAGAATAGCGTTACCTGAATTTTCCAGATGTATCGTTAATGGAAATCCACTTACTCACAAATCCAAACAAAAAATGCAGATTCACTCTTTCCAAAAGTTATAGAGGTCTTATAAATGCCTGATTCAGTCTCTCCAACATCTAGTTAGCAAAAATCGCAGAATTTCTTCAAGGAAAATTATTGGAATCTAAACTGGGAGTAAATGGTGAGATTTACAGATTCTAAACCAGTTAAGCAAATTTATATCAAAATTCTTAGAACCCCACCTCACATCTGCTCAGTATTTAGAGCTTTGCAGCATAATTTCCAAACACTCTTCATAAATTAGTAGTCCACAAGAAAATGTTTTGTGGTTTCAGCATTTTGCATACACAGACAACATCTGCTGGGACTAATCCAGCCTTTTTTAAAAATATTTTCCCATATCTTGAGATGCCCCCGTTGGAAATATGGCATTTATGTACTCAAAATCATAAAACCTGGAGTCACTCTTGGTTTCTGATGAGCGTAACTTTGTGATCAAACAATAGAGGTGACCAGGTCTCGGTATCTGATCTTGTGGGAAAGACAGTTGCTCTGTTTTTCTGTGACAAGTTTTTCTCCACAATCACTGCAGATCTTATAAAGATGGAGATCTTAATAAGAAGAAGCCAGAATATTAAAGAAGATCATGCCCAAGTTTTGGGAGAAAGGAAGCCCGTAGAAAGCCCAAGCATGCAGTTTTGAATGAAATGAAGCCTACAGGCTTGAAGTTAATTTATGAATTAATTGACTAGTTAATTAATTAATTAGTTCATTAAAATACAGATTTGAAAGGGCATGAAGCCAACAAACCTAGAAGATGTCCATTGAGATTTTAATTGGTTAAATAATCAAAATCTGCAAAAGACAGAAATATGAATTAAAACGTTTAATAATAGAAGATTCTATGAAGCATGTGAAAATTACACATCAAAGAATACCCGAAAAATCTAAATAGAAGAAGAGAGTGTGTCTTGGAGTCATAAGTTGCAGTAGCATCCTGAGCAGTCCAAGATGTAGTAGCATCCTGAACCAGTTAATAACATTAGATTTCATATATTTTGCCTATAAAACTTTTGACCACAGAGTATTCCCAAAAAGAACCCTCTATATTTTAGTATACATTGTTAGACATTTTGTTATGAATGAGTTAAAGATATTTGTATAACGTTCATAAATACTATTTAATTTTCAGGATTGTGTTAGTTGTCTTTTTTCAACGATGTGTTAATAAAAATGATTTTTTTTGTTATGCAATTTATTTGCGGATGTCCCTATCAAAGTAAGACATTATTTTTTTTTGTTTGGGATTTCAATAACTTCAATATTTTTTTAACAATTATTGTCCTTTCTTTTATACCTTAAAAATTGTCTAACTTTCTTTGAGCACGAGTTGCAATCCATATTTGTAGGGAGCTAATAGGATTAAATTAAGACGTTTCAATACATCACTTTTAACAAAGTCAGGCCGCATTACCAAAAGAAATGACAATGTTATATGAGGCACAACTTCAGGTAAATATTTTAAACATGATGGTAACTTATTATTTATTTTTTAATAAATAAACAATTATATTAAAAAAATTCATAATATACTTGACCATAGGCTCTAATATGGGAAACAAATTCCAACAAAATATGGCATCGGAATCCACTGTCCCATTACAAATTGAATCTACTTGCTATAGTGTTGACAACAATTCTAATGCACATACTCTTGAGAAAGATGTGAAAGAACCACTGGAAGGTATGATCATTTCTAAATATTTTTTGTCCTATACAAGTATTTCAAGATTTCATATTAACAATTTCATATTGCCATTGTCTCAAGAGGGGTACTGGTTTGTTTTTCCAGAAAATTTTCAACAGGAACCACCACAACAAGATCATGTTTTGGAGGAGGATCCACCACAAGAAGAGCATGTTTTGGATCAGGATCCACCACAACAAGAGCATGGTTTAGAATATGCAAATGCATCTACCCAAGCTAGTATTGCAATAAATGTGAAAAAGAAGGAGTAGAGGACCAACAAAATGTCTCTTTGGAACCACTATAGAGGGCATTACATTGCCTGAAATTCAATTTAATGAGAGGGGCAAACCTATTGGTCCACATTCAGAGAAATTCTCCTCATTTTTAGGTGTTCTTGCAAGGGAAATTCTAGGCATCAAGCACATGGAATGGAAAAAAGTGTTTGAAGTGCAAAAGAAAGACATGTGGAGTGCAATCAATGTGAGAATCAACTTATTCTAAACTTTATTGATGCATATTGAGCTTGTGTGTGATAGGTTTAGTTTCAAATAACGCTTGTATCTAATAATGGATTGTTTATCTATTGTAGCGTACCTATCAAATAGATCCGTCAGCAAAGCAATGGTGTCATAAAGCAATATCTCAACGCTTGAGAACCTATAGATATAATTTGTATAAGAAATACTATTTGAAATACGAAACACATGAGGAGAGGATTGCAAACCTTCCTATTGGAGTAAATGAAGCTGATTGTATTGAATTTGTTAGATTACAATCTGACCCTAAATTCAAAGTAAAAATGAAAGATAGATTTGAATGTTATCATCATTGATTTTTAATCCTCTCATACAATCAACTATAATCTTAGCATCTATTTTTTTATTGAGTTACAGGAGTGGTAAAAAACAAATAAGAAAAATAGGGCATTAGAACAAGAGACCCACACTTCTGGCCATAGAGGTTACTTTAGGGTTGAATATGACCTTGTAAGTTGCAACAAATTCTATTATTTGTTCACAATTAATAACTTTAAATATAGTTAACTAGATCGTTGTATTTGTTGATACTAGAATCAATCTCGTGGTCCAAGTGATAAGCCTATAACTAGGGCTGATGTGTGGATGAAATGCCATAAAAAGAAGGATGGCACTCCAATGTCACCATTCATTGCGGAGAAAATAGTAAGTTCCGAACCTATTCTTGTATCATTTATGCTTTTTTTAGAGTTAATGATGTTTCTTATATGAGTTTGTTGAAATGTTGACATTGCTAGAATCAAATTGAATCGACACAAAATGAGTCAGTGTCTCCTGCATATGCTACAAAGCAAGATGCCCTTGCTATAGTTTTGGGGCCTGAGAGGAGGGGTCGTGTACGTGGGGTTGGATTCGGAGTCACTCCAACTGTATTATTTGGAAAAGAGCGTTCCTACAAGGAATTTCATAATACTAAAGAGAAATTAAGATAAAAAGACAAGGAACTCAGAAGATTGAAAAAAACTATTGAAGAATTAATGGAATGGAAAGCTGCCATGGAGGTGGGGAAAGAAAGTGGTAGAGTTGTTCCAAAATCCAACAATGTAAGGATTGCATGTGTAGACTTTAATTTTTTATGTAGGCCATCTTTGAAGTTGGGGATTTCAAAATCATAATGCTAACATGAACATGATCGTATTGTTGTAGGGTGTGTAATATATGAATTATTGTTTTTGCATCCTAACCCTTTATCTTCTGATTTCATGATATATAATGCAAACTATTATATTGGCAAAGTAATATTTCCATGTCAGATGTTGAATCAAATCAAGGACCTCCACAACTGTCACCTCTTAATCCAGTCACCCCAATCCATGTAGTTTTTTAAGCCAACTCTTATTTTTTCCATTTTTGTTTTCCATTCTTTGAAAATCGCTCACAAGTATTGTTTTTTTAGGAGAGTCTCCAGAATAATCCTAGTCAAGGTTCATTGTAAAAAAATACAATGGCTCCTAGACCATCTAATACATTTGATACTCCAAAGTCTAATACATTTCGTACTCCAAAGTCGACGATGAGTTTTGAAACTATTTAATATTTAGTGCAATGTTATAATCGTTATTTCACTATATCTTACAAGTATTTATTTACTAATAGGCTTCTCTAAGTCCTCATCATGATTTGCCAAAACAAACTCCTTTGACTTTGGGAGAACATAATCGTGACCCAATTGGAAAATCAATACAACAGGTAAGTTCTAAGCCTCTTTATTTCTATATTTAATATTCCATTCTTATTTTGAGAAATCTCACAAGAATTTGTTTATTGGCAGGTTCAACCGCAATTACCATCTTCACATGTGGGATTGAATGGAAAAAAATGTTTACTGACATATTTTAATGGTCAATTGAAGGTTGCAAAGCGTTACATCAAAAGAATTGAACCAAACTTTGTCATGCCTAATGGGGAAAAATTAGGTGATGGATATTATCTTGTGTGCCCACACTCAATTATGGTTGATCCTGATTATGAAATCAAGCTTAAGCATAGAAGTAATCAATGCAAGTATTTAGCAGATGCAATTAACAGTTTTATACCTTGGAAAAGCAATGACATTGAATTGATCAAAGATTGAAAAGAATGTGAACTCGGAGTAAACAACAGGATGATGGGCTAGGTGACAGGATTCCAAATAAGACCCATGTGTCCGATTTCCATTTGTGGATATGTAATTATAAACAACAACTCAACTTACAAGCTTAGGCCAAGCCTGTAGGCAAGCATGGACATGCATGGAAAGCACGCTGGAGGACAAAGACATGACAAAGGTGACATGGAGGATTGATGATAGAGAATTCACTTTTGGAGAAGCCCAAGGAGTGTCTGATTCTGATAATTCCACAAGTACTGGTATATATCCCTCTCGCAAAAGTCGTGTCTAATACAAATAACTATCTTCACAGAGATAGATTAAAAAGGGAAGTGACTGCAACTATAACCTTTTCAGCATTATTTCAGGTTTATGGAAAAAAAATGGATCTGTAAGAGGTTGCAGGACTGATTACCTTGCAATCAATGCTAATAGTTCATGTCCAGCACATAGTCCTAGTGAACATGGCCCTTCTATAACTAGTTGTAACAAAACAAGTATAGTTAAGTTGGTGCATTTACATGAAATAAAAGGTCAAAGTTTTTCCTAAAATCACCATAAAAATCCTCCACAACACCCCTATAATCCCCACAACTAGATGGTCATCTTGCTAAACCCATAATAATATCTAAAAATTATAAATAAATTTAAAACCCAAATATGAAAACATCAAAATTGCATTCACACATTTGTAATTTTTATCCCAACGAATACACCTTCAAAACCAAGCAAAAAAAATTGAAAACTTATCATGAAGATACCCACATCCCACATACGAAATCCTATATGCATCAAAATATCTCTTGGGCTTATCCATTTTCATATAAATGTTGGTCTAAAAACACTAAACAAGACAGTCATCGGATCCCATGGGAAAGAAACTAAAAACAATCATGATATCCACAAACATGTATAGATTCTGCTTAAAACATGATTCGATGAACTAAATAACCGAAACACAATGTAACTTACTAATTTTTTCTATTGTTACCTGTGTTTAAACCAAGCCATATTCATGGCAATACAGATGTAGTGATGAACCCTATCACACCTTAGAAAAAATGTGAAATGAAACCAAATAAGAGTTCCGAAAACCCATAAAATCTAAGATCAATGAAAGTGGTGGATATCTAGGTGGCGGTGGATATCAGTACATTAGAATTCAATGGCCACTGGTGTCTACTTGGACACCTATCAGAAGAGTCCCCTGAGCTTATATTTATTGAATACATCATTAGTGCAAAGCCAATGAAAACAATGGAAAAAATCCAAAATTTTATTTCTAATGTCAAACATTGGGTGTGCTTTACGAGAAATCTTGAACAGACATATAATTGTGTCCTTGCAATCGCTATATTTCCCATAGGGACATAAAAATATCAGAGATAAATCCATGGAATAAAATAGGGTATGGAACCATGGTGTGGATACATCCCTAAACACCAAAGAGAACCATACTAACATGAAACGTAGTCAAAATACACAAACAAAATTCCTAGATGTAAAAACACCTCCAGAGATGGCTACAGGATAGTCCACATGATAATGAATATGGCTATGCCTTAAATACATTGTACAATCACCCATGAGGCAAGAGGAAGATGCAACACATTGATCAAAAGGATAATCATACTAATTGTCTACCAATCATATCGAAATTTGAAGCCAATAGGGCATGGAACCTTCCCCATGTTGTTGTTTAGTTCCAAACTTGGGAGGTTGGAATCCAAGTTCCCAAAAGAAGGATTTGAATTCCTAGTCTCTTCAATACATAGTTTTCTTATCCAGTTTGGTTCACTGTAATATTTTGTTGGTTCACTAGTGAGGTGGATGCAAGGTTAAATCATGGGTTCCCTTCTCATGTTGGTATTCCCTACTTGTATGCCATTACTTTCAAAGGCGTAAGGATAAGTACAAGGCCTAGAACAGGAACCTAAATAGAAGGAAGTCCACTCTGTTGTGCATCCATGTTACTTAAGAACATTAGGAGTTAGGAGTTAGTTCCATAAATGTAGGAGTTAGCTCTGTGTTACTTGCAATGAGATAATTTTATGTGTTCAAGGGAATAGAAATAATGAGACAATGTTTCTCCTCATAGACTTCATACCTCTTTCATTAAAACTCTTAATGTGCAAAAATATTATTAACTAACAAGTAGATCAGTTAAACAAGTTTTAGTTATAACCATACTTAGTATTTTCTCTATTTGTTTAAACTTTGCGAACAAAGTTTTACACTATAGCTTAAAGCTTTATACTAAAACTTATGATAGCCTTTGGCTGTTTACCAAATATATTAGCGTACTGCTAAAAATTCTGATAGGCTATTTTTTAAACACATCGAATGCTTTTGGAGCTCCGCTATCTTTTTGGCAGTCCACCAAAACTTCGCTCACAAATCTGGTTGCGGAGTAACACTTTCCATCAGCGATACTTACTTCCACGTCTACAACACATCACTGCCATGTCTGCAACATCTCAACGCTGTCATATCATCATCCACGTCGAACAGAGATGCCACGTGTAGCAAAATATAGGGGGCCACATAGGTGTCTTGAGCTCTAGGTTGGTGTTCTTCTCACGGAGAACCAAACACCCAGAGCTCCCACACTATCTTTGCACTACGCGTCAATGAACATTAGTGAAGCCTGACGTTATAAACACATAAAATACTCATCCACACAACCAATGTGGTTTAAACCTCAATGCCAAATGTGATCTCCATTGTCGATCATCGTGATCGGACGGTCCACGATCCTTTACCCTTAGAAATATTCCCAAGCACATTTCCTTGCTATTTCTTGCTGCAGGGTATGTTCCTTTGGCTTCGATCAGACATTTAACTAGCCTCCTTCCTTCAAGAGCTTCCAACGGTTACTTTAAACCTTGCCAATTTGCAGAAATAACCTATCTACTGCGTAGTACCATGTCTTCTTCTCAAGCTTCTGTAAACATGGCTTGGGGTTCTTATAGCTCCTTTATCCTCGATCTCCTCCAATGTCTATAACTTCTTCTTCTAAAACAAGAAAGTTGGTTGGAGGTTTGGCGTCCGTTCTCTGGTCCATCGAATGCAAAGACTATTTTTGGGTTTCATTAACAGGATTGATACGAGATTGCAGTGCACCTTCTTCTATAGAAGTAGTTTTCCCTTCTATATCTATATTGTGAGAAGTGTGTATTTGCACTTGTTGCCACTGTCATCTGCTCTTTTCACATTGCTTGTCATCTTTCCTGCTTGTTGCTCTGTCTTCATCTAGTTTCCATCAATGACAACCTACACTGCCATATTTCCAACAATAGCTCCCTCTCTCAATATCCATGTCTGATACAAATAAATATCTTCACAGAGATAGATTAAAAAGGGCAGTGACTGCAACTATAACCTTTTCAGCATTATTTCAGGTTTATGGAAAAAAATGGATCTATAAGAGGTTGCAGGACTGATTACCTTGCAGTCAATGCTAATAGTTTCATGTGAACATGGCCCTTCTATAACTACTTGTAACAAAACAAGTATAGTTCAGTTGGTTCATTTACATGAAATAAAAGGTCGAACTTTTTCCTAAAATCACTATAAAAATATCAAATTATGGGATTTAGTAAGTTTCCAAGGAAAAATTTATACACTTCTTTTGAACAAGTTCAAATTCACATAAACAAAAAAAAGACATATTTGGGAAAATCATTATTTTTGAAATATCATACTTTAGAGTCTAGATAAACAAAATGCATATTTCCACTATTGTGCATTGAATAAACCTGAAATCCTAACAAACTAATTACATTTTTTTAACATCCTCTGGTATATTTTCAAGTAACAACACAATGGAGATCCAAGAGAAAACCTACCCTTTGGGGAACATAAAAAAAACACCACAAGATGATATTCCATAGTAGGGTGTTATTCAACCTAGATTTGTACTAGGGTGGGTGAATTTAATTTCAAGAGATTGGGCAAAAATTTGCAAGATGTTAAGGTTTCAAGATTTGTACTCTAGACCAAGTTAAGGTTTCAAGATCCAAAACATCAACTTCTCATAAGTAATGGTATCCAGAATATCCACCTTATACCACAAGCATGTTTTCAATAGCAACTGTAGTGTGGCTATCTCTGGGAGCAATAAGATCCCATTCACATCAAGGGAAATCCATTTCATTAGCTTTAGGTCCAGAATATGAACATCAATCAAGTAATTTCCTCCCCCTCTCTCGTGGGAATGGTGGAGTTCCTTGAATGCAATCCTGCCTCCATTCCTTGGTCTACAAGTCTAAAATGTGCAGATCATTTATCTTATTAGACCCGTTTGTTCCCCCAAACACTATCATATTGTGGTCTAAGAGAATAGCACTATGGATGTCTCTTGTACCTAGCTCTTGCCTAGTTGATACTAATAGGATACACTACACCATCCTATGTGGGCATTTGAAGCCCCTTGCATTTAAGGTCTCTAAAAGACCTTAGGTACACCTTGAGTTCATTGTTGGAGGATGGACTCAAAGTTATATGGTGGTCGCTAAGAAATAGGTCCTAGGATCGGATTGCTAACATTAACAGAAGGAAAATAGGCAAGGATGAAGTTGTAAATGACTTCCTCCATCCTTGGATATGATTGACATAAATATATTCACCTATCTTTGGTATCTTATTGTATGACTTAGTTTTTTGTATCAATCATCGATAAGACACCTTTTAAATGTCTTGAGAAGAACATCTATCTCTGAATGAAGGAAGAGGAAAGAATAACCTACAGTAGATGAAAGTAATCAGTCTAGAGAGTTATGAGAACAGGAGGATGATCTCTATAGGAACTCTACAAACGTAAGAGCAAAATTGAAGAATTGTTTGAAACATTTTTTTTGGCACAATAATTTGTGAATGCATTTGAGAACTGTTCAAACGCAGGTTTGAAGGCTTTGAAGCTAATTGGGAATGTTCTAGTAATTCCATAAACAGTGAAGAATTAACTACATGTGGATATACAAAAGTATTGACAATAGGCTTCTTGAGTTCACGCTTGCTCAAGGAAAATCTACATCAGAATGAACTCGGAGCAACCAACAGGAGGATGGCCTAGGTGACACGATTCCAAATAAGACCCATGTGTCTAATTTCCATTTGTACATATGTAATTATAAACAACAACTCGGCTTACAGGCTTAGGCCAAGCCTGTAGATACACATTATTAAACTGTCTAAAAACACTAAACAAGATAGTCATCGGATCCCATGGGAAAGAAACTAAAAACAATCATGATATCCACAAACATGTATAGATTTTGCTTAAAACATGATTCGATGAACTAAATCAACGAAACACAATGTAACTTACTGATTTTTTCTATTGTTACCTGTGTTTAAACAAAGCCATATTCATGGCAATACAGATGCAGTGATGAATCCTATCACGCCTTAGAAAAAATGTGAAATGAGACCAAATGAGGGTTCCCAAAACCCATAAAATCTAAGATCAATGAAAGTTACGGATCTCTGGGTGGCAGTGGTTATCAATGCATTAGAATTCAATGGCCACTGATGTCTACTTGGACACCTATAAAAAGAGTCCCCTAAGCTTATATTTATTGAATAAATCATCAGTGCAAAGCCTATGAAAACACGAAAAAATAATTATTTAAATAATGGAAAAAAACCAAAATTTTATTTCTAATGCCGATCATTGGGTGTGCCTTAAGAGAAATCTTGAACAGACATATAATTGTGTCCTTGCAATCGCTATATTTCCCATAGGGACATAAAAATATCAGAGGTAAAGCCGTGGAATACAATAGGGTATGGAACCATGGTGTGGATACATCCCTAAACACCAAAGAGAACCAGACTAACATGAAACGTAGTCAAAATACACAAACAAAATTCCTAGATGTGAAAACACCTCCAGAGATGGCTACAGGATAGTCCACATGATAATGAATATGGCTATTCCTTAAATACATTATACAATCGCCCAGGAGGCAAGAGGAATATGCAACACATTGATCAAAAGGATAATCATACTAATTGTTTGCCAGTCATATCGAAATTTGAAGCCAATAGGGGATGGAACCTTCCCCATGTTGTTGTTTACTTCCAAACTTGGGAGGTTGGAATCCAAATTCCCAAAAGAAGGATTTGATTGCCTAGTCTCTTCAATACATATTTTTCTTATCCAGTTTGGTTCACTGTAATAGTTTGTTGGTTCACTAGTGAGGTGGACATAAGGTTAAATCATGGGTTCCCTTCCCATTTTGGTATTCCCTACTTGTATGCCATTACTTTCAAAGGCGTAAGGATAAGTACAAGACCTAGACCAGGAACCTAAATAGAAGGAAGTTCACATTGCTTGTCATCATTCCTGCTTGTTGCTCTGTCTTCATCCAGCTGTCATCAATGACAACCTACTCTACCATATTGCCAACAATAGCTCCCTCTCGCAAAAGCCGTGTCTGATACAAATAACTATCTTCACAGAGATAGATTAAAAAGGGCAGTGACTGCAACTATAACCTTTTCAGCATTATTTCAGGTTTATGGAAAAAAATTGATCGTAAGAGGTTGCAGGACTGATTACCTCGCAATCAATCCTAATAGTTTCATCTGAACATGGCCCTTCTATAACTACTTGTAACAAAACAAGTATAGTTCAGTTGGTTCATTTACATGAAATAAAAGGTCAAAGTTTTTCTGAAAATCACTATAAAATATCGGATTATGGGATTTAGTAAGTTTCCAAGGAAAAATTTATACACTTCTTTTGAACAAGTTCAAATTCACATAAACAAAAAAAGACATATTTGGGAAAATCATTAGATTTGAAATATCATACTTTAGAGTCTAGATAAACAAAATGGATATTTCCACTATTGTGCATTGAATAAACCTGAAATCCTGACAAAAAAATTATAGTTTTTTAACATCCTCTAGTATATTATCAACTAACAACACAATGGAGATCCAAGTGAAAAACTACCCTTTGGGTAACAATTCAAGCACCAAGCATCTGCCCTAGAAGGAAGTTTGTTGCATGTCCCTATGCAACTTATTCCCCCCGTAGTAAATTTTGATGTAGCTCGGTCCAACTATACGATTGGTGACTTACTCCATTTCTTTCCCGAAATCCTAAATGACGATCCACTTCCATCCATGAAGAGTTCTCTGCAAAATCATACCACTACCTAGCAACACTGTATTTAGTTTTGCTGCACCAGAGCAAAAGGAAATGGAACCTTAACCCAAGACATTGAGTACCATTTCTTCGTAGAGAATTCACATACAAACTTGTTCTTGAAAAGGAAACCTGGAAAAAGGGGTATCCCATGGGGTCCCATTGTTTGAGTACTAGAGGAAGCAAATTCCAACGGGTCTCTGAGGTCTGCAAAGAGGCCAAAGTCCCCCAAAATCTAAGTTCTTCAAAACTTTGTAATGCTGATCTCTGATTCATTCTAAATTGTTTCACCCTCATAGGATCCCTGAGAAATTCACTGTGACTAGAAAAGGCCACTTCAGGATCTGGATGCTCTCCTCTAACGTGAAGTTCAGAATGGAATTCCAACTTATAAAAGAATTCCATCCCTATTTCCCACTTAATTTGATTATGAATAAAAATGAAAAGGCTTGTAACTGAATATCTCCTACTACAGGATTGGGATTCCATTCCAATTCATGTTCTAGAAAGAATTTAAACTGATAAAGTTCACACAACAAATCCTTTTCCCTTGTAGATAATTCATTATAGATATCCACAAAGTCATCAACATTTCCTATCATGAACTTTTTGTTATTATTCAATCTAATCATCTGAAGGCCTACCCATTGTTCATGCAGGTACATTGAATAAACTCTAGAAGGACTTCTACAAGAAATGGCTTGCTCAGCAAATTGAAACATTTGCCTATTTTCTGTTGATGTATATGTAACTTTGGAATGTATTTCATATATATTTATTGTACCCTTATTAGAGATGTGTTATTCCTCTATAAGGAAGTGTCATCATGTGGATTGACAAGTGTCACAAGTGTGTGTACTTGCCGATGGTTTATTAGACCACCATGTGTGGGGTCGGCCTTGAAATATATATATTATAATGTGGATGTACCTAGCTAGACAAGTCGGCCCCATAAGGTCACTGGGAAAACAGGTTAGTATAAATAGAGATTAGGTGATCTCTATTTAGATCACTCGGAAAAGTACTCACTCTCACTCAGAAAGTGGCACACTAGTGAGGAGGAGGATCATCTACTACTAGGATACTATCTCAATGTATTTTGGTTGTACTTTGGTTGAGCCATTGCTCTCTCTATCTTTGAGGAAGTTGTGGGGTTTTCACCTTAGGGTTTTCCCCATGGAAACTCTGTGTCTCTTGTCTCTCATGCTTTTGATTCTTGTGATGCTTGTCATGCTTATTGTGATTGTCATGCATTGATATACTGTATATGTTATTCTCTCAGTAAAGATCCTAGAGTATTGTGAATTAATGCTCAAAATTTAACATGGTATCAAAGTTAACCTGAGAAGAAGACATTTTGCAGTGACGGAAACTTGAGTTTCTTGTTTATTGGGTTTCTCTCCACAGATTTTGGAAAAGCAGTATAGTAGATTGACTCTACTCATCAAGGTGCATCTATCTATCCAATAAGAATTCAATTCCGAGCATTTTCAGATTTGGCCCTTAAAATTAGGGTTTCCACAAAAATAGGAATTTCTGAAATCTAAAGACATAGCTGGACGCTCCTTGCAAAAATTGAAGTTTAGAGCTTTGGATCGAGATTTTTGGCTGGGTAGATCTCCGGCAAACTCAAACCCTAATTCAAGGCTCTCCCTAGTGAACCCGAGAGGACAAAAAGGAAAATCTGAAGGGTAAAGCTTTGCTGATCTCAAATTCTGAATACACCAGGCTGATCAGCTCATCAAGGCACATCTTTCTATCCTTTCAGAAAATTGAAATTCACATTTTGAATTTTTAGGGTTTTTTCGACAAACCCTAATCTAGGACCAGATCCAGTTTTCAGCATTTCAAGTGGTAAGATCTAAATATTTTCTATTTCCATTTGAAGTACTCTTTAAGATGTCTCACCACACCAATCTTGAGGATAAGCTTGAAGGAGATGATAACTTTCGAGCTTGGAAGTATAGGATTGGGTTAATCCTGGAAGAGAATGAGTTGGACTCATATGTGAAAGAAGACATCCCTATCCCAGAGGATGAAGAGGCCAAGGTATTGCATAAGAAGAACTTGGTCAAGGCAAAGAGAATCATTGCTGATTCCATTAAAGATCATCGCATACCCCATGTGTCCTCTCTAAAGACACCCAAGGAGATGTTTCACTCTTTGACCAAGCTATTTGAAGGGAAGAACATAAATCGGAAGATGACCTTGCGGAACCAATTGAAAGGAGTAAAGTTTCAGAATGGAGAAACCATTCAATCTTATTTTTCAAGAGTCTCCCAGATCAAGGAACAACTAGAAGCAGTGGATGAAATGGTGGAGAATGGTGAAGTGGTGATGACCACTCTAAATGGCCTACCCAGGTCATCGGATTCCTTCATTCAAGGAATTTGTGAAGGAAGAAGTTGATCTCCTTCAATAGATCGCGGGAAGAATGTTTTCAAGAAGAAGCTAGGCTTGTGGCCCGAGAAGAAAAGATGGGAAATGAATATCAAACTCTCATAGCACATGCCAGGAAAGGAAAGTCCAAGAAGGAATCATCTCATAACAGAATATCCTCTCACCACCATTATCATAAAGATAAGAAATATCTCAGATGCTTCAATTGCAATGAGAAGGGACACTTTGCTTCAGATTGTCCCAAGAAGAAGAAAGACAGAAACAACAATTCAAAAATAAGAAGAAGAATAACAAAAGAAGATATCATGCTCATGCTGCCGAAGATGATGAACCCCCAAAGAAGAAGGCTAGGGCAGAAAGTAATAGTGATGATGACTCATCAAGTGAAGAAGAATATGTTCTAATTTTTGCTCTCACAGGTACTATCTCCCATGGTTGTAATGATTGGTTGATTGACAGTGGGGCTTCCAAACACATGACTGGGTTTAAGGAATCTTTTGTGAATCTATCTGAACATGAATCACCCCATAAGGTGAAACTTGGGGATGATTATCAATACCCAATCAAAGGAAGTGGTGAAGCCTCTTACAACCTAGATTCTGGAAAATCTTTGAAGATGAAAGAAGTCCTTTATGTACCTGGGCTCAAGAAGAACTTACTCTCCATCTCTGCATTGGATGCAAAAGGTATGAGGGTCGCATTTGTGGATGGCCAAGTCCTAATGTGGCCGAAGGGAAAGAACATAGATGATGCAGTAGTGATTGGAGAGCAAGAGGGAGGTTTGTATAAATTGAAGGGACAACCTGAACATGCCATGGTACATGAATCCATGGAGCCAAGTGAACTTTGGCATAGAAGACTTGCTTATATGCACTATAGAGCACTTCCAATTGCAAGCAAGGCTGTAGAGGGTCTTCCTGAAATCAAGACCAAACATGAAGGTGTTTGCAAAGGATGTGCAAAAGGTAAGAACATTAAGAAGGCTTTCTCAAGAAGTGAAAGCAAGGCAAAAGACATCCTGGAAATCATCCACTCAGATGTATGTGGTCCTATGTCATCCATTTCTCTAAGTGGGTATGTTTACTATGTCTCATTTATTGATGACTTCTCCAGGAAGACTTGGGTATACTTCTTGAAGAACAAAGATGAGGTGTTTGATAAGTTCAAGGAATTCGAAACCTTGATGGAGAATCAAACTGACAAGAAGATCAAAACATTCAGATCCGACAATGGTGGAGAATTCACATCATGTGACTTCAAGAAGCTTTGTAGTGATTCAGGGATTAAGAGGGAGTTGACTGCTCCTTATAATCCTCAACAAAATGGAGTTGCAGAAAGGAAGAACAGAACTATTATGGAAGCAGCAAGGGCAATGCTGCATGACCAAGATCTACCTATGCATCTATGGGCAGAAGCAGCTAGAACAGTTGTATATGTGCAAAACAGAACAGCCCACAAGATATTGGACAACAAGACACCAGAAGAGGTCTTTTCTGGTAAGAAACCTAAAGTCAGCCATCTCAGAATATTTGGTTGTCCAGTATACACTCATGTTCCAAAGGAAAAGAGGACTAAACTAGATCCTTCAGGAAAGAAGGGTATCTTTGTGGGTTACAGTGAAAGCTCGAAGGCTTACAGAATATACTTTCCAGGGTTCAAGAAGATTGATGTCAGCAGGGATGTAACATTTGATGAAAACTCAGCATTCATCAAATCAAGGAAGGCACCTATCGAAGTTTATGAAGAACCTAAGGAAACTAGATTTCAAGACACTACCATGACTGAAGCAGTTCCAGAAGTTGTTCATGAGTTTGAAGATCCACAAGAACCTGTAAATCCACTCTGTGAGGATAACTCTCACAAGAGGAAACCTGCATGGGCTAGAGAGCTCATTCAAGATGTAGAAAGATTTGGCATTCCAGAAGAAGAACACAGAGCAAAGAAGAGAACCAGATCACATACCAGCTATGTTGCTTTACTCTGTGACATTATGAACAAAGAGCCTTTCGGTTATGAAGAAGCATGCTACAGATGTAAGTGTAGAGAAATACAAGGCAAGATTCATAGCTTGTGGCTTCTCTCAGAAAGAGGGAATAGATTATGAAGAAACTTTTGCACCTGTAGCCAGGTATACTTCCATCAGAACAGTACTTTCCCTGGCTGCAGCTATGAAATGGAAAATACACCAGATAGATGTCAAGACTGTTTTCTTGAATGGTGTAATTGAAGAGGAAGTATATGTGGAGCAGCCACTCGGTTTTGAAATACATGACAGGGAGTCATATGTGTGCAGATTGAAGAAATCCTTGTATGGCTTGAAACAAGCTCCTAGAACTTGGTATGGTAGGATGGATAGTTTCCTATCTAGTTTGGGCTTTACCAAGAGTAAAGC
Source organism: Larix kaempferi (assembly GCA_027924585.1). Taxonomy (NCBI): domain Eukaryota; kingdom Viridiplantae; phylum Streptophyta; class Pinopsida; order Pinales; family Pinaceae; genus Larix; species Larix kaempferi. Next base: position 20,536,617 of record BSBM01000155.1, on the reverse strand, counting down.
GGATTCCAACCTTTATTACAAGGTTGAAGAAGGGAATCTTGCGATTCTACTCCTGTATGTGGATGACTTATTTGTAACAGGAGATGACAGATTGATTGCAGATATGAAGAGGAAGCTTGCTGCTAAGTTCGATATGAAGGATTTGGGAATGATGCATTATTTCCTAGGTATGGAGGTGTGGCAGAGTGCAAGTGGAATTTTCAGCATTTCAAGTGGTAAGATCTAAATATTTTCTATTTCCATTTGAAGTACTCTTTAAGATGTCTCACCACACCAATCTTGAGGATAAGCTTGAAGGAGCTGATAACTTTCGAGCTTGGAAGTATAGGATTGGGTTAATCCTGGAAGAGAATGAGTTGGACTCATATGTGAAAGAAGACATCCCTATCCCAGAGGATGAAGAGGCCAAGGTATTGCATAAGAAGAACTTGGTCAAGGCAAAGAGAATCATTGCTGATTCCATTAAAGATCATCTCATACCCCATGTGTCCTCTCTAAAGACACCCAAGGAGATGTTTCACTCTTTGACCAAGCTATTTGAAGGGAAGAACATAAATCGGAAGATGACCTTGCGGAACCAATTGAAAGGAGTAAAGTTTCAGAATGGAGAAACCATTCAATCTTATTTTTCAAGAGTCTCCCAGATCAAGGAACAACTAGAAGCAGTGGATGAAATGGTGGAGAATGGTGAAGTGGTGATGACCACTCTAAATGGCCTACCCAGGTCATCGGATTCCTTCATTCAAGGAATTTGTGCAAGGAAGAAGTTGATCTCCTTCAATAGATCGCGGGAAGAATGTTTTCAAGAAGAAGCTAGGCTTGTGGCCCGAGAAGAAAAGATGGGAAATGAAGATCAAACTCTCGTAGCACATGCCAGGAAAGGAAAGTCCAAGAAGGAATCATCTCATAATAGAATATCCTCTCACCACCATTATCATAAAGATAAGAAAGATCTCAGATGCTTCAATTGCAATGAGAAGGGACACTTTGCTTCAGATTGTCCCAAGAAGAAGAAAGACAGAAACAACAACTTCAAAAAGAAGAAGAAGAATAACAAAAGAAGATATCATGCTCATGCTGCCGAAGATGATGAACCCCCAAAGAAGAAGGCTAGGGCAGAAAGTAATAGTGATGATGACTCATCAAGTGAAGAAGAATATGTTCTAATTTTTGCTCTCACAGGTACTATCTCCCATGGTTGTAATGATTGGTTGATTGACAGTGGGGCTTCCAAACACATGACTGGGTTTAAGGAATCTTTTGTGAATCTATCTGAACATGAATCACCCCATAAGGTGAAACTTGGGGATGATTATCAATACCCAATCAAAGGAAGTGGTGAAGCCTCTTACAACCTAGATTCTGGAAAATCTTTGAAGATGAAAGAAGTCCTTTATGTACCTGGTGTTAACACCTAAAAAGTGCTCACTAGCTCATTCCCTTACTCACATGACCCATTTGTCCACTTTTCCACCATCTGAGCCTCTGAAACCAACAAAAGGTCACCAAAAGACCTTAGTACACCCCTTTTTCCATTAAAAAAGATTATTTTTCCAAGAAAATCACAAAAAACCCTCAAAAAGGGTCCAAATTCCCAAAAATATTAAAAAGGGAATTAAAATATTATTTTTATTCAAAAAAGGAAAAAGGAGGGAAAAATACCTAAACTATGTTGGTCAATACCATTGGTTTCCACAAAACCACAAATGGTATTCCTCACCACCAAAACCTATAAAAAGGTGGTAGGGGCTCCTCATTTCACATCCTTCCATTATCTCATCCTTATGCTGCTGAAATCTCCCCTGAGCACTTTTAGCCATTGAAGCAACCTTGGAGAAAGAGACCTATTGGAGTTTGGAGCTACTCATCTTGGGAGTTGCTCAACATCAACCTTCACCATTGAAGGTAATATCGCAAGCACTTGCTTGCCCCCCACTTTTCAATACAAAAATTATTTCTTATGTTTCTTGTTCTTGATTTTTGAAATATTCAAATTATTTGCTTAGATTCTTGCTTAGATCCATGAAAAGTATTGTTTATTTAGTTTATTGTTTTTATTTCTATTGAAACTGCTACTACTAGTTAGTAGGTGCCCATAGCACTAAGCTTGGTTGCAAAACCGAGCCAACACCTGGGCTCAAGAATAACTTACTCTCCATCTCTGCATTGGATGCAAAAGGTATGAGGGTTGCATTTGTGGATGGCCAAGTCCTAATGTGGCCGAAGGGAAAGAACATAGATGATGAAGTAGTGATTGGAGAGCAAGAGGGAGGTTTGTATAAATTGAAGGGACAACCTGAACATGCCATGGTACATGAATCCATGGAGCTAAGTGAACTTTGGCATAGAAGACTTGCTTATATGCACTATAGAGCACTTCCAATTGCAAGCAAGGATGTAGAGGGTCTTCCTGAAATCAAGACCAAACATGAAGGTGTTTGCAAAGGATGTGCAAAAGGTAAGAACATTAAGAAGGCTTTCTCAAGAAGTGAAAGCAAGGCAAAAGACATCCTGGAAATCATCCACTCAGATGTATGTGGTCCTATGTCATCCATTTCTCTAAGTGGGTATGTTTACTATGTCTCATTTATTGATGACTTCTCCAGGAAGACTTGGGTATACTTCTTGAAGAACAAAGATGAGGTGTTTGATAAGTTCAAGGAATTCGAAACCTTGATGGAGAATCAAACTGACAAGAAGATCAAAACATTCAGATCTGACAATGGTGGAGAATTCACATCATGTGACTTCAAGAAGCTTTGTAGTGATTCAGGGATTAAGAGGGAGTTGACTGCTCCTTATAATCCTCAACAAAATGGAGTTGCAGAAAGGAAGAACAGAACTATTATGGAAGCAGCAAGGGCAATGCTGCATGACCAGGATCTACCTATGCATCTATGGGCAGAAGCAGCTAGAACAGTTGTATATGTGCAAAACAGAACACCCCACAAGATATTGGACAACAAGACACCAGAAGAGGTCTTTTCTGGTAAGAAACCTAAAGTCAGCCATCTCAGAATATTTGGTTGTCCAGTATACACTCATGTTCCAAAGGAAAAGAGGACTAAACTAGATCCTTCAGGAAAGAAGGGTATCTTTGTGGGTTACAGTGAAAGCTCGAAGGCTTACAGAATATACTTTCCAGGGTTCAAGAAGATTGATGTCAGCAGGGATGTAACATTTGATGAAAACTCAGCATTCATCAAATCAAGGAAGGCACCTATCGAAGTTTATGAAGAACCTAAGGAAACTAGATTTCAAGACACTACCATAACTGAAGCAGTTCCAGAAGTTGTTCATGAGTTTGAAGATCCACAAGAACCTGTAAATCCACTCTGTGAGGATAACTCTCACAAGAGGAAACCTGCATGGGCTAGAGAGCTCATTCAAGATGTAGAAAGATTTGGCATTCCAGAAGAAGAACACAGAGCAAAGAAGAGAACCAGATCACATACCAGCTATGTTGCTTTACTCTGTGACATTATGAACAAAGAGCCTTTCGGTTATGAAGAAGCATGCTACAGATGGAAGTGTAGAGAAATACAAGGCAAGATTCATAGCTTGTGGCTTCTCTCAGAAAGAGGGAATAGATTATGAAGAAACGTTTGCACCTGTATCCAGGTATACTTCCATCAGAACAGTACTTTCCCTGGCTGCAGCTATGAAATGGAAAATACACCAGATAGATGTCAAGACTGCTTTCTTGAATGGTGTAATTGAAGAGGAAGTATATGTGGAGCAGCCACTCGGTTTTGAAATACATGACAGGGAGTCATATGTGTGCAGATTGAAGAAATCCTTGTATGGCTTGAAACAAGCTCCTAGAACTTGGTATGGTAGGATGGATAGTTTCCTATCTAGTTTGGGCTTTACCAAGAGTAAAGCGGATTCCAACCTTTATTACAAGGTTGAAGAAGGGAATCTTGCGATTCTACTCCTGTATGTGGATGACTTATTTGTAACAGGAGATGACAGATTGATTGCAGATATGAAGAGGAAGCTTGCTGCTAAGTTCGATATGAAGGATTTGAGAATGATGCATTATTTCCTAGGTATGGAGGTGTGGCAGAGTGCAAGTGGAATTTTCAGCATTTCAAGTGGTAAGATCTAAATATTTTCTATTTCCATTTGAAGTACTCTTTAAGATGTCTCACCACACCAATCTTCAGGATAAGCTTGAAGGAGCTGATAACTTTCGAGCTTGGAAGTATAGGATTGGGTTAATCCTGGAAGAGAATGAGTTGGACTCATATGTGAAAGAAGACATCCCTATCCCAGAGGATGAAGAGGCCAAGGTATTGCATAAGAAGAACTTGGTCAAGGCAAAGAGAATCATTGCTGATTCCATTAAAGATCATCTCATACCCCATGTGTCCTCTCTAAAGACACCCAAGGAGATGTTTCACTCTTTGACCAAGCTATTTGAAGGGAAGAACATAAATCGGAAGATGACCTTGCGGAACCAATTGAAAGGAGTAAAGTTTCAGAATGGAGAAACCATTCAATCTTATTTTTCAAGAGTCTCCCAGATCAAGGAACAACTAGAAGCAGTGGATGAAATGGTGGAGAATGGTGAAGTGGTGATGACCACTCTAAATGGCCTACCCAAGTCATCGGATTCCTTCATTCAAGGAATTTGTGCAAGGAAGAAGTTGATCTCCTTCAATAGATCGCGGGAAGAATGTTTTCAAGAAGAAGCTAGGCTTGTGGCCCGAGAAGAAAAGATGGGAAATGAAGATCAAACTCTCATAGCACATGCCAGGAAAGGAAAGTCCAAGAAGGAATCATCTCATAACAGAATATCCTCTCACCACCATTATCATAAAGATAAGAAAGATCTCAGATGCTTCAATTGCAATGAGAAGGGACACTTTGCTTCAGATTGTCCCAAGAAGAAGAAAGACAGAAACAACAACTTCAAAAAGAAGAAGAAGAATAACAAAAGAAGATATCATGCTCATGCTGCCGAAGATGATGAACCCCCAAAGAAGAAGGCTAGGGAAGAAAGTAATAGTGATGATGACTCATCAAGTGAAGAAGAATATGTTCTAATTTTTGCTCTCACAGGTACTATCTCCCATGGTTGTAATGATTGGTTGATTGACAGTGGGGCTTCCAAACACATGACTGGGTTTAAGGAATCTTTTGTGAATCTATCTGAACATGAATCACCCCATAAGGTGAAACTTGGGGATGATTATCAATACCCAATCAAAGGAAGTGGTGAAGCCTCTTACAACCTAGATTCTGGAAAATCTTTGAAGATGAAAGAAGTCCTTTATGTACCTGGGCTCAAGAAGAACTTACTCTCCATCTCTGCATTGGATGCAAAAGGTATGAGGGTTGCATTTGTGGATGGCCAAGTCCTAATGTGGCCGAAGGGAAAGAACATAGATGATGCAGTAGTGATTGGAGAGCAAGAGGGAGGTTTGTATAAATTGAAGGGACAACCTGAACATGCCATGGTACATGAATCCATGGAGCCAAGTGAACTTTGGCATAGAAGACTTGCTTATATGCACTATAGAGCACTTCCAATTGCAAGCAAGGCTGTAGAGGGTCTTCCTGAAATCAAGATCAAACATGAAGGTGTTTGCAAAGGATGTGCAAAAGGTAAGAACATTAAGAAGGCTTTCTCAAGAAGTGAAAGCAAGGCAAAAGACATCCTGGAAATCATCCACTCAGATGTATGTGGTCCTATGTCATCCATTTCTCTAAGTGAGTATGTTTACTGTGTCTCATTTATTGATGACTTCTCCAGGAAGACTTGGGTATACTTCTTGAAGAACAAAGATGAGGTGTTTGATAAGTTCAAGGAATTCGAAACCTTGATGGAGAATCAAACTGACAAGAAGATCAAAACATTCAGATCTGACAATGGTGGAGAATTCACATCATGTGACTTCAAGAAGCTTTGTAGTGATTCAGGGATTAAGAGGGAGTTGACTGCTCCTTATAATCCTCAACAAAATGGAGTTGCAGAAAGGAAGAACAGAACTATTATGGAAGCAGCAAGGGCAATGCTGCATGACCAGGATCTACCTATGCATCTATGGGCAGAAGCAGCTAGAACAGTTGTATATGTGCAAAACAGAACACCCCACAAGATATTGGACAACAAGACACCAGAAGAGGTCTTTTCTGGTAAGAAACCTAAAGTCAGCCATCTCAGAATATTTGGTTGTCCAATATACACTCATGTTCCAAAGGAAAAGAGGACTAAACTAGATCCTTCAGGAAAGAAGGGTATCTTTGTGGGTTACAGTGAAAGCTCGAAGGCTTACAGAATATACTTTCCAGGGTTCAAGAAGATTGATGTCAGCAGGGATGTAACATTTGATGAAAACTCAGCATTCATCAAATCAAGGAAGGCACCTATCGAAGTTTATGAAGAACCTAAGGAAACTAGATTTCAAGACACTACCATGACTGAAGCAGTTCCAGAAGTTGTTCATGAGTTTGAAGATCCACAAGAACCTGTAAATCCACTCTGTGAGGATAACTCTCACAAGAGGAAACCTGCATGGGCTAGAGAGCTCATTCAAGATGTAGAAAGATTTGGCATTCCAGAAGAAGAACACAGAGCAAAGAAGAGAACCAGATCACATACCAGCTATGTTGCTTTACTCTGTGACATTATGAACAAAGAGCCTTTCGGTTATGAAGAAGCATGCTACAGATGGAAGTGTAGAGAAATACAAGGCAAGATTCATAGCTTGTGGCTTCTCTCAGAAAGAGGGAATAGATTATGAAGAAACTTTTGCACCTGTAGCCAGATATACTTCCATCAGAACAGTACTTTCCCTGGCTGCAGCTATGAAATGGAAAATACACCAGATAGATGTCAAGACTGCTTTCTTGAATGGTGTAATTGAAGAGGAAGTATATGTGGAGCAGCCACTCGGTTTTGAAATACATGACAGGGAGTCATATGTGTGCAGATTGAAGAAATACTTGTATGGCTTGAAACAAGCTCCTAGAACTTGGTATGGTAGGATGGATAGTTTCCTATCTAGTTTGGGCTTTACCAAGAGTAAAGCGGATTCCAACCTTTATTACAAGGTTGAAGAAGGGAATCTTGCGATTCTACTCCTGTATGTGGATGACTTATTTGTAACAGGAGATGACAGATTGATTGCAGATATGAAGAGGAAGCTTGCTGCTAAGTTCGATATGAAGGATTTGGGAATGATGCATTATTTCCTAGGTATGGAGGTGTGGCAGAGTGCAAGTGGAATTTTCCTTGGTCAAGGGAAATACACAGTAGATATCCTGAAGAGATTCGGGATGATGGATTGCAAGGCCATGGCCACACCTATGGCATCGAATCTGAAGCTTCTATGTGATGCTTCATCTAAGCCGGTTGATGTCTCTATGTATCATCAGATGATTTGGTCCTTCATGTACCTAACGAACACGAGACTAGACATTTGCTTTGCTGTGAACACATTGAGTCAGTTCCTGATAGATCCGAGGAGTGTTCACCTGGTTGCTGTAAAGCATGTTCTGAGGTACCTGAAGGGTACAGTGGATTATGGGCTCAAGTATGAGGTGAATCAAAAGTTTAACCTGCAGGGTTATGTTGATTCAGATTGGGCTGGCAGTGCTGCAGATAGGAAGAGCACATCTAGGTGCTACTTCAGTATGGGATCAGGTGTGATCTCTTGGTTTAGCAAGAAGCAGTCCTGCGTAGCACTGAGTACAATTGAGGCAGAGTATCTTGCAACCTGTTCAGCTAGTTGTGAGGCAGTATGGCTACGGAAGCTACTGTATGAGTTATTTGATCTCCCGTTGGATGCTACTGGTATCTTCTGTGATAACCAGAGTTGTGTGAAGCTGTCCGAGAACCCAGTGTTTCATGACAGGTCGAAACACATAGAGATCAAATACCACTATATCAGGGATATAGTGCATAGAGGAGCTGTTAAGCTCCTATATGTTGCGACGGACGAGTAGATTGCAGATGTGCTGACGAAGCCACTAGCCAGGGTGAAGTTCGCGTACTTCAAAGAGAGGCTTGGTGTTCTTCAGATCGAGGACACTTCGAGGAAGAAGTGATGGTCACATTTGCTGAAGCCATTCCAAGCATGTTGGAAGGAGGATCCTTCACATGGCTGTGGATGTAAGCCCTGGATGACGAGCATCAGGATGATGTTCTGGTTTCTGCTTGGATATGATCAGTTGGATCATTTTTGTATATGTATGTATGCATCATGTTGGATGCTGGATATGATCAGTTGGATCATTTTTGTATGTATGTACACATCATGTTGGATACCGGATATGATTAGTTGGATCATTTTTATGTATGTATGTATGCATCATGTTGGATGCTGGATATGATCGGTTGGATCATGTGTATGTATTTTGTATAAGCATCATGTTGGATGCTTGGACCATGTATCTGTATATGTATCAGGTGAATACATTGTATGATTAGGTGGATCATGTATGGTGATATGTATCATGTATTTATATCAGGTGGATACACTGTATGACCAGGTGGATCATGTATGATGATATGTATCAGGTAGATACTTGGTATGCATCAGGTAGATGCATTGTATGATCAGGATGATCATGGATGATGAGCTTCAGGATGTTGCTCCAGATGACATGCAGCAGGATGTTGCAGTGATGATGATCAGGATGATCATGTGTACATCAGGATGATGTATGGTGAGTATCAAGTTGATACTCTATGGCCGTGGAACAGGTTGTGCAGATAAGCATGTAATTTGTGCCCTGGGAGATTTGCAGATGGTCTTTCGAGGTTTTGCCTATGGCATGTAATTCGTACCCTGGGACATCTAGCAAATGCTCTTTCGAGGTTTTACTTGGGAGGACATATAATTTGTGCCCTGGGAGATCTACAGATAGTCTTTCGAGGTTTTTCCTATGGCATGTAATTTGTGCCCTGGGATATCTGGTAGATGCTCTTTCGAGGTTTTGTCCTATGGCATGTAATTTGTGCCCTGGGAGATCCGATAGGTTGAGCCGTGTGCTCGTAATCAGTCCTGGGATGCTCTTTCAAGGTTTTGCCATGACCACATGTAATTTGTGCCCTGGGAGATCCGATAGGTTGAGCCTTGTGCTCGTAATCAGTCCTGGGATGCTCTTTCGAGGTTTTGTGGTGACCACATGTAATTTGTGCCCTAAGAGATCCGATAGGTTGAGCCTTGCACTCGTAATCAGTCCTGGGATTCTCTTTCAAGGTTTTGTGGTGGGGTCACACGTAATAAGTCTTGGAGATATGGACAGGATGAAAAAGGCCTCAGATGCTCTTTGGGTTCTTGCTAGTCAAGAGACTCTTTTAAGGTTTTGTGACGTACGTAATAAGTCCTGAGATTTCCATACTATGGCCAGTGATGATGAAGACCTGCAGGTGGTGGGCCTACATCCAGTATGAAAAAGGACTGGCTCTGTAGAACTTCCTATGACGAGTAGAGTTAGAGATTGGTTGAGATAGCAACAGTAGTGACGATGATGATGATGATGCATCAATGACGATGATCCCGAGAAGAAGACTTGTCTAGCAGATCTGTGTCGAGAAATAACTTCCTAGTTAAGAGGGAGTGTTGATGTATATGCAACTTCGGAATGTATTTCATCTATGTATTTCATAAATATTTATTGTACCCTTATTAGAGATGTGTTATTCCTCTATAAGGAAGTGTCGTCATGTGGATTGACAAGTGTCGTAAGTGTGTGTACTTGCCGATGGGTTATTAGACCACCATGTGTGGGGTCGGCCCTGAAATATATATATTATAATGTGGATGTACCTAGCTAGACAAGTCGGCCCCATAAGGTCACTGGGAAAACAGGTTAGTATAAATAGAGATCAGGTGATCTCTATTTAGATCACTCAGAAAAGTATCTCACTCTCACTCAGAAAGTGGCGCACTAGTGAGGAGGAGGATCATCTGCTACTAGGAGACTATCTCAGTGTATTCTCTCAGTAAAGATCCTAGAGTATTGTGAATTAATTCTCAAAATTTAACACTTTCTTCTTCTTTAATCATTAATTTCTGCTACAAAGACTGTATCTTGGACTTCCACTTTTGTTCTTGAACCAAGTAAGCAGAAAACCAAGTTTTCTACATACGATGTACTTCAAATTTATATCATTGTTGATAAATACGGCCCAAGTCATATAATTCATCATTTCTTCCATTCCATTTAACAGTATTTACTTCAGCTGATGCTAAAGCCAGGGTATTAGTCCAGACATCATCAAGAATTTGATTAAAAAATTCATAGAGAACATCTGTGACTTTTTCTTAATCTTCAGAACTTTTAGAGGTACTAGGAAGAATGTTTTCTACAGCTGTTATAGCCAATAATTCCAAACTTGTATTATCCTCAGCCAGTGGTACTGATTCCTTTTGTATTGATTTATCTCTAAACAATTTATTTTGTTTCCTCAACCTTTTGTTTTGCAAACTCCATCGGTGAGCCTCATTTCTCAAAATTTTCTGTCTTTTCTTAAGAACACCATTCTTTCTCTATAATTGTCTACTCCTCTATTGGAACTTTTCATTTTCATTTTTAACATATCTATCCAAAAACTTGAAATTCACTAACTTGCTTCTAAAGTTTCTTAATCCTCTTCTGTAACTTACTTGAAACTAAACCAGGAGAATCAGGCCTTACCACTTGATTAGATTCGTCTTCTTCCCTTTGAGCTTGGTCTTGAAACTGAGTAGCTTCCAATTCTGGCAAGGGTGTTGACTCTAAATTCTATCTCTGTGTATAACGGTTTCTTGGACATTTGGGTATTGTCAAAAACATATCTTCAGATGTTCTAACTTTTTCAATAAATTCTTCAGAAATTCCTTATAGCCTTGCAGATCTTCTTCTCACCGTAACTGCAATTTTATTAACCTCTTCATCATCTCTATGCCTCTTTGGAGATTGTTGGGATTGAATTGGAATGTTGGTGCTGGATCAAATTATGTGTAAACTGCTGGAGGGGCGATACAAAATCTTGTGGATCATCATTAACCTGCTCTTGAAAACCTTTTTCCACTAAAAATTGTTCCCACGTTAAGTTGCTCTTTTGTAATTCCTCCATGATCAACAACTTAATTAATCCATGATGATACAAGCTATTACCAAGTCCCTAATCAGGCCGCTTTTGGGCAGCTGAAGCCATTTTAGACAGGCTCTTCCACAAAAAGTATGGAATGCTCATCAATTCTTCTCCTTTAATGTGAAGGATAATTTGAATATGATAAAGAAAGACAAGGCTATATCTTTCTTCACAAGTCAAATATTTCTGCAAAAAGAAAATGACATTACCCCATTCAGCAGTGAAATAGTTGTGTTCATCTCCCTTCTTCCAACGAATACTAGAATTAGCCACTTTCACAAACTGTTTCCAAGAGTCATGGTTTTTCAAACGACCATCTTTAAACCATCTTTCCCCTATTTGTGGTAAGCCTGTAGCAAGAGCAATGGACGTTTCTAAAACTGGAGCAGAAACCCCTAAATGTTAGAACAAGCTCCATTGAAATTGAGAGAAAATTCCTTGGTCACATCTTCGTTGTGCCCTCTGAATTTACTAAAAAACACATACAATCCAATTTTTTGAAAAATCCTCTTACTAGAGGGATCTTCATCCAACAGTTCAATGGAATATGGCTCCTCCCTACAAGCAGCACTAGCCATGCCAACTGAAACTTTCTCTGCTGAAAGGAAGTTAGGTGATCAAACCAGTATCCTTTAACCCAAATTGGTATTTACAGGCTCGATTTATGCATAACAAAGAAATCCAACTTTCAAATCGGGTATACATATAATTGTTTAGACATGCAGGGACAAAAGGATAGAGCTAATTACGACAATTGATGGGGTCAAATCAACATATACCCATTCGTCCAAAAAGCAATGAGTTAACGGTCACTCCATTTATGGAAGTTATTTGAACAAAAAGACTTGGTATGACATGTCACGACATATAATAAGCCATGAAATGACCTTGAAAAGCTAATTGAAATGTATAAAAATCATTCTTATATGCTAGAATTTATACACATTATTAGGAAAAATATATTGAATTTAACCCTACTGGAACAATACTTGTCCGGAATTAAGAGAAGACTTTGAATAGCATACCACATAGGCAGGGGATAAAACCGAGATCCAATCCTTCCAATCATGCAAATACAGATCCTCAATGATTTTTAAAGATATAACTCTGTTGGAAGAAATCATTATATCTGCAACTTGAAAAGAATAATTCCAAATAGAACTGAAAGTTTGCTTGTACTAGGAGGGATGAATCCAATATAGTATCAAAGTTCTGTTCATTTTCAGGATTCCCTTCACCATACATGAGACATTTCATTTTACCAACAATCTGTTCATCTTCAGTATTTTACTGAAATATTTAAAAAACACGAAAACTGGAGATTCTATAGGCTTGAGTCAAGCCTGTAATTGTCTGCTAAAACATGCTAAAATGCAAATTATTCAACCAAACCATTCGTGATGCATTCCAAACCATGTGAATTAAGGTGTTGGAGTAGAACATGGACGAGTAGACATCCCTCCATTAATGCCAATGGATTTCAAATCTTGGAAGTACAATCTAATAGGATATATGAATCAATTTTGTTGATGCCGAATACCCAAAAGATCAGATTGCTTATGGATCCATTTTGGAATGGTACTTATAAATTGCTAGTGGTTTCTTATGGAAAACCACTAGAGATTGCTTATAGACCTTATGAGTGGGTATTGTGACTAGTATGACCTTGGAAACATATTAATTACAAAGAATCCATAACAATACAAGTTGTCTTAAACCACTATATTATTTTGTCAAAAAATATAGCAACGCTCACATAATGTCACCAAAAACCAATTATAATGATAATTGGTGAAAAACATTTACTACACTCACCAAAAGTAAAATAAACATGTATTAGTGAGGGCTACTAAAATATTGTCACTAGAAGTGTCACCAAAGAGAGAATCAATAATGGGCCTTTAACAACCCTCACTAAAAATGTCACTGGAAAGGGATTTGGTGACAAACCTTCAAGGACAATCTCAAAAGGCACCTATAACGACGATGTTTTAAGGACCATCATCATATGTGACATTCGTGACAACCATTAAAGGTTCGTCACATGTAGGACCCTCACCAATGACCTTTTTTCTTGTAGTGTGGAGAACAGAAATGATCAGAGTCAATCTACCACACCCAAGGAAAAGAACCTATAAGCCTAGTTTCTAATTTTCTATCTAAAAAATCAGTCTAAAAAATGTCCAATTCACTTTATTACAATCTTTGATCAAATCCATTTTTAATATTAATGTAGACATTTTCTTCACCTTAATAGTGTGAAGCATCTCCTCAGTGATCCCATGAATAGCGTCAAATATGAGCATGCTATGTAAAAATACAAATTGTAATTTGGACATATAAGCTACTAGAAATGGTTTAATCATGTTATCTATGACCTTGGATATAATTTTATACACTAGATTGCATAATGAGATAGGGTGTAAATCACTATAGGAGGTAGGAGAATTAGTCTTTGGGATCAATGTAATATAAGTTGAATTAAGTGCAGTTGAGAACTTCCCATTAATCTTAGATTCCTCCACCACCTTAAGGAGATCCTGGAAAACAAGATCAAAAAATTTAAGAAAGAACTCCATAGTCCTCCTGTCCGGGCTAGGAATTTTAGACTTAGCAAACCTCTTGAGGATGTTTTCAATTTCCAACAAAGTGATCGGAGCTCCAATACTGGCATCTTCTGCGCTGAAAAATGAGGATAAGATTAAATACCTTTCATTTGGGACCCAATGGGATTCAGACCATGATCCTAAAAAAGAGACTTAAAATGGTCAACAACAACTATTTCAAGATCTTTTTGGCCTAAAATGTGAACACCCTGGCTATCCTTTAAGTCCCAAATAGTATTCAGAATCCTACATTAATTAGCAAAATTATGAAAAAACTGAGTATTTATGTCCCCTTGATTAAGCTATATGGTCAATCTCTTTAAACGATATTCCTCCTTCTCCAGCTTTAGAATGATAGATTTCCTACCCTCTAAATCCAATAGAAAGATCCTATCTAATTTAGAAAAGAATCTAGTCGAATTCCGAAAAAAAAACAAGTGTATTTTATCCTCCATAGCTACCAACTCATATTTCAATGATTATTTTTCCCTTCTCCCACAATATAACAACCTTTCAAATTTCTATTAGTTTAACTGAAAATCCTTTCATGGATGAGTCACTTTCAAGCTAGGACATGGAAAACCATTTATCCTTTATCACCTTATTAAATTCCTCTAGTTTGATCCAAGAATGAATGAACTTGTATAAATGGATACTTTATCTTATGAGCGAAACCTTCAATTTCCACGCATATAGGAAGGTGGTCTGATATAGAAACATTAATTTCCCAAGTCTTGTATATTCCAACCAAGGAAATCAAATTCTCAACTAAAAGAAAGTGGTCAAGTCTTTTACCCACACCATCGTCCCCAATCATTCCATTACGCCAGGTGGGCATCAAAGGTGAAGCAAGAATATCAATTAGTTTTTCCTCCAAAAATACATGATTGAACCATCAGGTCCAAGTGAGAATGTATTCCCCACACTTCATGAGCAACAAATACTAAATTTATATCACCCCCATAATCAAAGAAGGGGGCCTCTGAAATCCCACTATCCAAATCCTCCTGCTAAAAAACTTGCATGTCTTTGTAAGGGCCAATAATATACCAACACAAGTTAAATAAGGAAAAATATTAGTTTCACGAGGATTCCAAGCTGTCAATAGAGAAGCCTGCATCAATACTGGGGTATTCCCACCCAGGAAGAAGCTTCAAAAAAATTTCCCAGTCCTTGACACCTAACACCATAGTCTCATGAATAAGCAAAACATTTGGTTTTTCCAACTCAAACAATATTTTGAGGGCAAGGAATTTTTGGCTGCTCCCAACCTCTTTGAAATTAAGAGATATAATTTTCGTCAAGGAATTGGACAAACATAAATACAATTACAAAATTGATCCATATTAAATTTTACAACTTGATATTAGGAGATTGTAACCTAATGTAAAATTTAATATGGATCAATTTTGTAATTGTATTTATGTTCATCCAATTTAATACACATATCTTTATAATTTTGATTATATATATATATATATATATATATATATATATATATATATATATATATTCTAACATCCCTTTCATTTGGGATGAGCAAGTGCAGACCACTTTTGATGCTTTGAAGAAATCTCTGACCTCCGACTCACTCATCTATCCTCCTAATTTTATGAAAAATATTATCCTTTACATTTCAGCATCTAAGTTCATCATTGTTATAGTAGTAGTCCAAGAATTCTCTTCCCGCCAAGGGCATGTCATTTATTATGTGAGTCAGAACCTATCTAGCCTTCCTCTCTCCTACCCTCATGAGGAGAAGTTAGCATTAGTTGTAGTCTTTTCAGTTCAGAAGCTCTATCATTACATACTTCTTAGTCACACTAAATTCGTAGTGGATTCTAATCCTATGTTGTACCTCTTGAACCATCACCTCATCCAGGGCCGCATTTCTAAATGGATTGTCATCCTCTAAGAGTACGACATCGACTTTGTCACCCCCAAGAGTACCAAAGCATTAACATTGGATCAACTCATTAGCATTTATCATCTACGTCCATCATGTCTCCTATCATTGATTAGTTGATGGATGAAAATTCGTTCACCATGTCCTCTAACGATCTGTGGTATGGAGATATCCTTATGTGTTTTCTCACTCAAAAGTTCATTCCTTACCTTAACCATGACAATTATTGTCACATTCAACACCAAGCCCCTCGACACCTCCTTATCAAGGATTTCCTTTATCGATGCAACATTGACTCCATTTTATGACGATGTCTCACTCATGGTGAGGATGAATAGGTTATAAATGAATTCCATAGCAGAGCCTGTGGTGGACATCTTTCAGGAATAACCACCACTCAAAAGGTCATCCATGTTGATTACTTATGGATGACCCTTTTCCAATTTCATTGTGGCATTCAAACATTGTCATAATTGCTAGCTCTTCGCTCCTAAAGAAGGAACCCCCCCTTCACCTCTACATCTGGTCATAACCATTGGTCCCTTCTGCAAATGGGCCATTGACTACATGGAATGCAATACAGCCTTTGTTGGTGGTCATAAGGACATAATCGTGGTCATTGACTATTTAACTAAATGGGTCGAGGCCATGCAAACCTTCAATTACACCAGAGTCATCGCATCGTGGTTTTTATTTAATCATGTCATCACTTGATTTTGTGTTCTCTGCTAGTTGGTGTCTGAGCTTGGATCCCACTTTGAGGAAATCGTGTGGAAAGAGCTTTCCCACCTTTTGAAATTCAAGCACTAGTTCTCTTCTTCCTATTACCCCCGGGGTAAAAAATAGGTCAAGACCATTAATAAGATTATTAAGACCATACTCTGACATACTGTGGACAAGCACAAGTACATCTAGCACCACATGCTCTTTCCATCCCTATGGGCATATTGGACATACACAAAAACTGCGATAGGGTTCACTCTATTCCATCTCATGCATGGAGTGGAATCCATCCTGCCGATTGAATGCCATATTTTTTCCTTACACATAGTTTTTGAATTGCTGCCATAGACCACCACTTGGAAGAATGCTTGATCACCCTTTAGCAAGTGGATGAGGATCATCAAGTATCCCTTCAAATGATCGAAGCTGCAAAGCATCAGTTAAAATCCCACTTCGACACCCACACCCGCCCATAAACATTTAAAGAAGGTGACCTTGTTCTTGCATATGACCAAGCTCACGATAATCTTTGAAAAGGGAAATTTGAATCCATGTGGCAAGAACCTTGCGTAGTAAAAACTTGTCTCAACAAGGGGGCATATCTCCTTTCCAACTTCGAAGGTCGATTCTTGAAGAACCCCCATAATGGGTTGTACCTTAATAGATTTTATGCTTAATTCTGACCAAACCTTAGACTTGTTATATCATGGTTTATCTTTCTTTGCTTTTAATTTTTCAAAAAATATTCTCATGATTATTTCTGTTGATTGTTTTAGACGGATCCCATTGTTTACATCAATTATGTTGATGGTGCAAGTAGATCCCGTCCAAATCTCCTCTCGACTACATGGGTACTTTAATCCCTATTATTCGACTTGATACATATCAATGACATGTGTATTGGTGTAGCCATCGATAATCAGGATGAGTATGATGTTGTGATTGGACTCATGGCCAATTCCCTCCATGCGTCTATTTGGATTCCCAGTTACTTGCCTCACAGTTAAAGAATTGTTATCACATACTTGATCCATGCCTCTTTAGAAATTTTGCTAAACATTTGGTTAGATAGTTCAAATCCATTATAGTCATCCATGTCCCTAGTATTTTTAGTGTTGTAGTAGATCAAATGGTCGATGAAATTATAGAGTGGCACACTGCTTATCAATACCAAGGAAATTAATCATTTACATGCATATCATATTATATTACATCCATCTATAAATAACCATCACATAAATAACTCAAAAATACATAAAAATTTGCATCTGTGTGCATCTCTCTCTCTCTCTCTCTCTCTCTCTCTCTCTATCTATCTATATCTACATATAAAGAGAGAGAGAGAGAGAGCGTAATGTCCAAAATACAGTCGTTTTTACAGCAAGGAGCCCCAACAACTCCGTATAAATAATTACATCGGTCAAAAGATACCCATGATCATAGCATGGTGGGCAGCTCTACAAACTGTTGACTGTTCATTGGAATACTATGAGGAGCCATCCTCATTCTACTCATCATCACTATCATCACCAATATGAGGTACATCTCCTCGTATCAGGTCTCAGATGGCCTTGGTGGCCACTACAATCTAATGTATGATTGGAAACCACTCAACAGGAGCCTAGAAGCATGTGTTGATTAGATCCTCATCAATATTATTCCACTCGTCATCAACGACCCCTTCTAAAAGTGGGTTGATGTCCTGATGAAGTACATATAGTACATCCTCAAAATTGCTGCACCGTCACTGCGCCCGAGGGTGTAATGGCCTAGACCCTAACTAAGGACAAAGGATCTATGAGCTTAAAAGTCTTGTAAATGCATAGCAATTTTGTTATGAATTAAATTTATTAAATATGAAGAAGTAATTTTTAAGTGAAAATGCAACCTTGCGACACTTACATTTTTAGAGGTTTTAGTAAAAGTAAGAGAGTAATCAGACCCTATTATAGAATCTAACTTCATATATCAGATCTGAAATCATTCATTTTACTTTGAACACAAAAACATTATGAAGAGTCGACGACAATATCATTCTTCCATCATTTTTTCTCTTTAATTCTGGATTCTTACACACTTTGTCTCCTATTCAGTAAGAAGTGTCGAAAATGTAATATATTGACTGAATTCATTGTAATTGATCATAAATATTCTAAATACATCTGAATGATTCTATCTGAAGTATTTAAACATTTGAAATTTATTGTACAATGTAAAATACTAAGTGTCATCTTTTGGTTAAGAAACAGTAAACTTTACCAAATCTTATCATCACTATCATCACCAATATATATATATATAGATAGAGAGAGAGAGAGAGAGAGAGAGAGAGAGAGAGAGAGAGAGAAAGAGAGAGAATAATGTCCAAAATACAGTCGTTTTTACAGCAAGGAGCCCCAACAACTCCGTATAAATAATTACATCGATCAAAAAATACCCATGATCATAGCATGGGGGGCAGCTCTACAAACTGTTGACTATTCATTGGAATGCTATGAGGAGCCATCCTCATTCTACTCATCATCACTATCATCACCAATATGAGGTACATCTCCTCGTATCAGGTCTCAGATGGCCTTGGTGGCCACTACAATCCAATGTATGATTGGAAACCACTCAACAGGAGCCTAGAAGCATGTGTTGATTAGATCCTCATCAAGATTATTCCACTTGTCATCAACGACCCCCTCTAAAAGTGGGTTGATGTCCTGATGAAGTACATATAGTACATCCTCAAAATTGTTGCACCGTCACTGCGCTCGAGGGTGTAATGGCCCAGGCCCTAACTAAGGACAAAGGATCTATGAGCTTAAAAGTCTTGTAAATGCATAGCAAATTTTTTATGAATTAAATTTATTAAATATGAAGAAGTAATTTTTAAGTGAAAATGCAACCTTGCGACACTTACATTTTTAGAGGTTTAAGTAAAATTAAGAGAGTAATCAGACTCTATTATAGAATCTAACTTCATATATCAGATCTGAAATCATTCATTTAACTTTGAACACAAAAACATTATGCTGAGTCAACGACAATATCATTCTTCCATCATTTTTTCTCTTTAAGTCTAGATTCTTACACACTTTGTCTCCTATTCAGTAAGAAGTGTCAAAAATGTAATATATTGACTGAATTCATTGTAATTGATCATAAATATTCTAAATACATCTGAATGATTCTATCTGAAGTATTTAAACATTCGAAATTTATTGTATAGTGTAAAATACTAAGTGTCGTCTTTTGGTTAATAAACAGTAAACTTTACCAAATCTTAAAGAACATGAATAAGAATTTATTTTCAACTTAAGAACATCATTTGAGGATGCTACTAATCCTCTAAATATTATCTAACATATTACAACGACATAATTCTGAAAACAATTTCAACAGCTGAAATCACTAGGCATAAAACAGAATTGTTAACTACTTTGCTTCTTCAAATCAGAGCTAGAATTTAAGAGATTTTTAATATCCAAATAATTCAGACTCCTAACAGCCATCATTCTTCAAATAATCAAACTCCAATAGACCTATATGATTGATAAAATCATATTACTGTCTGTCTCATAATCACATTAAAAACTTAATGATACTAGTATTAGAAATCAGCCTTTAGAAATTTCTGTAGATCAAATCTATGGATTGTCAAAGGCCATTATTTGATCAACAGTGCTAATAGATTTTCAGCATAACATAATGTAGGTATAAAAGACTCAATATTTCAAACAAAATTTAGAAATTGATACCATGGAAAATTAATTGGAACAATCCTACAATTCTACTAGTGAAAACTATTCTAGTTTCATTATCAAATCAGGACAATTTCAAACTATATTTAAGTTTATAACCAAAATTAGATCTAAAATATTTGAATAATCATTTTTCTTTTCAAATCTAGTGAATAAAAATACATGGTAAAAAACATAAATAATTTCGTTGTTCATTCCTTATTGAAAACAATAAATAATCATTTTTATAGATCTAAACAAAGATTTAGGTAGCATAAAATCCATCAAATTTCTTCCTTAAAAGCTATGGATCTGAACAAGTAATTAATTTGATTCAAACTATCATGCAAGCACTGAATAAAATCATATATCGACAACTTATCAGACATTCATAAAATTCCAGATATCAAATAGCCATCAATCTATTAAAATCAGAATTTATACAGTATGCAAATCCATCAATTCCAACAAATATGAATCTGGAAATTTTTCATAATAGAATAATAGATTAGATCTGAATTTTTTCTTTTACAAATAAAAATATCAACCTCTAGGGCTCGAAATCATCATAACAGTGAATTAATACACAAGGAATTACTTATGTTCCAAAGATGGGGCAGTTGGTATCAACACTACAACATTCCTCCCAACCTTAGGAGTTGCCAATCCAAATATCTATGACATATCCACCCCCAAGCCAAGGCCACGAATCCACAAGCAAGAAACTCAAATCCTTTTCTCATACATTCCTCCTCTAAGGAAAATAAACTCTAATTAATTTCCCAGCTTTTGCTTTCCTATCTGTTTCTTCACTGCCTATGGGTAAATGACCTATCTCGCCATTCCCATTTTTTGGCTTCCCGTGCAAGAAAAACTAGACTAGCAAAACTAAATAAAAGGGGTAAACAAACAAAATGTACCCGCACTAACTGTCCAGATAGATGAGCAACAAAAATGGTAGAGAACCCTGCAAGAAAACACACCAAATTTCCATAGTCTCAACCTTGACAGTATTCTCAACTCTCTTGAGAAACTTTGGAGCACAAATGAATTCAATACTCTGGAATTCTTTCCAAAATGAGAAATCAAGTGTTTAGAGAGAGAGAGAGAGAGAGAGAGAGAGAGAGAGAGAGAGAGAGAGAGAGAGAGATTCAAACCAACTAGGCCAACTAGGGTAAAGAGAGAGGTTAGATCAACTCTCAAAGAAGGAAATTCAAATTAGGTGGGACCCACTTGAATTCTTAAGGAAGTTACTTGATTTTCATGAGAGAGGGTCAATTAATATGGGGCCAACTCAAATTCCTCAAGAGTGACTCGAATTAGGAGAGAGATAGAGCATCACTTGCATGAAGAAAATAGAAAAGTTTATTTTCCTAGAATAGAAAAATCCAAGGAGTTACAAAAAAAGTTAGGAGTTACCAAAAGTTGAAAAGCTAGAAAAAGAAAAAAGAGGGCGTGCAAGTGGAGTGGAGGAAAAAATCTAGGGAGTGGTGGCACAAATCAAGGTAATGTCCAAAAAAATTAGGTTAGTGAGGGCGCCTTAGGCAAGTGGGACCCATAAAACTCAACTAGGAGGGCGTATAACGATTAGTTATGATCAATTAAACTTAGGATAAAAGCATACCAAGGTTTAGGAAGGGTTTCTCACTAGGAAAACAACATTACACCACCCCATTCCCCTTGCTTCTGGATACATGGCCCCCCCATACTCTTTTTGTTCCCAATGTTGATACCAATTGTTTTTATTTAATTAATTATAATAAAATAATAAAGTAACATTAATGTCCAAACCATGGTCCCGACACCTAGTGCCATAATGTCTAAACAAAATAATAAATCATATGTCTAGGAGATTAACAACTGGGGTATTACAGAGGGGTCGGGTCAACTCCCTCAACCCTGCCATGATTCCTATGGTAATCTGGAAAAATTAATGGCCCCACATCTACACACACATATGACTAGTCATCCATACATATATAATATAAAATATAGATATCATGTATGCTAGTACTGTAAACAAAACTATAATCAAGTGCATGCATACCATCAGGCCCACAAGATTGACCAAGAGGACGAGACAACTCAGGATCTCATATATAGTCCATTACCGCATATGGAAAATCCTTAATCACAATGGGAAGCTATGGTTGCTGTGTAAAAAAATACCAACTGAATACTCTCCTGACTGCACATCCACTCTCGTTGATCATCATCTCTCCCCATATCCTTATATTAGGCTCGATAGAACCACTATCTCTGATTCAAAAGTGAGTTCTTAAGGTAGGTACCCTCTCAAAGAAGAAGGAACAGATGAAATATGCGAAGCCAAAGTCTTCGCTAGTCCTGCTAACTTGGTTTAGATGTCGCCGAACCAAGGTAAAGAACATGTGGGCCCACCCAAAGTAGTTGCCAACAAGCATTGACTTCCCCAGTATCATCTTCCCTCCCGAGATCTTGTGAGTACCACTCGATCCCAAGACTTGTAATACCCCTGCTATAATGGCTCGAGTCTCCATACTCTCGATGTTTACCAACATGATAGATGTGTTGTGTAACCATGCAGTATCCACACAGTGGCATTCTAGTATGTCCTACATGACCACCTCCCATGGATTTTTCGGATGAGTATCCTTGATCACTCCCAGCATAGGGAGACTGGTCATGAAGTATACATCATGTAGTGTGAGCCCTAGTCGCTCAACCTGCACTATGAATTCCACAACATCTTGGTCCTAGAACTTAGCAGTCTTGTTGAGTAGTAATCGTGCATTATGCATCGAATGGTTTTCAAGGAATTTGAGAAGCCTGTGTCTAGCTAGGTTGTCCATAACAATCTAGTTCCCCTGAAGGTCTCTACTGATGTTCCCAAAATCCTTCTCTCTCCATTTTACTCAGAACATCTTGGATTCACATCATGTGCAATTAAGATCAGTGAAAAATAAAAAATTCTCACCTTAGCCTCAGATAATACCTTCTTGAGAGATTTAAGTGACCCAGGTCGCACACGTTTGGTATAAAATAGTGACTAGGGTCTCATCTTTTCCCTTGATAGGTGCAGCCAAAATCACACCTTTTCGACAGAAAATAGAAACCTGGATAGCTCATAACCCCTTGAAAGGCGCAACACAACCCTAAAACCCTCAAGCGGTTCATCGAGGTCCCTCAAAAGGCCGAAATGAAAAAAATAACTAGATGAAAATGACAAGAAAGTTGAGACTACTAACCTATAGCTCGCAAAATATGAAACTAACAGTCAAAAAAGGAGAAATCGACAAATGAATATTTGGGAACCCCACACTCCTCCAATAGTGAATAGTGAAGATGACATTTTGAGTGGTCGGTCCCACCCTGATTTAAGTGTTTTAATCTTCAATTTTCTTCTAAGCATTATAGGCTCATACGAAATCCATTTGATGCAATGTTTGTACAGTTGCAATCAATATTTTGCACTATTTTTTATTATGAGAATTTTTTTCTATGATTAAGAAGTCTATTTCAAGCCCCTTTTTCCATCTGCCTCAATTTGCATTCCATTAGGTAAAATTTCATTTTTTATACTGTTTAAGATACCAGTACATTTGATTTTGTTTCCATATGCACTTGTATGTTGGGGTATCATTTTTATGTGTACATGTTCAGGTAGTGATGATATTCACCAGTTTCAGCAGTAGTCATCCCCTACAAGTATAAATCCTTAACTGGCATATATATGATCAGCCTCCGCAGGACATCTTATGCATCAGCCTCCATACACTATTTTTTTCCTATAGGAACCCCCTATGTACAAGCAAGTGGCATATCCCAACCACCTTTGTATTCTCCCTTACTCAATAGTAGAGCCTTCCTTACATGGGTACCATTTTAGCACCCCTTTCCTATTCGGTACCCATGCTGAATTTTTTCCATTGGATTGGGATTCCACTTAGTCTGAGATTCTGCGACACCCAACCAAATATTACTATTACGTCAGTACACATTGAACTACCCGATGGATTCCCAGACTTGTAGTCATTATGTAATTATTAATGTTTCATCTCGCATATTCACGATCCCACAACTCCATCCATACTACATCAATCACATTTTTTTTCCACCGTTCACCACCCTGCAAGGATATTACCATTAGTGTCCTACTCTTTCAACAAAAATATCAATTTGTCACTCGGTCCCTTAATTCATATAAACAACATTACAATTGGACACTTATCTCCTTTACAATCTTTCTCATCTTGCTTAGGTAGCCATTCGCCTCAGCAACCATTTTACAAATGGTGGTTTTAAGCACCTCCTTTTCCCAGATGATCACACATTTGTGAAGCCATGATTTGGGATTAGTCATTAGCAGTCTTCCTTCAGTTCCCATGCATCAAAGAAACCATTCAACAAAAAGTGCTTCTTAGCACTCCTGTACATCATGCATAGTCTCTTTTTATAGAAGCACCCTCGGTTGAATTGTTTCATATTATTCTACGATGAGTCACCTTTGGGGTCATACCTAACCAATATCCCTATCCCTAATAATAACAAGTCATCCCCATCTATTATATTCATGTCCCATGGTACCCTCTAGTACCCTAGTTGTGTCCTTTCTTTGATCCCGTTAAGAAATACTACACATGTTTCCAGGTCATCCTTGCCTTCGTACTTTGAACAAAGGAAGCTTGAGTCCATTACTCAATTAACCTCGTATCCCAAAACAATGTCTTAAATTAATTGTCCTATGTTCCTTATATCTTGGTGGTATCCCTTACACTTCTTCCAAGGAAACAATATTGCGTTGGAATTTGTAGGTCTCCTTCTATCGACATCAACACATTTATTCCAGAATATAGAACCAGAGACATCATGTAACTTGGAATCAACAATCATTGATGAGTCCCTTGGAACAACTAAGGGAGACCTCAATGCCCCTTAGCTTTGTTATTTCTCATGTGCTCGACACCAAATTAATCATCACACCATTAATATTCATACAGGTCGATGGTCCTTTCATTATTTGATAGAAGACCTCAGATATCCACAACTCTAGTCCTTTTATGTAACATCCCGATATTTTCATAATTTTTTTTTTTATTAGCATTAATTGGTAATACTTGTAAATGCGGAAATAATAAATGCTTATAAAGAAAATATTAATTACAAAGTCATTTAATGTAGACAACAATTTATTATTGAGACTCTTAACTAGAAACAAATTAATGACTGCGACACGTCATTCCTCTGTTGAGATGCTTATGACATTATTTTATTTGTGTTGACTGTAACTTATGATATTTCGTGATAGAGTATTATTGACTAGGTTCTAACAGTTGCTTTTGATGATGATGCAAGGGGTCCTATGGGGTACCCTGAGGTTTACTTAGATACGTTTAGCTAAGGCATTTGTGTCCTATTCCATGTGCATAACATAGGTAAGATTTTTTGTGGCAGGCATCATTAAGGATGTTTATGTTTTACAATAGCCGTCAAAGTTTGGTAGAATTTCTAAGTTCTTCTCTTGCTTCAGGTATGGATCTATGTATGTCTTAGATGTGCTTTTGGCTAAAAGGAACACAAAGTGCGAAGGTTAGAATGATTGAAAATCAGAGTGCATTCAGTGGTAGAATCATCAAATGGAAATTACTTGTGCTTGAGAAAAATGATGGAGTAAATACTAGGTTACTACCGTCAAGTAATAAAATAATTCCATTTCTATTTTTTCATTTCAATACCGACATATAATTTGACTTGGGAAAAATAATTGGGCTTACCTTGGATATGAATAGTTTTGATACAGGAGATGTTTATTGGTAGGGTTGTAAACTAAATAGATGATGATACAAAAGAATCGTGCTTTCTACTAAGTTATAAAACGTGACATGTTGATATTCATATCTTGAAATAATATATATTAATGAAATAGAATAATAGTTTAGGGTTTGAAATCCATGCCTGCTATTGCTTTGGAAATTACATGTCTAATGTTTGCCATGGATGGCTTGATGAGAGGTTTATGAACTGTGTACTAAAAGAACGTTTAGAATCTAGGGTTTGCGATAATAGGGTTTTGATGCTACCGTGGATAGATTTGTATTTTAAATACTGAAATGAATGGGTGATGAAATCATATGTTTACATATAATATTTTTTGTGTAGAGAATAGATCTTGCAGATGCTAAATTTCTAGACTATACTTTACTTGAAAACATTAAGGAAATAGATGTTGAATTGCACAATATTACTTATCTGAGAAAGATGTATTTGAAATGGAAACATATAAATCTTGTGCAGAAATTAATCCTTGCAGCTGCTATTATTCTTGAAAATACAATTGCTTGAAAAAAATGAAATGTATAATATTGATGTGCATTTGCTTA
Source organism: Larix kaempferi (assembly GCA_027924585.1). Classification (NCBI taxonomy): domain Eukaryota; kingdom Viridiplantae; phylum Streptophyta; class Pinopsida; order Pinales; family Pinaceae; genus Larix; species Larix kaempferi. The sequence continues at coordinate 20,510,200 of BSBM01000155.1, read as the reverse complement.
CTAGCTTAAATAAATAGAGTTAAAAGAAATATATAGAACTGTACAGAAACATACCGTTTTTTCTTTCATGTATTAATTAAATGAATTCTATACTACTGTTGATGCTATACGGTAATGTTTACTGTGTTTAAATATAGGAAAAAATTCTAATAAGAACATTACTATAATCATCTTTCCAATCAATGGCATTCTACCTATCACTTATCTTCCTTAATCTACTTCTCTATACTGGAGTACGATGCAGAGAACAACATGGGGAAAAATATAGAGAAGGATTTCATTCTATCATTTTATTCAATCATTCAATCTTTAAAAATAAACATAATCCCTTTCAGAAAGTAAAAACAAGAAATAACAAAAGCACAAGTAGAACCTGAACCAATAGATAAGTGGACAAACACCCAAGAAGCCTGTTCCACCCAACCTACTGCTGAAAACAGCCAAGATGCCTGCCTTAGGAACCCTGAGCTTGTTCATTGAACCACCAGGAGGAAGAAACTTTAGAAACTTGGGTCCTCAAATTGCAGCAGAAATTAGTTTATCTAGTCTTAAAGACTCAGCAGTCAAAGGGACCTGCACCAGCACCTTTGGATTTCCTTCTCAATAAATTTGTAGACTCACAATTGCACTCTCACATATCCTCCCTATTCAAATCTCTCAGTCATCACCTGATGCACTTGAGGAATATTTCTCCAGAAAATATTGTAAGAGCTGCCTGCTCAATTCGAATTGCCTCATATATGCTGCCTAGGCCTTTTAGTGATTATCTGGTCATTAATGAGCTGCCTGCTCACTTCCCCCACCTAGGGAATAATGCCACAATTTTAGGGGTAGTTGGCCCATAACCAACAGCTACTGGTGGAGTGCAAATGTTGCCATCTGTCCCATGCCTTCTACTAGCTTCCATTCCTCCTAGTGGGTCAATGAACACTCTTATAAGAACTTTGTTGAGTCTTTGTCTCCTATTTTAATTTATTAAATAATAATAATGAGTTATTACAGTCATATTTGACCAGATTTGGTCATAATTACAAAAATTTGTAATTATAAATTAACATAAAGTATTTTGCAAAATAAAATAAATATCCTCAAAATTTGGGTAGGTGACATACACCCCCCCTTAAGTCTCAACATCGTCCTTGATGTTGTTTTATTCACTCTCTGAGTGTTCCTAAAACAGAGTTGGGTATGGTGTCATCATACTTATTTCCAACTCCCAGGTTGCCTCTGTTGGTCTAAGGTGCTTCCATTGCACCTTTACCTATCCAATGGTGCAATTCCGGAGTAATGTTTCCTTCCTTCTAAGGATACAATCCGGTTCCACTGAAAAATCATCGTCTTGTTCCACCTGAACATCATTCCAATTTACAACATGAGTAGCATTGTGTACATATTTCTTTAACAATGAAATGTGAAAAACATTCTGTATTTTGAGGTTTGAAGGAAAAGCCAATTGATATGCCACGGGTCCAACCCTTGACAAAATTTCGAAAGGACCACAATACCTGGGTGCCAGTTTGGCACAACTTCCCAATTTCAAGGAACACTTTTTCGACCTTACCTTGAGAAAAACATGCTCACCAACCTGGAACTCTTTATGAGTTATTCTAAGGTCTGCTTGACTTTTCTTCCTATCTTGGGTGGCTTTTAGATTGTTTTGTACCTATTTCATAATTAGTTCTAACTCCTGCAACAATTCAGGTCCTAATATAACCCTGTTAACTGGATCCCCCCAAGAAACTGGTGTGTTACATTTCCTACCATAAAGAATTTCAAATGGGCTAAGCTTGGCTGATGCATGGTAATGATTGTTATATGCAAATTCTGCTAAATACAGATAGTCCTCCCACTTACCAAGTTGATCGTTAACATACATTCTTAGCATGTCTTCCAAAATATGATTCACCCTTTCTGTCTGTCCATCCGTTTGTGGATGAAATGAGGTGCTGAAATTTAAGGTTGATTTCAACCCTTTAAACAAAGACCTCCAAAAATTTCCTGTAAACTTTGAATCACGGTCCGAAACTATTACCTTTGGTATCCCATGTAGTCGAAAAATATGCTTCATGAAAATTTCTACAATGTCTGAAGCCTTATGGGTAGTCTTTACAGGAATAAAATGTGTTGCTTTTCTAAGTTTATCCACTACCACCATGATGGAGTCATTCTGTTTTTTATTCTTTGGTAATCCAGTGATAAAATCTATACTTATGATTTCCCATTTCCAGCTAGGTATAGGTAATGGCTGTAATAATCCAGCAGGATGCTGATGGTCCACCTTCACCTTCTGATAGTCAAAACACTTAGCTATATATTCTGCTACTTCATTCTTTATTCTGGGCCAATAGTACTCTTTTCGTAGCATAGTGATGGTTTTCTGATAACCTAGATGATAAGAATAGTAGCTTTTGTGCATCTCATCCAAAATCAGAATTTTTACTATTGGTATGTTGAGTATATACAATCTGTTTTTGTACAACAACAATCCATTTTCCTTCAAACTATAATCTGTCATAGTATTTTCAGAATTGTTTTCTGCTGTCCTTTCATGTAATTTTCTGTATTCCTCATCATTTTTAATCCCTTCAAAATTCTGTTTTTCCAAATCTATTGTATATGTGCTGATGGGTGCAATGAAATTTATCCTTGCATTACGACTTAACGCATCAGCAACCTTGTTCTCTTTCCCTCTAATGTGCTGAATTTCAAAATCGTATTCATGTAGAAAAGCTAGCCATCTAGCTTGTCTAGCATTCAAATTTGTCTGATCTAGTAAATATTTCAGCCCTATGTTATCTGTCATTAAGGTAAATTTTCTGCCAAAAAGGTGGTGACGCCACATTTTCAAAGCATGAATTACTACTAATAATTCTAGATCATAAGTAGAATAATTCTTCTCATGTATTTTCAGCTTTCTAGATTCATAGGCTATAGCATGTCCCTCCCGTGTTAGGACTCCTTCAAGTCCGTCATTACATGCATTTGTACATACTAAAAAATCCTTAGTAGGATCTGCAATCCTCAAAATAGGCGCTGTAGTCAGTAATTCTTTCAAATTTTTAAAACTGTTCGTGCACTTTTGATTCCATACAAACTTCTTTCCTTTATTCTGCAAGGATGTTATGGGGTTTGCAATCTTTGAAAACCCTTCGATGAATTTTCTGTAATATCTAATAATACCCATAAATGATCATACATCTGACACATCTTTAGGGATTGGCCATTCATTAATGGCTTTTATCTTAGCGGGGTCAACTCAAATTCCTTCCTTAGAGATTATGTGTCCTAAGTACTGAATCTTGCCTTGGTAAAAATCACACTTACTGAACTTAGCATATAACTGGTGATCTCTCAGAACTTGCAGAATGATACGCAAATGTTCATCATGCTCTTACTTGCTCTTAGAATATACTAAAATGTCATCGATAAACACAACGGTGAATTTATCCAAGTATTTGTACAGAATTTTATTCATTAGGCACATAAATGCTGCCGAGGCATTAGTCAATCTAAACGGCATGACCACAAACTCATAATGTCCATATCGAGTTCTAAAGGCTGTTTTGAAAATGTCTTAATCCTTCACGCGAACTTGATGATATCCTGACCGTAAATCAATCTTTGAGAATATCGTTGCTTCGCGCAGCTGATCAAATAGATCATCAATGCGGAGCAATGGGTATCTATTCTTGATCGTAATTTTATTCAGTTGACAATAATCTATGCAAAGTCTTAAGGTGCCATCTTTCTTCTTAACAAAAATGACCGATGCTCCCCAAGGGGACACGCTGGGTCTTATATACTTTTTATCAATCAATTCTTTCAACTGAGATTTCAACTCATTCAACTCTAGTATATTCATTGTGTATGGAGATTTGAAATTTGGCACTGCACCTGGTATTAACTCGATAGTAAAATCTATATCTCTTTTAGGAGGTAATCCTGGAATCTCTTCAAGAAAAACATCTTGGAAATCATTTAAGACAGGTATGTCTTCTAATTTCAGGTTGTCTTCTGCAGTACTTAACTCTTCATTTACTACATTTACTGCAAACATTTGACATCCCTTTCTGATTGCTTTCTTTACTTGCATAGTTGAAATCTGTCGAAGTGATGTCTTTCTTGGAATGCCTTTTACTTGTACTATTTCTCCTTCGTCGTTTATACATGTAAAACTCTTTTCATAGCAATTCAGAATGACATGATGGGTTTCTAACCAGTCCATACCGATTAAGATATCATATGATCCTAAAGGAAAAACATTTAGCTTAATCTATGTTTCTAGCTGATTCATAGATAAAACACAGCTTTCCACGAAATCAAAAACTTTTCTTTTTGTTCCTGTTGCTCGTTTAACTAACCAAGATTTATTGAATTTTTATGTTTTCAACTTAAAACTTTCTACAATAGCTGGTGATATATAACTTAGACTAGCACCAGGATCAATCAAAATAGAAATTGGAAGGTTTTGTAGCATACCTTCAACCTCTACCATTGAGAATTGGTGTTCTGCTTGCCGATTGTCTAGTGCTGCATTAATTCTGGGTACTTCTCTTGCCAAATCTCCTACAATAGCTTCAGATTGTATGGAGTGAATATGGTTAGTTGTCCGCTTCCTAAGGGGACAATCTAAGGCATAATGAGGACCTTGACATTCAAAACATTTTATAAGTGGCTTCTGATCATTGGTTCTGGCAACATTGGGAACATTTCCGGGGGTTGTAAATTTCTGCTACTGATTATTTCTAGAATTATTCCCTTGAAAATTTCGATTCTGAAAATTTTTCTTTTGGAATCCAGAATTTCCACTAAGCCTGAAATTTTTCTTTTTTTGCTCAAAGTTGCTAGGTTTATGACTTTTCCAGTTAGATACTCCTTCTCTTTTCCTGTTCTGATCAAATAAAAAAGTTTCTTTCCTCATGGCTTCTTCTAACGTTTTTGGATTATCGTACTCTATTCTGTCCTTGATGTTGAAGGGTAAGCAACTCATGTATCTTAGAACCTTCATTTTTTCTTCCACTAGGTATGGCACATACCTTAGCAAATTCAGAAATTTGTTGTTCAGTTCTTTCATGTTCATCGTTCCCAGCTTTAGATCATAAAATTCTTTGGATTTTTCTTCATAGTACTGTTCATATAAGAACTTCTTTTTGAAGTATCTTTTAAAAGTACTCCAACTCACATCTCTATCTTTTATGCTCTTTACTCTTTTGAGGTCTTGCCACCAAATATCTGCCTTCCCAGTTAGATTATAAATTGTCATTTTTGCCTTTAAAGATTCTGAGCAATCATAGATCTGAAAATACTTTTTCATGCCGGATAGCCATGCTTCAGTTGTCTCTCCCCTCTCAATTTCATCATTGAAAGTTGGGGGTTTGATTTTCTTGAACTCTCCAGATATCTGTTCATACTGTTTACGGATTTTTCTCTTTGGCTTGGAATCTCCTTTACTACTATCACTAGAATAGTCATGTTTCTTTTTACGTGGATGTTTGGTAGTTCCTGATGATGTTGAGCTGTTGTTTTCATCATCTGTTTTTACTTGCTTACTCTTTCCCTCATAAGGTAAGTCTTCAGTTTTGGAAGTATGTTCAACTTCTCTATCATGTTCATCTGTTGGGTATTGATCGAACAATACTTGCTTTAATTCCTCTTGTGTTCTCAGAATTCTCTCATTGTACTACTTTACTAATCTTATCTCTGCTTTCAATTCTTGAAAAGCACGTAACAACTCTGATGAATTGTCATTCAGATTGCCATGGAATCCTCCTTCAAATTGCGGTCCCGTACTATGGTTGTTTGGTGGAAATCTGTCCTCCATACGTTCAGCTGATCCTTCCATACCTGTAACTTAAAGCAATTTTCTGTATACCACAAAATAATTTAAACTTGAGTTACTGAAGAATTTCGCAGTCATAAAATTTTGTTGCATGTTTCTTGGACCATTTTAGGCCTAGAGTTCGAACATGAGCTCTGATACCACATGTAACATCCTGATATTTTCATAAATTTTTAATTTTTTTATCAACATTAATTGTTAATACTTGTAAATGCGGAAATAATAAATGCTTATAAAGACAATATTAATTACAAATTCATTTAATGAAGACAACAATTTATTATTGAGACTCTTAACTAGAGACAAATTAATGACTGTGACACGCCATTCCTCTGTTGAGATGCTTACGACATTGTTTTATTTGTGTTGACTATAACTTATGATATTTCGCAATAGAGTATTATTGACTAGGTTCTGACAGTTTCTTTTGATGATGATGCAAGGGGTCCTATCAGGTACCCTGAGGTTTACTTAGATACGTTTAGCTAAGGCATTTGTGTCCTATTCCATGTGCAGAACGTAGGTAAGAGTTTCTGCGGCAGCCAACATTAAGGATGTTTATGTTTTACAATAGCCGTCAAAGTTTGGTAGAATTTCTAAGTTCTTCTCTTGCTTCAGGTATGGATCTATGTATATCTTAGATGTGCTTTTGGCTAAAGGAACACAAAGTGCAAAGGTTAGAATGATTGACAATCAGAGTGCATTCAGTGGTAGAATCATCAAATGGAAATTACTTGTGCTTGAGAAAAATGCTGGAGTGTAAATACTAGGTTACTACCGTCAAGTAATAAAATAATTCCATTTCTATTTTTTCGTTTCAATACCGACATATAATTTGACTTGGGAAAAATAATTGGGCTTAACTTGGATATGAATAGTTTTGATACAGGAGATGTTTATTTGTAGGGTTGTAAACTAAATAGACGATGATACAAAAGAATCGTGCTTTCTGCTAAGTTATAAAATGTGACATGTTGATATTCATATCTTGAAATAATATATAGTAATGAAATCGAATAATAGTTTAGGGTTTGAAATCCATGCCAGCTATTGCTTTTGAAATTAAATGTTTAATGTTTGCCATGAATGGCTTAATGAGAGGTTTATGAACTGTGTACTAAAAGAATATTTAGATTCTAGGGTTTGCGATAATAAGGTTTTGATGCTACCATGGATAGATTTGTATTTTAAATACTGAAATGAATGGGTGATGAAATCATAGGTTTACATATAATAATTTTTGTGCAGAGAATAGATCTTGTAGATGCTAAATTTCTAGACTATACTTTACTTGAAAACATTAAGGAAATAGACGTTGAATTGCACGATATTCCTTATCTGAGAAAGATGTATTTGAAATGGAAACATATAAATCTTGTGCAGAAATTAATCTTTGTAGCTACTATTATTCTTGAAAATACAATTGCTTGAAAAACTTGAAATGTATAATATTGATGTGCATTTTCTTACTAGCTGAAATAAATAGAGTTAAAAGAAATATATAGAACTATGCAGAAACATACTGTGTTTTCTTTCATGTATTAATTAAATGAATTCTATACTGATGTTGATGTTATATGGTAATTTTTACTGTGTTTAAATATAGGACAGAATTCTAATAAGAACATTACTATAATCATATTTCCAATCAATGGCATTCTTCCTATCACTTATATTCCTTAATCTACTTCTCTATACTGGAGTACGATGCAGAGAACAGCATGGAGAAAAATACAGAGAAGGATTTCATTCAATCATTCAATCTTTAAAAAGAAACATAATCCCTTTCAGAAAATAAAAACAAGACTTAACAGAAGAACAAGTAGAACCTGAACTAGTAGATAAGTGGACAAACACCCAAGAAACCTGTTCCACCCAACCTGCTCCTAAAAATAGCCAAGATGCCTGCCTTAGGACCACCGAGCCTATTCACTGCACCACCAGGAAGAAGAAACTTTAGAAACTTGGGTCCTCAACTTGCAGCAGAAATTAGTTTATCCAGTCTTAAAGAATCAAGAGTCAAAGGGACCTGCACCAGCACCTCTAGTTTTCCTTCTCAATAAACTTGCAGACTCACAATTTCACTCTCACATAGCCTCCCTATTCGAATCTCTCAGTCATCACCTGATGCACTTGAGGAATATTTCTTCAGAAAATATTGTAAGAGATGCCTGCTCAATTCAAATTGCCTCATATAGGCTGCATAGGCCTTTTAGTGATTATCTAGTCATTAATGAGCTACCTGCTCACTTCCCCCACCTAGGGAATAATGCCACAATTTTAGGGGTAGTTGGCCCATAACCAACAGCTAGTGGTGGAGTGCAAATGCTGCCATCTGTCCCATGCCTTCTACCATCTTCCATTCCTCCTAGTGGGTCAGTGAACACTCTTGTAACAGCTTTCTTGAGTGTTTGTCTCCTATTTTAATTTATTAAATAATAATAATGAGTCATTACAGTCATCTTTGACCAGATTTGGTCATAATTACAAAACTTTGTAATTATAAATTAACATAAAGTATTTTGTAAAATAAAATAAATATCCTCAAACTTTGGGTAGGTGACATTTTATGAGTCCCTTTTAATTATACATTTATCAAGATATCCGTGTTGTGTTGGAAACACTATTATGGAAGACCCAATTGCATGCTTCATATTGTATCTAGTTATAGATGCAGTTCCTAGAGCCTACTTGATTCAAACTTTCAATTGTTTGAGTCTTCCCAGATGTTGGACCATTCTTCCAGTACCAATAGAGAATCAATCATTATGATCCAACATTCCTTCATAATTTCATTGTTATGATATCAGTTCCACATATCAACCATGGTGGGACCATGATTACATACTCCTTGATTCCCTTATGGTCACTTATGATGTACATAGTGATTGTTTATGTATTGATCTGACCCCCACTGAGCCTAGATATCCCTTATAATGTACACGATGTTTTTTCATGTATTGATCAAACCCCCATTGGGTCTAGATCTCCTTGTTATATTTGAGACATTGATACGAGCATGGGGTTTCCGGTCTCGTCCACATTATTTGACATTGTATGCACCATTGTATCTGCAGGTAAGGGCCCTTATAGCCCCATCAAAAGTCGAGTTGTCTCCAAAGTAGTCTCCATTCTTTGTGCCACCGTTACACTTATCTCCTAACCAAAAGAGAATCTTATGATGTATGTAGACCATACAATGGGCTCTTGACCTCACACATCAGGGGGCAATCTATTAACAACCAAAATTTGCTCACTTAACATGTCATCAACACCATCACCTTCATACGTCATCATCCACCTCATTTGACCTTGATAAGTCAATCAAAAATCCCAAAAGTGAAAGACAAACCTTAAGAAATTCATTTAATATGAGGTCGTTGTTAATCCTTAGATGAGAGCAACACATGCCACTCATATTCCCTCGATTTGAGAACCCCAACTTGCACAAAACTCCAAAAAGGGTGAGAACTAACCCTAAACTTATCTTTCAACTATCTATGCTTCATGTCCGACAAAAAGGAAAAAAAATTGACACGAGTCTCTACATGGATTCAGTCAAATGATGAGTCTAGAGCCCAAAACTTAGGCATAGAATCTCATCGATAACTATAAAAGAGTCATCAAGCTCCCTCATTCCACACAATTCTCATTCCATTTGCTCTAGTCGTTACTATAGTAGATTTTCATTGAGTCTAAAGTTAGCCTCTTTCAACTTATTTCTCACCTTTTGGAGATCCCCTTTTTGTGAGGCATGACCGAAGAATTAGAAGATCGTCAGGAGAACCAACAGAAACTCCCTTGAACAGTTGCAGGGGCCTCTTCCACTGCTATTGTTCAGGTGACTCTATTTCCTATACTATTTCATATCAATACAAAAATATTTTTTATTCTTTCATATATTGTTTTACATGTATGTTGTTGAATGAAAAGAATACAAAAAGATTGTTCATTTGCTTGCATTCCAACTCTTTTATTTAGTTTTTAGTTCTTAGTTTAGTTGTTTTTATATTTACCTTCTTGAAACTCTGTCGAAGCTACACAACCCTTTGGAAGGTGCTTTTTGGCACAGGCATGTGTGAAAACACACTCTAAAATAATCAAATTGAGATTTTTTCACATGGCACCAATTATTTCCATGATGAGGAGGCTTATCAATTTGTTTTCAAATCCTCTCAATGGAATACTTGGCCCAAAAGAAACATAAGGGTATAATTCTAGGGATTAGTGCATAGGGGAAGGATCGTAAACCTATAGTATTTGGGTCAAGGTTTAAAATTTTTGTAATGTAATTGAGAATATAGCTATAATCCCTATTCATGCATGTGTACCCCTAGTTTGGTAATGTTGCATAAAAATCGTGGTCCAGTATCCAACAATGGTTATGTGGCATTAGACTCATAGTTGCAGGTTTTATGCTCATTATTGAGTTTCTCAAAAGGGGAGATTGTTCAATAGTATACAGAGTTGTTAACACTTAAATGTGTTCAGTAATCCATTCACTAGCTATAGATTTTGAGTGATGTTGGGCAAATGTGCGTTAGATTTATGTAAAATTCAAGAAATATGTATCTATAGAGAGGAAGTTGCATTGGTTGCATAGGTTACTGCTTGGAAATTACTAGTGGAGTTTGTTGCACATTCAAGGGGATTTCATCAAGGAGTTGAATGAATCATGTACATGAAGGAGTTCCTATAAAATCAATTGTTGCAATGGTTGGATACCCATACACTATGATGGATGGTTGTTCATTTATATGGAATTTGAAAGTTTCGTGGGGACTCTATGCTCAAGGTACAAGATAAAAATACCATGTCATACCAAATGAAGGATTTGTAATGTGAGATCATCTTCAATATTTGAATAATTATTTCCTTCAGTAGAAAAGATAACAATGAAGATCTTAGTGAACAAGATATGCACCCATTAATGGGAAGTATTAGAATAGTTAATTCGTACATGTCTTGTGTGATAGTATTTAGTCATATAAGTTTGTTATTGTATTGATGATTGTGAAGTTGAGAGTAGGCGGCTACATGAAGATGCTTTTTAGAGGTTTTAGGATGTCGTTGGATGAGGGCTATATTAGCTCCTTGTTTAGTGTATTCTATCAAGTAGTTATGATTAGATAATTTAAAGTGTCTCTCTTGACCAAAAATCCTTCATGTATTTATATGTACAATTACATTGTTTAATAGAACAACCAATATAATTTTGTTGTGGAACTCTCCTCTCTTTTTATATTAAATTTGAAGTTTCACATTCTCACACATGCCACCAAATTTCATCATAACACCACTAACTATCATAATTTGAAAATTATGCATCACATGAACATAACAATGGTTTTCCTCTAGAACTCGCTAATAAACAAAACTAAGGGTGCTTCCCCTATAAATAAATAAAAAACATGTTTTTGTGCGTGATGTAGTCAATAAATTTTAAGGTTTACGGCGAAATTTTTTGAAAAAATTATGAAGGAAAATTTGAAGTTCCCCGTTAAGATGTTCTATGGTGAATTATTCTTAAGGATGAGTCTCTATTAAAAATTTGTCGAGGTTGTTTTGAGGCCACAAATTATTTGGAAGATTTCAAATGAAATAGTTGAAGAATCGGTAAATTTCTTTGAGAACTACCTCTTGGATTCAAAGTTGGTGGTTGAATCTCCTATTTGAGGGTGATCGCGATCACGTTTTCATTCCTTTTGCTCGCCAATGCTCTCCAAGTTGGGTTCCGAAAATTCATGTTCCTTTCAAATAACATGAAGTCAAAGACGGCTGCAAAAATGAAATTACGGAGCAACTTGGAGGAGAGAGATCGGCAATTTCGCATACAACCAGACGTAGAAACGACAAACGACAACTGGCGCGGAAATCTATATCTTAGATAAATTAAAATAATCGAAAAGACGACATTATCTTATATAAATTAAAATAATCTCAACCGTCGTGACTCATCACCTTCATTGCGTCATCGTCATTGCATCACCTTCACTCCGAATCTGCCATGAAATTTGGGTATTACTTTCTTATTACTCATCATTTCAACTTAAAATAAAGTTTAAATACATTCACATATGTTCATGGTTTTAATATATGTATTTTCATAATGTTGATTAACTAAAGTTTAAATGATTCTTAAATTTTTGTGTCTACATTTTATCAAATTCTTGAGTTATTATTAAATAATAATTTCCGTGTTATATTAATAATTAATAAATTGTTAATTTTTTAGTTATCATTAAATATAATTTCTAGTGTTGTATTAATCATTAATAAATTGTTAAATATTAAATTAACAATTAAATTTTAATAATAATATTTTGCAAATTTTTAAAAGTTAAAAATTTAAATATATTTAAGTATTTGTTCCTATAAACAGAAATATTATTATTATAGTTTCAAATGGTTATACACATAAGATTCTCCCTCAAAAATTGAAGTTGGGAAAGTTTTTAGTAAAGTTATTCGTTGATATTCTTTTTACGTTTTTTATGCTTTGTTACCAACAACATGATGGGGGTACAAAAACTAAAAGTGAACTCATTGGACTTTGGTTACTTCTATATGTATCTTCGGAGCGTAACATCCCTCTGCAACATATTAGGGGGGACTCCAGAGTGATCATCAATTGGGCTCGCAATGAGTGCTCCCTAAAGGTCCTACAACTTGACTTTTGGTTGAGGGATACAAGACGTCTCATCAATTGTTTTGGTCATATTTCATTTGTTCATGTGTTTAGAGAACACAATTTTCTAGCCGATGCGCTCTCTAAGCAAGCTTTAATAGTAACTGGAAGACACTATCTTTTTGGAGGAATGGTGTGACAATCATTTATGTGACCGGTCATCTATGACGTTTTTTCTGATTTGGGAGGATTATTTGTTTTCTCTGTATATGATTTGTAACTCTTTCCTTCCTGCAAGTCTTTAGCTCATTCAATTGGTGGTATAATTTTGGACTACTTCAGGTTTCTATTTGCTAGTTCTAATGGACTGGTTTGGTTTTTGGGTAGCGGTGACTACCTCTGTGCTCTAAGGGGAGCATTTATTTCTATTTTCTGCAGTTTTCTCAATATCTATGGATCAGTCTTTCTTTCTTGGTATGGTTTGGCACATCCGATATTTGGTACTTTGGTATTTTTGTTTTTCATTGGGCTAGTATTTTGTGTGGCCTGTATGGACAAGATTTTTATCTATGTGTTTGGATCGACAGTTTGACTTACTTTGTAACACTTGGGCATTGAACTCTGTAATTCCTGTAAAATCTAAGCACAACAAATCTATGAAACAAAGACAACAATTACTAGAGATGCATGCGACAAATAATATGTCAAAACACTGATGCAAAAGGTTTGCAGCAGATCATGCATTATCATAAACTCAGAAGATAATTACAATGTGTAACAATGGCTACAATAAGCCAAGCAATACGAATTCCAGAGAGGTCATTCGAATTGAATGCATGAGAGTGGCTTACTTGGAAGTTAACACCACTCGACACATCGGTTAACCACTTAACTAATATGAAACTGAATCTAACAGACTCTGAAGCTGTCTAACTGAGTCTAACTGAATCCAGAACTCAACTGAATGGACAAAAATAGGGGAGGGCACCTTTCCGTCTATAGTTAACTGAATAGTAGGTGAAAATAACACCAGTTGAAGTCAACCAGTGTATTAGGGCACCTTCTAGTCTCTATTTGGATGAATAAACTAGTAACCGTTGTCAGTTGGACTGAGTAGTGTGCTTTAGTCATGCAAATCACTCCCTGAATGATGGAGGAGGCTTAGTTAACTAATAATGATGGCCCAGTTGACTCCCTGAATGTAGGAGGAGGCCTATTTTACTGAAACTATGATCTATTGATGATGTACGCACATGATAGAGTCAATATACTTAGGATAAGTAGCAAATTAAGTTGTGAAGCTCAAATAAATGATGTGTGGTTGGAAAATGCTCCAACACCCCCCCTTAAACTAATCTCACGTGGAGGAGAAAATAAAAATAATAAAAGGGGCCTAGCAATAAAGGCCATAGGTCACCTAGTAAATAAATAATCTAAATAAAGAACGGTCCATGAACCAAGGAAATGTAGAAAACCTCATGGGAAAATCCCCCCTCAAAATAGACTAAAACACGCCAAACAATTAATTGCTCCAAACTCAAGTGGGTGTGATGCTTGATCATATGTCTGGAGGTATATTACTCTTGGGAAGAAGTGGATCATACTCCAAAAACATGTGCTTGTATTCTCCTTCAATGGATGCAAGAGAATATGGATGCTTTCTGAACTTACTCTTCAGACCGAACATGGTGAGAACAAATCCAAAAATATGAATATCATCCTGGAACTTGTAATTCAAACCAACTGAGGTAGGATCAGATTCAATCAGATCTAATTCCTCTTGAAACTTGAACTTATGATTAGTGGAAGTTAAATCAACTCCAAGAATTGATAGATGGTTTCTTGTGATCTCCTTTGAACCAAAAGGGGTGAGATCAAAACCAAAATCACCAAAATGTTCCTGAGACTTGAACCCAAGCAAATGGTAGTGTCCTTTATCTTCAATGAAACTTTGAGAACATGTGCCAATGATTGAACAAAAGTACATAGGAGACATGTGATCAAGGAGGGAGAATGCATCACCTACCAACTCTGATTTAACTCAAAAACATTCAATAGATCACCATTCTGCACACTAGCAAGCTCATGGGAAGTAGAGATTTTGAAACTCTCATCAACTTCTTAAGTAGTAACTAACATATCTTGCTCATAATTTGAAATAAAAGACATTGAGAACATGAGTGTTGAATCTCTTTCATCTACATCAGCTACATGGGAAGGGGACAATTCGAAACTGTCTTCAACTTCTAGATCAGTAGAGGAAGGAAGTTTTTCAACATGATTTTTTTGTGTTGAATCTGCAGCTTCTTCTTCATCTTGAACAACTTCATCCTGAGAGATGATTGAGGCCGAGACATAATTAGAGAGAACACTTAAGGAGTTATCACTAGGCTTGTTCTCCAAATGGCTAGCATGATCCTCTTCCTTCTTCTTTCCAAATTATCTATCCAAATTGTTCCAGAGATCTCTTGGATGTTTAACAGTATTAATGAGGTAGTGCATACTAGAAGACATAGCAATACACATTGCTCCAAAGGCTCAGTCACAATTATTTAGCCAATCATTCTCCTCTTCATATGAAGCAAAATCTCTCATAACACCAATACACATGTCAAAAAGACATTGTCTCTTCATATATGCTATCATCTTTGGTTTCCACTCATCATAGTTGAATGGAGAGAGAGGAGGAATTGCTTTAAGATCCATCGAAGATGTTGTAATATTTTTTAGAGAAAGCTATAGTCACAAACAAAAAAAAATATTTAGTTCAACATCCTGCACTTTTCAAGTTGCATCGCACCCGACATAGACTATCAAGTAAGCTTGAAGAGTCGGATGCACAATATCCAAGAATTATGTGGAAAACTTTCAGCTTCTGGTGTAGAGTTGGAATATTTTGTAGCAATCTTGCTCAAGCTTCATATGTGTTCTAGGTGCAGAAACACTGGTGCATAAAGCACTGGTGCATAAAGCACTGGTGCAGAAGTGCAGGATCACTAGTGCAAAATTGCGGAAGTGCAGAATCACTAGTGCAGAAGTGCATAATCACTAGTGCGGAAGTGCAAAATCACTAGTGCAAAAGTGTAGAAGTGCAGAAATGCAGAAACATTGTAGAAAAGTTGCCTTGTCCTGCCATGGCTCTGATACCATGTACAATCTAAGCACAACAAATCTATGAAACAAATACAATAATTACTAGAGATGCATGCGGCAAATAATATGTCAAAACAATGATGCAAAAGGTTTGTAGCAGATCATGCATTGTCATAAACTCAAAAGATAATTACAATGTGCAACAATGGCTACAATAAGCCAAGCAATATGAATTCTAGAGAGGTCATTCGAATTGAATGCATGAGAGTGGCTTACTTGGAATTTAACACCACTCGACACATCAATTAACCACTTAACTAATATGAAACTGACTCTAACAGACTCTGAAACTATCTAACTGAATCCAGAACTCAATTGAATGGCCAAAAATAGGGGAGGGCACCTTTCTGTCTACAGATAACTGAATAGTAGGTTAAAACAACACCAGATGAAGTCAACCAATGTATTAGGGTGCCTTCTAGTCTCTAGTTGGCTGAATAAACTAGTAAATGGTGTTAGTTGGACTGAGTAGTGCACTTTAGTCACGCAAATCACACCCTGAATGATGGAGGAGGCTCAGTTAACTGATAATGATGGCCCAGTTGACTCCCCGAATGTAGGAGGAGGCCCAATTTACTGAAATTGTGATCTACTAATGATGTAAGCACAAGATAGAGTCAAAATACTTAGGATAAGTGGAAAATTAAGCTGCGAAGCTCAATAAAATGATGTTTGGTTGGAAAATGATCCAACAATTCCTATTTACTGTTTTTAATATAAACAATAAGAACTTTTTCTAGTGAAAAAAATAAAACAAGGTAGAAACAAGAATTGCATATGTGCGTTCTGGTTTTCAAAGTCTAGAAACCATTTCTCGTAACCATTCAGCATCAAGGACTATATAAAAACCACCCATGTAAATGGTGAACATATGAGTCTTAAATTTATAAGGCGTTATTTGAAGTATCACATTCTCACATCGACCGCCACATTTAATTATACCGCTATCGACCATCACGATCTGGAAATTATATAATGGATGGACATAAAAAAGGGTTTATTAAGCTACTTGCCTATGAATAAAATTGTGCTTCCACTATAAACCAAAAAAAATGGCTCGTTTTTTAAAAACCATTTCTCTATCTTTGTTTTTTAAAAACTGTTTTTCCATTTTTGCTTCTTTAGTCTGCTCAAATTGGTTTGAATTGCAAAATATCATATTTACACTGATAGGATAGGCATATTATTTCAAATTTGGGGTGGAGTTGGGGTTGAAGATTTTTTATTTTTCAAAAAATGGGTGGCTAGATTTCATTAATGTTGGAATAATATTCTACACACAAATCAATGCTTTAAATTTACTTAATTAATTGGGATGCAACTTTTTTTCAGTTACAAATAATTTTTGATAACAAGAATTCAAAAAAATTAAAATAATTTACCTCCACCCTCCTCTTGTAACGTTTGGGCAATTTCAATGGCTCCATGCTGACAAGCACGATTGTGGAAAATTCAAGTATCTCCTTTGCACACACTACAACAAATCCTAGAATTAGCATCCATTTTTAGTGTATTTTTTTTTTCATTGAGTGGTCAAAGTAGACGCTAAATGGGGCATGTCATGGAAAAAATGTAAAGAGTCTAAAATGGCATCTTTTTTTGCTTCCTAGATAGCACCCTTTATGATGTCTAAAATAGCGCCCATTTTTTTGCTTCCAGAATAGCATCCAATTTTGCTTCCTAAATGACGTCGAGGTTTGCTTCCTAAATAACATCCTATATTTCTTCCTAGAGCTCGTCATATTTTACTTCCTAAATGATGCCCCCATAAGCGCCCTATTTGCATCCTTAAAAGCATTGTGTTAGCATTTATGTTTGCATCTACATTCGTGCCATATTTGCATCCAAATTAGTATCCAATTTTGCATCCATATGTACTACCACTTTAGCATCCCATTTTGCACCACGTTTTACTTCCAATATGCACCAATTTTCACTTCTAATTTTGCACCAATTTTTGCTTCCTTTTTTGCATCGTGTTTTGCTACCAAGATGGAGCCAAAATTTTCTTCTATTGTTGCACCATATTTTGCTTCCTATGCAGTGCCATGTTTTGCATCCAAAGTAACATCTTATTTTGCTACCCTATCAATGCCATGTTTGGCTTCCTCATTAGCATCAAGTGTAGGGACTCTTTTTAATGCCTAGTTTTGCATCTCTATTGATGTCAGCATTAGCACCATGTTTTGCTACCACTTTAGCGCCCAATTTATCGTCCATTTTTACTCCCACACTATCGCCACATTTTGCTTCCTATTTAGCAACTAATATAAATTATCACAACAAATATTTTTTTAGAAATACATTGCAATATCATTAGGGAACATAGGAATCAAACCACCAACCTCCTGCTTGTAAGGCAGTCGCTCTTCCATTGAGCTAGCACCCTTTAAGAATTGGGGAGAGGAGCAATATTAACACCTAGATTGCATGATTCGTAATTCTAATAAAAGACAATATGCATTGGTTGCAATCTATTAGATTGAATATCACATTGGAGTTTTTTGTGCAAAAGGGTTCTCCTTAAAAATATTGGTATATTGTTGTATGACTTCATTTGTCTTCAGTTTTATTATTTCTTAATAAGGAAATAATATATGGTTGATAATATTCAAGATACCTATTATTTGATTTTAAATGAAATTTGATATTAGTGCCATTGGGAGATTTCAACTCATCCAAAAGATTTAGATCAATTGGTATCATAGAAATATATTTATGAATCTATGGACTTGCAATAATGCATCCATGGGAAAATATCATAAGAGAGTGATATGTTAGGAACTATAGGAGATGAATAAACAAATCTATGAGGATAATGAACAACCAAAAAAGACTTTCTAGTAGTTGGACGAGAAGAATGAAGAGTTGCATAAAACTTTTTAAAGCCATGTGAAGCTTCTTAAGGAGAAAAATGTCTAGGTTGTGAAAAATATATTGTAATAGTTGGCTTTTAAGAAATCCATATTGATGAGTTTTTAAGTGGAGGTGGAAAAGATTAAGAAAAAAAAGAAGCTTGTTTTGACTCAAAATGTGCATACCATGATTGAGTGAATTTTAGGGTAAGCACTTTAACTTCACCCCTTGCTCAATTTCAATCAACATATAAGTCTTTTCGTAGTTTTGAATTTCATACCAAAGAGATAGGCTTGAACACGTAACAAACACGTATGACAAAATGATCTAATGAACACTAAACATATATATTAAATTATATGTATATTTAACACAGATTCTTATTTCCAGTTTCGTTAGTGTGAATACGTAGATTGAATTAAAGTCACTTCTTGTCGTAAAGTCAAATGAGGGAATCTTTCTTATTTTAGATTATAAATAACACGTTTTAAAAGCTGATTCAAATCGACCCAGTGGTGAATTTAATACGTAAATTGCATTGTTTGTGAGTTTCGTCTTGTAATGTCAAAATGATTGATCCTTTTCAATTTATTATAATGTTACCGACTCTGCCGGGATGAGTCAATGAACATTCATTCCCAACGCGGAGAGGCAAATTCAATATGCTTCACCATAAATCTTCGTGTAACCAATAATTTGCCGCGTGTTTGGATATCAGTAACCAATAATTTGCTTCACCATAAAATTTTTAAAGTGATTGGTTGGCACTCAGTATTTAAATCAATCCATAACTTCTAAATTATTAACTTTTGTATTTTTTACAATCATAGAAATGTGATACAAACAACGGTGCTAACTTTGGTAGTATTCAATAAGACTCTATGACTTACATGTGTATACTTTACTCCGGTCTCCATTGTTAAGAGTAAATTTATGAGTTAAATATTTAAAAAAAAATTAAATTAATTGAATATTTATTACTCAATTATTCAATAAGATGCTATGACTTAGATGTGTATACTTGAGTCCAGTCTTCATTGTTAAGAATAATTTTATGAGTAAAATATTTAAAAAGGAAATAAATTAATTGAATATTTAAGTAATTAGCACAATTATTTATTGTGGTCGGAATAGGTTACCTTATTTAGTTAAATGGATTTTCTATCACTACCTGTCATCCATGCATGAGCTACTCATGAGCCACTTGTTATCCATTAGTTCGGAGTTATCCATGCATCAACTACTATTATTTTTATATATTTCTTTATTTTATAATTGTTTATTTTGACTTTTGAATGAAGACTATAAAATCAATTTGGAGACAATACACTTGTCTCATCCTCTCTTAATTTAGGAAAAACATAAATGATAATCCACCCCATATTCTAAGATATAAACACCTATCGATCTAATAAATTAAAACTACTATTATTTATTATAATTTTATCATAATTTTTTTTATTAAAAAAATATTTAAGTATAACATAAAAAGGAAATAGAATGGATATGAAGTAGATCAAATTCTCGGTAGTAAAATTAAAAAAAAAATATGATCCTATGAAGATCGGAATTCTTAAATTAAAAGTATTTATAGATCTTCCATGACAACATTCAAATCTATAAAATCCCTTTTAATTAAACTTTTTTTAAAGACAAGACATAGAGTTTGGACTTAAGTGTCAAGTTTACGAAGGCTTAGGGTTGGTAAAATAAATAAATAAGGCTTAGGAAGTGTCAATTCAGTTCTTACGATGGCCAACAGTGTAACTTTTTATATTACGATAATGGAAACCTAGAAATATGGTCATCAAGACGGAGTATCAAATAAAAGACTACAATTCAGTTCTTACGTGAAAAGGCAAGTGTAACTTTTTATGTTACAGTAATCGCCAGTTTAACACCTGGAGGGTTAAAGTGGAATGCTGAACTGCTTTACATTGTTCGGAATAATATTGCTTTACTTAATATTTTAAATAGATATTAAATATGACACACATTACATAATCAACCTTACAAAAATTCATACATTAAAGCTATAAACCCATACTTAATACAGTGTGAATGTATTTGTGATTTTAGTTGAAAGGGTGAGTAACAAAGAACTAATACGCGAATTTTATGGCAGATTAGCAGTGAAGGTGATGCAATGACGATGACGCAATGAAGGTGATGTACATCTCGCAAATTGAGTCACTAGGGTTGAGAATTGTGTAAATTTCCATGATGTTGTCCTTATGATTATTTTAATTTATGGAAGATATAGATTTCCGCGCCGGTTGTCGTTTCTACGTCTGGTTGAATGTTCTAGTTGTGTGCGAAATTTTCGATCTCTTTGCTCAGCGTTGCACCTTAATTTCATTTCATTTTTGCAGCCTTGTCTTTAAATTACTATTATTTAAAAGGAGCACGAATTTTCGGAACCCAACCAAAAATATCGTGTGAAAGATGCAACGGAGTGTGAAATTATAATTAAATGAAAATTACTAAAATACTAGTCACAGCCATTTAACTTGTGGTTGGTGAACATTAATAGGTTACAAGTTAAGTGCCATGTTGTGGGTAGTGAACACTGATAGGTTATAAGTTAAGTGCCATGAACAAGTTATCTGTTACTTGTTATCCATGTATGAGCTACGAGTTATCCATGCAATAGCTACCAATTATTATTATTATATATATATATTTATTTCTAAATTAATAATTTTTAATTATCTAAGTGATCCAACCTCAAAACAGTATGCCAAGTGTGGGTGCATCCTTTGAAGGTATTAATGCAATTATTTTGAAGCGGTTTTTTATAGAATGTAGAGGTCGGTGTCCTTCAGTGCACCATACAATTTTTTTCCAAAATGGTTGAGAAACAAAAGAGTTATGGACGAAACACTAATAGTGTGTTTTTAGTGAATAAGTCATGACACAAGAAAAATATATATATTCTTTTTAAAAATTACATATTTGGAATCTGCAGAAAAAATGCTACCTGTGTCTAAAATTTCATAAAAAATGATGGTGTGCTGTAACCAGCAGCTAAACATGGGGATATTGAGAAAAATGGTGAGATGTCTAATTAGCTATGGTTTACCATATTCCATACCACACGTTTGGTTAACCCGAAGCTAAGTCCGAAGCAGACACATAAGAAGAGTGATGACACTCAGACAGGTGACAAGGCTTGGCTTTAGTGCTAAGAAATGCGAGCGCGTTTATTTTAAATTCAAACTTTCCTTTCCCGCCTATATGTGTGCCATGAAAACCAAAACGCATGAGCATTTTAGCTCTGCAAAATGTATACGTTTTTTAGCTCTACAAAATGCGTGGGCGATTTGTAGAGCTAAAATGAACGCACATTTTGGTAAAAATCAAATTTACCATAGGGGTAAGGGGGAGGTATGGGTTTATGGACGATTAGGGTAGTTAGAGGGAAGAAGGTGTATGGGGTTGGGGTAGAGAGAGATATGGGGAGGTGGTAAGTGGTAGGGGGGAGGGCGATTAAAAGAGACATAGAGTGAGAGGGGTTGGGGTAGGGGTAGGGGGAGTAGGGGAAATAGAGAGAGAGGGGTAGGGTTAGGTGATGTAGGAGAGAGAACGAGAGGGTCATAAGGTGTGGTTATGGGTAGGGATATTAGGAGGGGGGTTAGGGAGAGAGAGGGAGGATTAGGGGTAATGAAAGTGAGAGAGAGAGAGGTGAGGGTTTTAGGATGTTGGGAGGGAGAGAGAGACGGGTAGGGGTAAGGTGTAGGTGGAGGAGTAAGGGAGAGAAAGAGTGAGAGATGGGGTTAGTAAGGGTTAGTGGGGAGAGGGGGAGAGAGATAGAGACGAGGATGGGGATTAAAGGTGGGGGGAGGAGTAGGAGGGTGAGAGAGTTAGAGAGGGAGTTAGTAAGGGTTATGGAGAGAGAGAGAGAGAGGGGTTAGTTGTACGAGAGACAGAGGGTGTTAAGGGATTGGGGATGAGAGATATGCGTAGGGGATACACGTAGGTGGAGGAGTAGATAGAGAGAGAGAGAGATACCAGGGGTGGAGGGGCAGAGGGTGTGAATGATTAGGGGTAGGGGGGGAGGAGGTTGGAGAGAGAAAGAGATAGAGATTGGGGTGAGGGGGATAGGGGTTTAGGGGGGATTAGGGAAGTTAGAGAGAATGAAGGTATAGGGTGGGGGAAGAGGGAGGGGGAGAGAGAGAGAGAGAGAGAGAGAGAGAGGTGGGGTGCAGTAAGTGGTATGGGGAGCAGGATTAGGAGAGTCAAAGAGAGAGGGGTTTAGGGGGAGAGAGAGAGAGAGAGAGGGAGAGGAAGGGGTGGTTATGGGTAGGGAGAGTAGGAGGGGGGTTAGGGGTTGTGATAGTGCGAGAGAGAGTGGTGGGGAGGTTGTTAGGGGCTTAGGGGGAGAGAGAGAGGTGGGGGTTAGGTGGAGGTGGAGGAGTAGTGGAGAGAGACAATGAGAGAGGGTACCAGTGAGGGTTAGAGAGAGAGAGAGAGAGAGAGAGAGAGAGAGAGAGAGAGAGAGTTTGGGGGTTGGGGGAGAAAGAGATGGTTGGGGGTTAGGTGTAGGTGGAGGGGTAGGGAAAAGAGAGATCAAGAGAAGAGTTTAGTAAGGGTTAGGGGGGAGATATGGGGGAGAGAGAGAGAGAGGAGGAGGAGGAGGAGGAGGGGGTGTTAGAGGTAGGAGGAGGAGTAGGGGAGTGATACAGTGAGGGAGGGGGTTAGTAAGGGTTAGGGAGAGGAGGGGAGAGAGAGGGGGGTGAATGGGGGTTAGTGGTACAGGAAGGAGTAGGTGCGTGTCTATGTGTGTGTGTGTGTGTGTGTGTGTGTGTGTGAGAGAGAGAGAGAGAGAGAGAGCGAGAGAGAGATTTGAGAGTTAAGGGGGGAGGGTGTGGGAGATTAGGGGTAGGGGGGATGAGGGGGGTTGAGGGAGATATATAAATAGATATTGCGTCCGGGGGTGGGTAGGGATATAGGGAGGATTAGGGATGTCAAAGAGAAGGGGTTAGAGAGAGAGAGAGAGAGAGAGAGAGAGAGAGATGGGGGGTTGGTAAGTGGTAGGGGGATGAGAATTATGGGGGAGAGAGAGAGAGAGAGAGGCAGAGGGGGTGATTATGAGTAGGGATAGTATGAGGGGGGTTAGGGTAGAGAGTGCGGTGTTAGGGGTAGTGATAATGTCAGAGAGAGAGGGGTCGGGGTTAAGTATAGGTGGAGTAGGGGAGAGATATTGGAAGAGAGGGTGTTAGTAAGGATTAGGGGGAATAGGTGAGAGAGAAACAAGGAGGAGGAGTGAGAGAGGGGGTTAGTAAGAGTTAGGAGAGAGAGAGAGAGAGAGAGAGAGAGAGAGAGAGGAGGAGGAGGAGGGGGTGGGGGATAGAGGTAGTGAGAGGAGTAGGGGGTAAGAGTGGGAGAGAGAAGGGGGGTGATAGGGGATTGGGGGAGATCTAGAGAGGGTTAGGAGTTATGGGTAGGTAGAGGAGAGAGAGAGGAGGAGGATAGGTGTGGGACATGGCTTGGTGATGATAATAAATGAGAACATTAAAATGATTTTGATGGCTAGGTATATAGAATGAACATCTTTCATCAAGAAAGAAAATATGACTTGGTGTGTTAGACTTGGCTTTGAGATGATTTGACATGAAAAATATTTGGTTGGCTAGTTATATAGAATGGCACTAAAGATTAGTAAGAGTTAGGAGGAAGGGGGGAAATAGAGAAAGAGAGGAGTAGGGGAGAGAGAGAGGGGGGGGTTAGGGGTTTTGGGAGGAGTAGGGAGATTAGATATAAAGGGGGGTATAGGAGAGGAGTGTGTATGTTGGGGTTAGAGAGAGAGAGAGATAGGGGGGGTTAGGGGCTTGGGGGAAGAGACAAGGGTAAGTGGAGGGTGTGGGTGATTAGGGGTAGGGGGTGTAAGGGAGTTAGAGAGGGGGTTTTAGATGTTGGGGGGGATGTTACAATGTTGGGGGGTGTTATTGAGTTGGGTGATTAGGTGTAGGGAGTGTTAGGGATTTTGAGAGGGGGTGTTAAGGGGTTAGGGAGGGGGTGTTAGCTAGTTGGAGAGGGGGTGTTAGGGGGATGGGGAGGGGTGTTAGGGATTCTATTGATGGAATAAAATATTATTTAAAAAATGCGCATGCGTTTTGGTTCTCTAAAATGCGCACGCGTTTTGGTTCTCCAAAATGCGCACGCATTTTGGTTCTCCAAAATGTGCCCGCATTTTGGTTCTCTAAAACGTGTACGCGTTTTGGAGAACCAAAACGAGTATGCGTTTTGTTCTCCTAGCCTTCATGGAATCACACTTGGCTCTCTCAGGATTTCCCATTCGTATTTTTAATAAACATGTATGCATTGTTGAATTCTACAACAAGAACATGTTTTGCAAAACATTCTTTGCATCTAAAATGTCCTCAATCTTTGTGCGGTGACCCATAAGTCAGATTCACCATAATATTGTGACTATTTGAAACAAAATACTCAAAAATAAGATGTACACTACTAATTAGATTCATCTATACTCAAAGAAATATATACTTAGAGTGATAACCAACTTCTCACAGAATTAGTCTTCCAAGACTAATAAACAAAAGTTCTCACAAAACTACTGATGCTGCAAAAGGAACCGTTTCCAAACTCAATGACTGAGTAAGCTTGAAATTATCCAAAATTGACCATAACATAGTATTTGAATTACCAATAGTGTATTATCCCTTAAGTGGCCCAAGTATCCTTCTTGGATAAGAGATTTGTCCGAGAGCTAATCTTCCTGTATATATAAGTATATGAAAGAGACTAAAAATGCCTTTGAAGCTCTTAAATCCTAATTTTCCAAAATTCCAAAATGTTAACTTGAATATGTGCTCGTTTAGATTCCCAATCCAAGATTACCGAAGAATCTCCAGCCACCTGCAGCGACAAAGTATTTCATTTCGCAGAAAAAGGGAGTAAGCCCCAAAGGTCCAATAGTTTAGCCCATGAATTAGTGCCATGAACATAACCCAACCATATATGAAAATAATGATCCTTATTAATATTTATAAGCATTCCATCCCCACAAATATGATCCTGTGTTGCTCCATCAAAAAACCCAATAGGATAAATACTAGAAAAAGAGGGAAATTTTAAAGGACAAACTGAAACTTCACAAGGCTGACTCTAAAATTCCTTGTAGGTTACCAAAATTTTAGAAAAGATTCCAAAGAGACTCCTTTTCACTTCCTCAAAGATAATTCGATTCCTATAGTTCCATATTCCCCAAATGACAAATAAGGGAAGATTGGAGTGTTCCCCCACCATCGAAATCGAATCCCTAAAATTCATTTGAAAAGATTCTATACCCCAACAATCCGAAATATTAAGCAAATGCCTAATTTCCTTCCAAACAATCTAAGAGACAACACAATTAACAAATAAATGGTTGACAGATTCCACATTAGCCCGACACAATGGACATATAAAAGGTCCATAAAATCCTTGTTTCATTAGGTTCTCACCAATCAAAACCAACATAAAACAATGATTTCCAATGGTGCCTCCAACATCCAAATAGTATCGTACCACCATTTTCCAGCTGACAAATCGTTGTATTAGGTGACAGCCTCATATTCCAAGGATGGTGTTACCTGTCAAGCAGAAGTGTTCCATGACCAAACAAGTTGGTCCTCCCTGTCAATTAATATGATACTGCACTTAAATATTCCTTTAATATAAATATTCCATTCAATATAAAACTTGTCATTCATTCCCAAATCCTTAGAGCAAAACCAATAATTTGTGTCATTCAATCGTGCATCAGGATTCTTAACATGTGACAGATATGGAAATCCAAAGGATCCTAAATGTTCAATGATATTTGGAGATAATTTGTAACTACCATCATTTCCTACGAAAGGATAGGTCCCAATCAAAACTTGACAACCGTTTCCCAATTTCGACACTAACCAAGTGCTAAGTAAAAAGAAAGTATCTATAAGACCCCTCCAAATATTGTAATCCGAAAATACCTATACCTTATCATGTTGATTAATCCAATCCATGACTGCAATCTTCTTAAGATA
The DNA here is from genome assembly GCA_027924585.1 of Larix kaempferi. Classification (NCBI taxonomy): domain Eukaryota; kingdom Viridiplantae; phylum Streptophyta; class Pinopsida; order Pinales; family Pinaceae; genus Larix; species Larix kaempferi. Next base: position 20,483,694 of record BSBM01000155.1, on the reverse strand, counting down.
CTTTGTTATGATGATCTCACTCCAAAAACCCTGGCCAAAGAGGCCCCTCCATAAACTTTTAAAATCCACTGTGCGTGCGAACCAAAATAGATTTTTAATGCCTCACCCTCACATCTTCTTAGGTAAAGAAATCCAATACTATTTGACCAAATGAAAACCAAGCCTCTCTTTGTTTCTATACCAAAAAAAACAAAAAATCCTCTACTGAATTTTATGAATTATAAATTTTGGAAACATGGCCATTGAAATCCAATAGGATGGTAGGTTTTGGCACTACAAGAAAAAAGGTCATTGGTGAGGGTCCCAAAATGTCACCATAAGCTCATTTGGTGATGGCCAAGAGGGGTCCCGTCACCAAAACCTGAGCGTTGCCAAAGGCACCGTCACCTTAAGTGGGGGTATGTGGTGACATTCAAGGCCCGCCACCAATAATTATGATTATTCCAGGTTGTGACCGTCACCAATATCTATGAAGTTTTGGTGACAGACCTGCATTTCCCCTCACCATTTGATGCATATATGGTGACGATCAATGAACGATCATTGGTGAGGGTTGAGACATGTCGCCATAATCTCATCGGTGATGGTGAAAAATGAGGACGTCACCAAAATGTGAATGTCACCAAAGGTTGTGTCCCCAAAAGTAGAGGTGGTGTGGTGACATTCAATGTTCGACACTAATAAGGATTATTAGTGACAAATAGTGATCCTCACCAAGTTCAATGTTCGACATTAATAAGGATTATTAGTGACAAATAGTGACCCTCACCAATTTATATGAAGTTTTGGTGATGGACCTAAGGGTATCCATCACCAAAACACTGAACGTCGCCAATGACATATGATGAGGGCCTTACAATGACCCTCACTATTGAGGATATTTCCATTAACGTATAAATGGTGACAACCGCTATGAGATTGTCACCGCTTTTCATTTTGAAAATATCTTGATGACGCGACATAAAGGACCATCGCCATTGCTTATAAAATTGTTAAAAAAATAATTATAATGGACCTTAAAGGATAACGGTTCAACGTCACCATTACTTTCCACAATGGTGACAATGGTGACAAACAATTGATTAGAAGAGAAGTATGTCCACTCATTGTTGATAGAGCACCTTCCTTGTTGTTTTGGGCATCTTTTCAATTCAGCCTACATAGATTTGAAGGGATAGTTTTATGTTGTTTTGATTGTACCTTACAAAGGCATATTTATGAGTTTGCTAGTTGTAGTTTACAGGGGCAATTTTCTGAGTTGTTAATTGTATTTGGTAGGTGCAGATTTATGTTCTTGTTGGTTGTACTTTACAATCATAGGAATTATTACCTTGCATGGATTAGTTTCAAGAAGCCTATAAACTTGCTTGCAAAAAATAATGCAGCAAGCCTATAAATATTTAAACACTAAACTATGGTAATTAGAAAAAATTCTAACTACGATTGCATCATGCCTATTAAAATTCCTGGATCATAATTCTATTGGCCATCATTATTTACGATTTGAGCAAATCCTAGGGACATAAAAATTTACTCTCTAAACTTAGTTTTGTATGTTCCTTCAAAAGAGAATTTTGGAGAATGGATTCAATATGTTGGAACTCATTCCAGTATATCGATTAAAAACCATGTATATACTTTCTATATAATTTCATGTTGCCTAACTTGCTAGTATTGAAGAAAAATGTTGGGTGTGGATGATTTAAGTGGCCTGCCATGATGCCAGAATGGAAATTAAGTAGTGTGTAAGGTTCCAGAAATGAAGCAAAATCAATGTGCCATTGGGCAGAGCTGATTCAAGTTCTTTCCATGTTTGAAACCGCATACAGGGCAAAGAATAGACATGTTTGACACTGTAGAATTGATACAAGGCAGAAGAATAGTCATGATTGATATTGCAAAATCGACACAGGGCAGCACTGGGCAAAGCACGTAGTTACTCAATGGACTATGACTATCACGAGCAGACTGGTATTGGAAGCTCCAAGTTACCAGGTCAAAGGATAGAGCTTTGATCTTCTTAATTTATCTATTCAAATCTAATAAATATTTAAATCCAAAAATCGTTGTAGCAGGAAGAAGGATTTTTATTTTTTTTGGTTTGTTGATCACTGTAGCAGGAAGAACGTGCGAATGACATTCCCAGCTCAGAGGAGTCATAAGAAGTATGTCAGATTGCTCTCTAAACTATACATGGCAGCACACGGTTAAGGGATCAGTCTCCAACAAGTTTTGTTTTGGAAAATTAGAGTTAATAATTTATGTCATAGACTGGGTAGAGCTAGATATCAATGGTAGCTCTCGATTAAGGGATCAATCTCCCCTTCCATTTGTAATCTGATTCATTTTCCTCTTTTTAATAAAAGCTAATTAACCATCATTGTTAAAAAAAAAAAACTTGAGAATTTTCTCTTTATAATTGTCATGTTCCAGAATCCAAGCATTAGTTTCAGTAGGTATATAAACGTGCTTGAATAAACAACAAAGTAGCATATCCTGTGAATTATCGGTGTTATCTCAACTTACATTCATTTTTTAATTCTCATATATAACATAAATGTAGAGCACCTATAAAAGTGCAAAATTCCTAAGATTCATATTGGCATGAAATTACACATTATTTTTTTGGAAATGCTTCAACAAACTTACTTTGATGGGTTACATAGGGTAGACTTTATTTGCTTACCTACCCAATATGAGGTGTAGCTATACCCATCAAAATTGCTTGGGACTAGTACCCGGCCTCATCCCTTTTAAACTCATGCCAGTCAAGTGGAGCAGGTCACAAGCAGAATGTAACCCTAGTAGATGGTGATGACCAATGGCCTACTGGAATAAATTGAACATTTGGTTATTATTATTATAACATTTTACTAATTTGAAAAAGAAAAAATATCACATTGTTATAAGTAAAGTAAATAGAACTGATTCACTAACTTGTTTACACAATAACTAAAATAGATATCTAAGCTTTTTTAAGCATCTGGAAACAAGATAGCAAAAGATGATATAAAATGATGTAACAACAATTTAATAACATATATCTACAGGCTTGGCCTAAGCCTGTAAGATGAGTTGTTTTTTACACTTACAGATGCACAAATGGAAATCAGACATATGGGCCTTCTTTGGAATCATGTCACCCAACTCATCCTCCTGTTTGTTCCTCCAAGTTCATTCTAATGTTAACTGAGGAGCGGATTTATTGTAGATTGGTCACAGAACAAAGGAAGCATAGTTTATGCTTCCGTTGTGATGAAATGTTAATGAAGGTCAATGGAAACTAAACAAGCACTATAAATCAACACTATTGACAACAACAAAAGCACAAGATATTATTCAAAAATCTATTCAAACGACTTTTTTGAACTCCAGCGAAAAGCATGAACCATACCTCAGTCATTATTTCTGCCAGCTGCTTGACAGTGACCTCATTATTAGGATTGCCAACATTGAAAACGTGATTGTTTTCCCTCGAAGGAATTTCCTGAAAATTGAAATAGGTAAGTACTATAAATATATAAGCACCATACAAGATCAGTAGAAATCCACCAAGGATTGTTGTTACTTACCATCATCAAGAGAACAAGTCAGCTAGCATATTGTGCCCCATATGTTTAAAGACTGTTTATACAATTCCAAGCATGAAAAACCAACAAAGAACAACACTAATTTTTTCCTTAAAGAAATCTATTGTGGAATAACTCCAAGTTAATGATTTAAAAATAAAAAACAAATGCAAAACACAACCAAAAATACACCACTATAAAATGATATAATTCCATACCCAAGTTAACACATCTAGAAAGTCAATATGAAGCAATTACAACCACATAGCAGTCCACTTACTTTCCAAGAGCATAATGAAACATAAAGGACGAGCTGTAAATAATCCACTGGATAGTCCAAGAACATCTTAATTCAATCCAAGACAAAAGATAAAAACTAGCATTTATCAAGAACATCATTCATTCAATGTAAATCCAAACCATTAGTGACCCAATATGCAAAGTATGCAAATGTATATACCATGTAAAGGTGAATATAGCAGAATCGATATGTTTTATTGTTTAATATTCAACCATATTCCTTCACAATCTGAACGGACATAATCCACATTCACGTCAACATCGACATCGACTATATCTTCTTCATTTACACATTTTGCTTCTTGAAAGTCTGTAACCCTTGACAAATCTACATACTCGGGTTCATATGATGTACTATTTCTCAATCCTTTTGGAGGACATGTTAACACTACATACCAGTCAGTCTCAACTGGATCTTGTACATAGAATACATGTTTAGCTTGCAATGCCAGAATAAATGGATCATCTTTACAATGATTCTGACTTAAGCATTTCTGCATATTCACCATTGTAAAACCCAAATCATCAGTTTTAATCCCTCTCTTATTGTATACATCGACCCAATTACATTTGAACAACGTGTACTCCATACAAAAATAGTCCAATGTAATTATTTCTTCTATTACTCCATAAAATGTTGTTTTCTGAAGTACAGGGTTTGGATCTTTGGAACTTGACCTCATCATTGTTTCGGCTTCCAAACACACACCACTATTTTGTGTGGTTCTCTCATTATCCATTCTTTTTGTATGGTATCTATAACCATCGGTTAGGTATCCCTTGTACTTATTCACAAATGTCCTTGGGCCCCGTGCTAGCCATTTAAGTGTATCAAACACATTTCCATCTCCTTCCACCAACATATTTTTCAGTTTTTTTAATGTAGGTAGAACACATACATCCAACCTATGATAAAATATTTAAATTTGTACATGACAATATTCAACATGTAATGATTTTTAAGTACTTATAATAAAAATAGTATAAAGTCACCTGTTTTTTTAGCCAACTAGAAAACTATTGGGTGTGGAGTCTCTGCAATAGAGCTTCATCATTTTTGGTTTTGGTAAATGAGTTGAGAATCTCCATTTTGTGCATCCTAATTTGACAATTATGGACAGTAAAAATGGTTTTTAATGTGTTTTGATAAAATATGAATAAAAATAATTTGAAATGTCAAATACATTATTCTATCCATGGGTTTGTGTTTTGTTAAACCACAAACAAACAAAATTTTGAAGGTCAAACATGTTACTTACTCTATCCATGGATCAACTTCATTTGTGTGAAATAGAACCCACCTCTGGGCTTGTTCCCAACTAATGTTATCCATTTCTGATGGAATTGAAGCAAATAATGGCTTTCCATCAAGAATTACTTCTTCAACATCATCATCCCACACTTCATTTCGACCATGTGTGGTTCCAATAGCTTCCATACCTTTCAAGTATCCTCCACAAAACTTTATTGATTCCTCCACATTGTAGCTTTCAGTGATGCATCCTTCAGCCCTATTTTTGTTCTTAACATAACTCTTGTATACTTTCATACACCTACAAAAAGAGCATATTTTTTAAGTAATGTCAAAAGCTTTGAATAAATTATTCTTCTTGTGGTTCTTGATAGCAAGTAAAGTTCCATGTACCTCTCAAAGGGGTACATCCATCTATATGAAACTGGGCCACAATATCGAAGCTCACATATCAAATGCACATTCAAATGCATCATTATATCGAAAAATAAAGGAGGGAAGTACTTTTCCAGTGAGCACATTGTCTCCACGATATCATTTTCCAACTTGTCAAGGCTCTCTATTGAAACCGATTTTGCACAAATTTGCCTATAAAAGTAACAAAGCTTACAAAGTGTCTTTCGAACAGCAATTGGTAGCACATGGCGTAGAGATACTGGGATACGTTGTTGCATTAGAACATGGCAATCATGTGCTTTCATTCCACGGAACTTAAGCTCTTCCATAGATATATGATTTTTTGGATTAGAGCTATAACCATCTGGCACTTTTAATGTGAAAAGAACGTGACATAGGGTTTCTTTCTTTAAAAGAGTATGCGGTGTAGGTGGAAGGAATATTTTTTTTCCTTTAACTTCTGGCCATAGTGATTTTCTCAAACCCATTTTTTGCAAGTCATCTCATGATTTCTTTCCATATTTGGACTTCCCTTTTATATCCAAAAGAGTTCCAAAAATGCTTTCACACACATTCTTCTCCACATGCATTACATCTAAATTGTGACATTGTAGGTGTTTCTGCATTCCAACACATTGAGAATATTGGAAAATTATTTAATATGGAGGAAATCATAAACAATGAATTCAATGAAGACATCTAAGCACAATGACGTCATATAAGCATGCAATGTATAATAATTAGGAATGGTTGATGTCTCTACATACCTCCCAATATGGCAGATTGAATAGGATTGATTGTTTCTTCCACACCACAACATTAGTTTTTTCACCTTTTTCCTTATTTATTTTCCTTTTCTTTGATTCACTCTTCCCCCAAACTGTTTCGTTTCCCTTTGTTTCCTTAAAAATATCTGACACTCTTACAACTGGAGGGGCATAACGAAGCTCCTCCTTCCCATTAAATGGTCCCTTCTATGAACGAAACTTATGATTTTGAGGAAGAAATCTCCTATGTCCCATGTACACACATTTCTTGCTACAATTGAGGTACTCTGATTCTGTGTTCTTTCCACATACAGGGCATGCATTATAGCCTTTTGTTGTGCAACCAGCCATATTTCCATTTGCTAGAAAGTCATGAATCACCCACATAAGAATCGCCTTCATGTTAAAGCATGTGTTATTGTAAGCATCATATGTCCATACTCCTTGGTCCCATAATTCCTTTAGTTCATCTACCAAGGGTTCCAAATACACATCAATGTCATTACCTGGTTTCTTGGGACTAGGTATTAACAATGTTAACGTACAAAAATTCCTTTTTGTGCACAACCATGGTGGGAGGTTGTATGTAACCAACACTATAGGCCAAACATTGTATGTACTGCTCAAGTCTCCAAATGGATTAAATCCATCTGCTGCCATTGCAAGTGGTACATTGCGGGGTTCGCCTGAAAAACCAGGCCATTTTTCATCAATAGTTTTCTAGGCTGGGCTATCAACAGGGTGGCACATATGACCATCATTGCTTGCATTCTCATGATGCCACCTCATTTTTTGTGACATGTCTGCAGAGCTAGAACAACAAAGAAAATATTTCATTTATATATAATATTATCATACAATAACATTATGAAAAATGGTAAAGATAATACAAGAAGGTGAAAACTTGAATACAATTAGGGTGTTGAAAACCATACCTATACATTCTCCTTAGCCTCGGTGCTATGGGGAAATATCTTAACACCTTTGCAGGAATACCTTGACGTGCCTTTCGAGATTGAGCATCCACCTTCCATCGAGATTTTCCACATGTTGGGCATTCGTCTTTACTTTCGTTACTTCCTCGATATAAAATGCAATCATTGGGACATGCATGTATCATATCATAGTTTAATCCCAATGATTTTATCAACTTTTTTGCAGCATATGCAGAATTTGGAAGTGTGTTATCTCTAGGAAGTGTATTTTTATGCAATTTTAACATTTGGCCAAAACTTCTATCAAACCATCCACTATTCACTTTGAGATTGTAATATTCCACGGTTGTTGATAGTTTTGTGAAATCAACACAACCAGGGTACAATGGCATCTTTGAATCTTCAATTAAATTCCTATATTCATTAACTTCATTTAGTACATTTGTTGATGCCAACCCCACATTATCACAACCTTCGTTTAGGTTTTGATCAAGACATGGATAAGCATCATTCACCATATGAAGCACTTGATCACCAACAATGGTTGTATCATCATCCTTTTCAAGTGGATCATTACCATTCTGAAACAATGTTCCAGGCTCATCAACTTGATTATCGTAATGGCATTCTACATGTCCATAACCCTATTAATAAGAAAATTAAAATTCATGTAAGTGATTTTATGGTTTTTATGGAAATTAGAATGAATAGATATCAGTCAAATAGGGGCCTTTACCAATGCAAATTAGCTTACAAGTTGAGATGATATATGCTCTATAACTTCATGTGGGTCATTTTCAGAGTGTTTCCTAGCCTCATCAATAACAGATGGAATCTAAAGGTGAGAGGAAAACATAATTAAGCACATATAAATATAATTTATATCTTTATTGTAATACAAGTAAGTTTGAAACTAGATCAATTCATTTATTTCAAGATACCTGACTGTGAATGCTCTCTCCATGAAAATACGAAATTTTATATTGTTCTATTATTCCATCACAAATCAAGTGCTCGCGTATTTTATCAAATGTTTGTACTTTGACTATGCCACATTTATTACATGGACATTTTATGGACATCTTATTCCTTGAATGCACCTCGGCAAACTTTAAGAATTCCCCAACCCCATCTCTATATTCTTGTAGTGTCATACACATAACCAATTTCCATTAAGTCACATAAATTTAATTGAGAACAAGTTAGCACTGATACATTTTTTTGGTATATCACGATGAATAACCAAATATAGAAACTATACCTATTTTTCAAGTTCATCCAGTTTCTTTTGTCCATTTGATAATATGATCCAAGCTCCTTTGAAATTATGTCTACAATGAACTAAAAAAGTTAGTTGATACTAAACCTCATATATATTGAAAACACACAACTTTGCACTAACAACTTGCGGTCAAACAACTGCATAAACCCACATTTCTTATTAAGAGGTATTCTGATATAAAAAAACTCCCTAAACTCTTCAAATATTTGACTTAGATCTTCTGGAAATAATATATGTGGCTTAATGCATTATTATAATTGTCTCTTTAGATGTCAATTTGTAGAACCATTGAAATTCAAACCAATATGGCATCTAACTTCTAAGAAAGTAGAACCCATAAAGATTCTACCCAGACTCAAAACTAATTCATTCCATGCAACCCTTCAATGCAGAGTGTTCAACATCACTCCTCTTCATACTGAGCGTAATTCCAATGTAGTCAACACTCAACCTTAGATCTTAATTCAACCTTAAAATTAAAATGTAACCCAACAAAGAGTAACACAATTAACGAATTCATTTCCTGGATAGCTTGTATATTCACCAGAGTTCATCAATCACACAGACATATATGAAATCAGTACACTGCATCATGGAAAATAATCCTTTTCCATTTATTACTTGGAAATTTGCAGGCTAATAAACAAACTCTGACCTATCCTATGTTTTTCTTGCCTTGATTCTTACATTGTATAGCTAACCCTCCTAACCATCATTTTTCAATCCTCTCTCTCTAACCTCTAATGCTCGCAGGCATACAATATATACTTGGAAACATAACTTGTAGCTAAATAACAAACCTCATACATTTATGGAACTAACTCCGAAAGTTTTTGTAAAGTTCTTGTAATTGTAATTGTCACTATTATGTTAAAATAAATTGATTTTCATCCTTAAGACTATTTAATAATGTATATCTACAGGCTTGGCCTAAGCTTGTAAGTTGAGTTGTTGTTTATACTTACATATGCAGAAATGGAAATCGGACACATGGGTCTTATTTGGAATCGTGTCGCATAGCCCATCCTCTTGTTGGTTCCTTCGAGTTCATTCTAATGTTACCCGAGGAGTGGATTTATTGCATACTGGTCGCAGAACAAATGAATCACTTTTTCTGCCTAGATTAGAGGATTTGTCGATTCTTTGAATCTTGATAGATCCTCCCTGAGCCTAAAGGAAAGAGGTCTACTTATCATATTAATTCTCTCCTCCATTTCAATATATTAGTGCTCCATTCTTGTTACTCTTTTTTACTTTTTTAACTTGCAAGAGAAATGGAAAAATATCATTTCACAATTCTTGTGGCCGATATAACAAACCCTTATATACGCTGTTGCATACAACAAAATTCCACGACACAATCAAACCAAGCCACCAACAGCTGTGGCCTCATCAATCAGGACACAGAGTAACCCCAGTAGATGACGGTAAGGCAAATCAGACCTTAACAGTCCCTCCTCAGGCCATGGCTCAGCAGATCAGGCCTCAAACAAACTCACATTAAAAGTTTTTGATAGACCGTGAGGTATTGACTCTTGTCCTTAAAACAAGGAGGGGTTCAATGTAAAAATCTTGTAAATGTTCAACAGTTAGCAAGGTTAAACTAGAAGTTTCCAAGTGTGATGAGGTGTCAATGATGCATCATCCTTTAGGATAGAGCCGAACTCCTATTTAGGGAGGCAGTTACAGAAATATAGAAAGGTCGTTGGGGTTAAACCATTAAATTGATTCTTCATATATACGATTGTAAGCCTATGGGCCACAGCAGAGGTGAGGCAGAGGCAGAGAGGATAGGAAAATAGAAAGGAGAGGACCAGGGTATAATACTCCCATATTGTGTAATCAGGTCACAAAATTATGAGTAATTGAATTTGATTAATGAAAGCATTTTATATGCATATGGACTTGTGAATATCTCTTTCTATGTATTTTTTATGAAGTTCATTGTCTCTATTGAATGTGAATGGCGTCTTGCTGAAAACATAAAGTCATTTACTATGGAATTTGTATGTAATTCCTGCAGCGAAAAATGAGTACATAGGCTTTGTTGATTGGTTGACTTCCTGACAGTAAGCAACTATAGGAATATGCAATTTCTGTGAAGGATTTGGAATTGGAAGACCCTTCTGAAAACTGACTCGATGTGATTGTTTATCACTCGAGTGTCCTTATGTTATGAGATCTCAGGTTATGCAAATCGGAAGGAAGTGAAGCAATTGAAATTGGAACATCAAGTTACGTTAATTAGATTGTTTAAAGTACATTCTCCATAAAACCCTAACCCTAACCAAAATTTAACAGAATAAATAAATGTGTTGGGTGAGAATCTACTGTCGCTGAACGTAAAATATTGGAGATTTTAGCATTTGTTTAACATTTTTATACAGAGATTGAGTTATGGAATTGATATCCAGGTTCCATATTTCAGGGTTAGGGTTTGAGTATTTGGAAGTGTGTTGAAGGGTAGTAGTTATTTTTTTCCACTTGTTCATGAAAAACTAAGTTTCTCAAATGTTGAAACAAACACTGGCCTGGAGGAAAAATTGTGGAAAATTGTCATTGTGCACAAATTTGAATACCCAGGTATACTCTATTTGGGAATCGAACTCCATTTTAGATTCCATTTGTGTACGAGCAGTAGTAGATCATGGCCCAATTGTAATCATATTATTAAAGGGAAAACGCCATTTCTGAACAAAGAAATTGAATTTATACTCAAGGTAAGACTTCAAGAATTTGGGGAAGTGTTTTTTGTTGAAATTGCAGGTGGTTCCTACATAAAAAATAAAAAGAAGAGCTGCATGGATAGCGTTGGAACCTGATTTCCATAGTTCATCTCACTCCCTTTCCTTCCGATCGACACCTATGTCTATCTCTCCATGCGCGGTTCAACCCAATAGCATTTCATTGTGATTTTTTGTCTATCTCTCCATGCGCATGGTTTAAGCTAGAGCAAATCATTCCCACCCTAATTTCATCCGCAACAAAATTCAAAAATTGAATTTTTTAGTCTTTGAAAATGGTATCTTTTGAATCTTTGAAAATGGTATAAAAGTGAATCTTTTTAATCTTTAAAAATGGTATAAAATTGAACCTTTCGAATCTTAGAAAATGCAAGCATCATTTCTTGATGTAATTTAATTTACAATATACAAAGTGACAAAGTGTTACCATTATTGCAGTTTATTATTTAAATATTATTATCCGCAAAATCAAGAGTCATGCATGACTTCACAATGTCTTAGATTGCCATAAACCCTAAGCGAAGGCATACCTAGTGGGAGACCATGTGTTACACATCTAAGAATACACGAGTATAATTGCTCTACTACAGAAGGATAGTGAGCTAGAGAATAACGAACCCCAATCATACACACAAGAGGAAGACCAAGTTGATAGAACATGATGGGAACATGACTCTCTCATATATAGAGGTCTAGGGGTAAGCATCCAATAAGTATATGATTCCACACAAGACTGACTTAACCAACGAGTTAAGTTAGGGGTCACACACACAACTACATTTGGACTTAAAAACCGACGGGAAAATCTGACGGCGCGTCGATCTCTCTATTTTTACCTATCAAAAATCACAAGTTTGTAATTTTTTTTTTTTAAATGGCCTCGACCGTCGGTTTTGCGACGGCACGTTTAACACCCATCGGTTTTGCTACAGTTAGCTGAGGGGGCACCGGATGTTTGACGGTAGTGGAAAATTTGACCGTTGGTCAACCTTTAAATTTTGGTCAACTTTTTAATTATATTAATTTTTTATTCCATGATTTGAGCCACCGTCGAATATCTGATGCTTAAGTGATATAAATAGAGAAGTAGGCCAATTACATAAACTCACTTGGGATTCCTCTTCTCTTAGGCCATGCGCATAAGGTAAAGAGAAGTAGGCCAACCGAAATCTGTCTAGGGCATATTATGCTACTTGGGTTTGCTCGTACTTTGTTCTTAGGTTTGAGTAATAAAATGCCACGTAACAATAATGTTACAGGTCATCAAGATCAAGAACAAAATCGACAATTGCTTGCTAGGTTGTGGGATGGAGTGCAAAGAAGGGGTGATGGAAAATGTTATTGTCCTTGCAGTCGATGTAGGGGCTTTAATCTGAGCAGGTTACTGATCTCAACAGCTAAAAGACATTGTAGGGAACATGGACATGTTGAGGGGGGGCATGAATATCATCCATTGGTAAGTCCTAATTCAATATTATATATGAGGTCTTTATATTGAGAGTTTTTGTAATTGTATATTGTATCATTTTTATTTTTGTTACTTAATCGACATGACTAATGTTCTTTTTTTTTTATGTTTTAATTGTAATTATAAAGGAAGGGCCTCCTAGGGCAGTTCCGAACATGGAGAATGTGGTAATTGCAGAACAACTAGCGCCAGAGGAACAATATGCAGGTCCTGCGAATATTGATGATCAAGTTAATGATGATATGGAATTAGATGATGATCATGATGATAACATATTTGAGGATGATGGTGCAAATACATTAATCAATGATGCATTTAATGTTAGAATGGACGATGATCAACATCATGAAAACCATGACGACTTTGATGATCTTCATGATTTACCTATACTTGAGAAGGCAGACGATCCCCTTTTTGAAGGCTCCCACATAACTCTTCTCTCTACTGTGTTGCTGATAATGAACTTGAAGGTTATGAATGGTTTTTCAAACACATCCATCACGCAGATGTTAAGGTATGTGATTATATTTTTCATATGATCATGATAAATTATATATATTTATGTTTCTATAATATTTCTATTCTAGTTATAAGTTCATCAAAAAAAGTGATAAGGATGAAATTTTTGTCGTTAATTATATATTCTTGAAATGTTTATATTAACCATTATTTTTTAAATTTGTTGTAACAGGTTGATAGGTGAATATTTGTTACCACCATCATATATTTTACCTCGCACATACCGAGATTTAGCCGCCATCATGAAATATCTTGGAATGGAGTATCAAGCAATCGATGCATGTCCTAATGATCATATTTTATATTATAATCAGTATGAATTTGCATCAGAATGCCCTATATGTCATAGCAGTAGATACCGAATAGATCAAGTAACCAAAAATGTGTCTCGTAAGGTTCTTCGTTATATTCCTATTATTCCACGCTTGCAACGACTGTTTAGGTGCAAAAACATAGCACAATTTATGGATTACCACGTACGGAATAGAAGTGGAGATGATATTCTTCGAATGCCTACAGATGGTTCTGCATTTATAGACATGGAGGAAAAATGGTCACACTCTAAAGAAGAACCTCATAATGCTATACTTTCTTTGGCAGTGGATGGTGTCAATCCATTTGCAGAGATGAGATCTACTTACTCGGTCTGGCCTGTTTTTGTTATCAACAATAACATTCCTCCATGGATGTCAATAAAGAGGGAGCATATAATGTTGGCAATGATTGTTCCAAGTATAATTTGTACTTTAGAACAATAATTTTTTAAATATGCATGATTAGTATTTAATTTGTGATATTTGTTGCATATTTACTTATATGTATTGTATTTGTTGTTTTCTTTTAGGTAAGTACCAAGTTAAAGATATGAATGTATATATCGAGCCTCTTGTTGATGAACTACTTAAGCTATGGAATGGCGTCACTATGTATGATGTCTATAGACCAATAGGGAAAAGGGGATTTCAATTCCATGCAATGCTTACCTGGACAATTCACGATGCTCCAGGGCTAACACATTTTTGTGGTATGTAATTGTAATGTATTGCACTAAGATAGTTTTTAATTTTATTTAGTGATATACTAATCAGTTATACTTATGTTTTTTAAATAATTAACATGATATTATATAAAATATATTTTTCTTAACATAATTTATCCATGTAGGTCTTCAAACAAAGGGAAAATTTGCATGTCCAGTTTTTGGTCCCAAGATGAAATCTCATCGTTCAAAGAGTTTGTCAAAGGAAGTGTTTGATGAGTATAGGCACTTCCTCTCTAAGAATCATAGGTATCAAACTACCGAAAAACATATTTTCAATGGGAAAGAGGAGACTGCATTAAAACCACAGAGAATGACACCTCACATATTGAAGTTGCAATATAATATAAATCATCAAGATACGAATCAATTTGTCTATCTTATATATTCATATTGATCATCTTTGATATGTTTTTAATGTTTTCTTTTGGATTGTATTAATTTTATTAATTTGTAATATACGACATTTTAATCTCTTTAGCTTATATATTGATTAATACTGATGGTCGTGAACATGAAGGTGTAAATGGGCTTCCACGAGGAATGAAAAGTTATCCCAAACAATTTAGTAGGTTGCCCTACTATGAGCACTTACTAATTGTTCATTTGTTTGATACAATGCATATCGGAAAGAATGTAGCTGAAACACTATGGCGAATATTAGATGGAAGGAGTGACAAAGAAAAAATTGTCAAAATTTGCAGTGACATTCAGGACTCCAATCATGCAATGAAAGATATCATTGAACATTTAAACAATGATGGAGACCAAATTAATATAAGGTCACTTCCATGGTTATTGACTGAGA
Source organism: Larix kaempferi (assembly GCA_027924585.1). Lineage (NCBI taxonomy): Eukaryota > Viridiplantae > Streptophyta > Pinopsida > Pinales > Pinaceae > Larix > Larix kaempferi. Next base: position 20,468,615 of record BSBM01000155.1, on the reverse strand, counting down.
AACAAAGCAATGCGGTAAAAGAAGTGATAGAAAAAATGAAATTTCCCACAGGGTTTTGTTCGAACATAAATAATATCTTAACAAGGAAAGGTGATTTTGTCGGGGTAAAAACGCATGATTGGCATATCTTCATTAAGGTAATTGTATATTTCTGGTATATATATTGCTATATTACAATACTGCATGTTTTTGGTTTACTTCTTTGCCTAATTTTGAAAAATATATTGATGAAACGTGTTCATTGTTACAGTATGTTCTACCTGTATCTCTCCCAGACAACTTTGACAATAATGTCAAACAGGTCATATATGATCTTGGAAAATACATGAGGTAATTACAAATAATTTTTTTCATGCTAAATTTGTAATTTGTTTAATCCATTGTATAACTTATATGAATTGACATTTTTTTTAGTCAATCATGTAGATTTGTACTACAATGTTTAATTTCTGTCGTTAAATGATATCATTATTTTCTTGCATCACATGTAGATGGTTGTCATCTAAATAAATCCACAAAGAAGATATAAAGTATTGGAAGAGAGAAATTCCTCATTTAATGTGTCAAATACAGAGATTTCTTCCTTCGACATTTTTCAATGCACAAGAACACTACCTCATACACCAAGTTGAGGAGATTGAATTGTGTGGACCTATACACGCAAGGTCCATGTGGATGGTTGAGAGGTACTTGAAATTTATGAAGGATTTAGTTAGACAAAGAGCACGTCCAGAGGGTTCTATGGTGGAGGGATATATGGTATTTTAGGCCATGGTGTATATTGTTGAATATCTTCCAGAGTTGGCATTTATTAAGATGGAATTAGATCGATGCAATGGTGATCCAAACTCTACTAAGAAATTCGAAGGAGGGTACCTGTTGGGGAAAGGTAGATCGAGGAAGGTCAAAGGTAATTATTAAATGGTGTAGATTAATAATGTTAATACATTTTAATAATATCATACTTAATTTTTTCATTTTTAATATTCATTAATTATATGCATCATTAATATTATAATGTTACATAGTGTTAATTATTTTTCTGAGTTGATTTTTGTAAAAAAAATTTCATGCAATTGGCCGCGAGTGGGATGCACTACATTTGTACATCGCAAACAATCTTGATTGGACGAAGGTATGGATTGAATGATGTAATCAATCTAGTCCAGGACTATCATGGGAAGGTGTGGCTTCATTGGTTAAAGAAGCACATCGCAATGGAGATGGCAATCTAACAGAAAGGGAAATCGATTTAGCATATGGTTTAAAAGACAAATAGGTAATTAGCATGATATTATAAATATAAGCCATAATATTTTCAATTATGATATTCATGTTCATCTTGATTTATTTCATTTTCTTTGCATACTTTAAGAACATAAAATACTTACTTGTTGTTCATTATCAATTGATGATGCACTGATCATTTAATTTACATGTTTTGCAATATATTGCAGGTAAAACACCACAAGGCTATGTGGTGCAATGGTCGTAAATATCGCATTAAAAATTTGGATGAAACAAGGAAAACATATGATTATGGGATAACTGCAGTCTTTAAGGTCACTAATGTTTCCTCTAGAAGTGACAAACATCCAGAATTGTCAGAAAATCGATGTTATGGATATTTGGAAGATATCATTGACTGTGACTTTAGATCATTCAAAATAATTATTTTCGTTGTGAAATGGTACAGGCTACAACTGAATCAATTTGATCCCGATAGAACTTTTATTGAACATGCTAATGGATTTACCATGGTCAATACAAGGTCGCCTGAGTCACGAACGTCAGAGTCCTATGTTCTTCCAAGTCAATGTGAACAAGTATTTTACTCAGAAGTTCCTAGTAGACAGGGTTGGTCGTTTGTTATTAGAAATGATCCAAGAGGAAGGCCGGTAAAGTATAATATTGTAGAGGAAGATGAAGAGGGTGTTGAAGAAGAAGGTGATCATGTAGAGGATCAACATGAGTTAGATGTTGATGATCATAATGTTCTGGAGGAAGATGTTGAAGAGTTAGTTGAAGCAGATGATGTAAGATACAATATTCATGATAAGATGATATTGACGATGATCACTTTATCGAAATTGACAGCGATGACGATGATGATATGGCCTTTAATCCTTATAATGTTGAATCTGGATCAGATGATACATATGTAGACTTGGATGGAGAAGACGATCATGAATTGCATTGAATATTTCTAAGTGATGTGCGGGGGGGGGGGGGCAGATGAGATTCCACCTTCACGTGGTTGTCCCTGTTGAGTAGAGAATATTAAGATATTCTCGAAACAAAGAGAATCTCGTTAAGGTTAATGCACATTTGTGCTTATTCCCATCATCATCAATACAATCATCATCACGTTTCCATTTCCATCATCCTCAATATTGTCATGATGACCATCAATATTGTCGTCATCATCATCGTTGTCGTTTTTTAAATCTTGATTACTTTCTTCAAATATTTTCCACTTATTGTAAGTAGACCACTAAGTGTCATATTAGGAGCTCAACTTTAGGGAATTGGTAAATAAATTGTATAACACTCCCTTATACCTATAAAGTTCTTGAGATTATTATGTTTGCATGGACAAACTAAAATTTAATTTTCCTTCATAAGTTATATATCATTTCCATGTTTGTGATTTACTAAATAGACTCAAAATGAAGTTAACTTGTCTCCAACTATATTCATGTAAAATACAACAACTCCCCTCACCTACAAACATTCCTTTTGTGTTTCCTTGATTTCTCCCTCGAGGTGCTACCTTTCCTTAGAAAATAAATATTATGAAGTGCCCTTGTGATGTTGCAACAAATTTTGTTCATAACACCTTGTCTAGAAACTCCGCTAGGAATTAGGGTGATACATGCAACATGAATGAAGTTCATAGATCTATCCATATGAGTGGGATACTTGTATTGGAACCTTAACGACCCTAATGGCACCATAATGAGCCTAATAGCATTTAGGTGACCCTAATAACATCGTATCCTCCAAAAAAAACATCCAACTATCCTTAATTTGTATTAGAATAAAATATTAAAATATAAAATATTATTAAAATATATAAAATATAAAGTATATAAAATATAAATTAAAAAATATAAAATATAAAATTAAACAAAAAAAATCAAAACAAAAAATCAAAAACAAAAACTAAGCATACAAACACAATATACATCTCGTGCCCTAACCATTGTTCAGCTCCTTGGCACTCGATCATCGTTCATCAAGCCTCATTTTTTGGTTCGGCTACTATAACTCGGGCACTAGATCCACCCAGTCTATGATATGAGCCGATTTGGGTGGGCATGGCATTATTAATCCTGGTTCTGGCAACTCCTACTTCCTTCATTCCACCTCTGCGAAGCAAATGAGGGTTCTTTTTATTGGTTTCCTATTCCCCCGATGATGCCCCTGGCCATCGTTCATCTTCCCTCACCATCCTTCCTTTCGAGTTTGTAATTGTGGTCTCCTAGGATAGTGCCCCTGGCCATCGTTTAGCTCCCCGACACCCGACCATCATTCAGCTCCCTTTGCCATCCTACCTTTGACTTCACCACTATGGTCTCCTACGGCAGTTCCCAGGGCTATAACCCTAATGTACTAATGATTTCATGCTCTCTACGGTCCTCGACTCAAGAGTGAAGGTCACATCAACTGGTCTAAATTAGCATTGGGCTCACAAAGCAAGGGGAGCTTCGGGAGCATATTCAACAAGCAAGATTGTCAGCAAATTCGTCCCACAATGACATCGGTAAGTTCAAACCCTTCATCATTTATGTAGAAAATGAAATGTCTGTATCTTTGCATTTAGGGTTTGAAACCACCATCGAAAACACTTCATCAAAGATCCCCATTACAACCAACTCGGATACTCATTACAGGCTCAGGATTGTATCGGCCCCTCCCAAAGGTCTGTGGCATAACAATATAGAAGACAACTCATTTATCAGTAATCCAACAATTTCAAAAGTTGTGAAATACGAATTTGTTCGATGGAAAATAATCTCATGTTCATCGATTTCCCAGGTCTGCTTGCTTACTACTGCTTTAAAGGGAAATTATGCCCAGGGGCAAAGGCCTGTTGCAATTCCAGCCCACAAACTCATCCCCAAAGTGCCCAGGATGGCTACCTTCATCCAAATTTATGCACAACATCACGGTTCATCACCCTCACCATTGTTGTTCAACAGTTCCCATAATATCTAATGAGGCCTGTTATGACTTCAAGATTTACCCCATGCAAATGGGGGTGTAATAGGTTCAAAACTCCCTGAGAGGATTCCAATGAGGCTAGGTGCAAATACTTACTCCTCAGTGACTTTGAAAACATAAAAATTCCCCTCATAGTGTGGCAGCTTAGCCAAAGAGGATATTCCTATAAGAAATATTTCTCAAAACAGAAAAATAAGAGTGAATAATGGAGTAAGGATAAATGCTTAAGCCATTCTACAATCCATAGTTGTAAACTTAAGTTACTCACTAAGCCATCTTCAATTTCTTTAGACATATGTCCTGACAAGAAGAATTAATCTAAAATAAATAAATAATTTTGACTAATAGAGAGAGTCTAATATCAATATCATTTGTATCAAGCTAGGGGTTGCATTATAATAAGATAAAAGTTCCTCTACAATCATCTTCCTACATGCATACTTTCCTATGGCTTCTAGTTTGACTTTAGATCACACGATTTCAATAGTTGCATCACCAATGTCCAATAAAAAAGACCTGGTATGTAAGAATGGAGAACAATAAACAAGTCTTATAAATATAATCACATAAACAATTAAATTCCCAATGGGAATTTTTGCACTTTTTTATGCACAAATGGCATCTTCCTCATGAAAATAGTATCCCCGTGGATTCCCCCTCTTACACAAGGGGAATGATAAATATCTCCATCATTGAGTTATCTCTTATCCCAACAGAACATACCATAGGCACAAGGCTTTTCATTGATGGCCTTTATTTACACCCCATAGGCACAAGGCTTTTCATTGATGGCATTTACACCCCATGACATTTGGAGTGTAGGTACAACCGAACATGTATTTGTCGGATCTGTCATCCTCCAACGAGGAAAGATCAACAAGACTAGAGGAAAGTGAAACATCTTGTAGGCCTAAAAGAGCGAGATCAACTAGATGTCAAAAGATTATAAGTAAATTCAATAAACTAATGGAATTTTTTCTCGTTGAAGGAGGTTCATGCTCTTATGATGATAAGACCATAGGCGACATCGATGTGCCCTTGAGGTACAAACATTTAGTCAAACAATGGGTACCGAAGGATCTTCCTCCTCTAAACATAGATTTTTGCGTGAACGAGAGGATATTTCGGATTGCACCTTCGTCACTACATGGTTTGGGGTTGTTTTGCATGGATGGCATAAAGGTGGGTTACGACAGATGCACTGAATTGATGGAGAATGTCAGACCCTGCTACAATTATAGAAATTGGATGCGGTTGGTCCAATATACACGCAGTATGCGTAGATATGGATTGTCTGCAAATTATTTAGAGTTAAAAAACAATAATCAAAGTAAAGGAGCGAGTATGTACATTGATGGAAGGCCCAAAGCATTAGGTAATATTGCGGGGTTTATAAACAACACACAACCCGGGTCTACAAATAAACAACCCAATTGCATATTCGAGGGGCATGAAGGAAACCGTGTTTTCGTCTGCGCTATAAAATCAATAGCATCAGGGGAAGAGTTGTTGATCAGTTACAATCTGAATTAGATAGATACATATGTAGATACCTCGAGACTGGTACATATAACATTTCACCAAACCTGTAATCAATGAATATAGTATCTTTCGTTTTTGTTTATGTTATTAATTTCGCAATATGTTTTCCATTTTTTTTTTTTAAATGTGTCTTTAAATAAGATTTTCCCCATGTATTGGTTTTAGTTTGAAATTAATGTTTTCAATTACTTTATTGCAGTCAGTTGATCGGGGCAAGTCCCCAATGCAGCCTCGGAGGCCGACAGCCCCCTACAGGTGACAGGTATATGTACCACATTTTTACTTATCTGCTTCTTTCGAAAGTACATTTGTTTAATTATGATATCAACATGGTCAATATTTTGTTTCTAGGTTGAGGATCGGGGCAAGAGCCCCATGATGAATGATAGGACAGATGCATCGACTATGCCACAGCAGGTATACCCCATTGTAAAGTTTCGAAATTGAATATAAAAAATATGTTTTTAATTAAGATTTTATCAATGTATTGGATGTTTCACTTCGAAATTAATGTTTTCAATTCTTGTGTTGCAGTCATCCGATGGGGGAAGGCCCCCAATGGATCATAGTGTTAGCATGCCACAGTCATCGGGTCATGAGCAGGTATATAGCACGTTGTGAATTTCAGAAACTGTATTTAAGCATTATGTTTTCTAATTATATTAATGATTTCAAATTGATATTAATTTTTTCTATTTTTATGTCGGATGATACTTATCTATCGACACAGGATCCGAGGCATATGGATTTGGGGAACATTTCCAACGATCTTGACCTCATGAATTCAAAGAATATCCAGGTGGCAGTTGAGAAAGGAAAAGCAAAATTAAATGATGAGGTCGTCCGTCTGCTAATATCTCATCCGCAAAGGGATGAGACTAAAGCAAAGATAGATCTTTTGTTGCTTAGAGTACAACGCTTGGATGTAAGATGCAAACTCTTTAATTATAAGTCTATTTCAAATGCATTTTTTTTTCCGATTCGTATATGAGTAACTAAAATATTATTTGTTTCTACAGGCATTTTTTTCCCCAGTACTACTGGTGAGGGGCATGCTGGTACCACTAAGTATGAAACCCCCACCGCCACTGATCATGTATCATTGCCGTCTGGCCAGTCGGGAGTGCAAATTAAGGCACCCAAGACAGAACATGAGAGTGCTACACCCTCTGGTGGTCCAAGCACGACAAGTCGTGCCGACCAGGATCAGGGGATACATGCAGAAGAGTGTGACATTGATACTGCCCTCGATGCATTTCCTGGATCTTTCCGTGTCACTAGCACGGGAACAGTTGAGACTACTTTTTTGGTGGATGAAAATCTTGTCCCCTATAAGATGAATAAGATTCCAGGTACTATTTACAAAATGTTTTAACTATTTATTATAATTTTATTGGAATGTAATTATGAATCATTCTTTTTACACTAATTAACACATACTCGTTTATGTAGGAAATGATGTCTTTTACAAACATCTAAATGATTGGTCTTTAGAACTATTTGGGCCCACCATCCGCACATGGTGGAACCGACAAAGTAAAGTTTTGAAAGATGACCTTATTGCTCGCATGGTTGGGTTTTTTAGTGCTGAAACCTTCAACCATAAAAAGGTCCTCGAAAAAGCTGGCCAACATTTAAACATTGTAAGGGAGCAATAAAGGAACAACTTAGCAAAGCATCCAAAGTATGAGCGCCCTCCGATGAGTCCAACAAGGGAGTGGAAATCCTTGCTGGATGATGGAAGGGAGATCGCTATGGGTAAAGAGGGCAAGCTAGCACCAGGTGCAAAAGGTATGCAATACTTTTAGCAATGCAATTATATCATCATTACACTTTATTTCCCATTATTTTGCAACGTCTAACATACTTAAAATTACTTTTATAGGCTACCAGACACCTCGAAGGCCACCCAGGAAAGAGTAGAGAAACATGGGAAACACAAGCTTGGGCCTGGTGGATATTCAAATTTGGTAGCATGAATCGTAAGTATCAATAATTATTTTATTGTATAGAAATTATTATAGATTGCATTTAAAATTGTTTTCATGACGATATAACAACAACAATGATGATCTAATTGAAAATTACAGGCCGAAAAATTCAAAGAAGTGCCCACGGAGGAAGACCTAAGGATTGGCTACCAACGCGGGTTTTTAGGTGTTGTTGAACATCGAACAAGCAAAAGTGCTAGCCAAATAGAGTCTTCCATTAATCCGTCCTTCCCACAGGTAACTACAATAAACAAATTCTATTTAAGATTAATTCATTGTGTTCTCTATTCATTAATAAACTAGTCCATAAAATATTGAGTCTCTTTGTGTTAAGCCGCCCAACGAAAGTAGAAAAAATACGGAGGATGGAGGAGAACGAAATATTGAAGTTGAAGTTGAGTGACATCCAGGTAATTAACGTATTCCTCTATTAAAAAAAACCTAGTCTGGATTAAAGTCTCAAATATTAAATTGCAAATACTATAGTGTTGTAAGTGTTGATGTTTTAATGCAGAGGATCCTCATGTACAATTTGAGGCAGCAACAGAAGAAGAGAAAACGCATCATATTCATGTGGCCCAGTTGCCAGGTAAAAATTACCGCTCTAATGTTTTTTTCTTAATGAAGGACTTATAATGAAATAATAAAAACATGTCAAGTAATTAATAATTCTTCATTTTTCCAGGAGATCCAGGAACCTTACAGCAGCCGCATACACGACGTGACAAACAAGATCACAGGCAGCTACAGAGGGCATAAGAAACATAAAACAAGTCGTAGAAGAGGATGTCACTCTTAGAGAATATGTGGAGAGAAAAAAGCGTAAAAAAAAGTAGTGATTGTAATAAGTACACAATTACATTATTTTTGTGCATTGTCCTCGGATATTATTTTTGATATTATCGAGTAATGTATTCAACTATTTCTTTTCCTACATATGAATGAATGAATGATCTATAGTTTTCTGGTCTGTAGATTTCATTTCCTAATCTATAAATTTTAATATGCGACTCTTATTTCTTGGTACATTGTTATATTTTGGATGCAACAAGAGAGTAGTTCGAAGCTGCTTTGGAGGTTATTGTTTGGTTATTTTATCATTCACAGTTTATGTTCTTGTTTTTCTAGTCCTTAAATCATAATGACTAGAGAGTCTGAGGTTTGTTGCCCATTAAATTAGCATGTGCAAATAAGTCATATTAAAGTTGATAACTTGATAGAGATGTCCCTTCCAAGATCATATTTTTTTAAGATTTATTGGTTGTCTAGGCCATTTAAAACATTGTATGGGATCATTGATTTGATATTAATATAATCGAATTTGTATTTTCAAATGCCATTCAAGTTTTTGCAAATAAAGCAATATATTTTAAGCAATGTTATTGATTTTGGAGGGAAGAGGCATGGCCACATTTTACGCTCCTTGTGTGGTCCACAGTTTTAATCTTGCAATCAAGGAAATTTACAGTATGATTCCATGAATTTGAAGTATCCTGATGAATGGAAGGAGACAGTTATTCTTCATGGTCCAATGGTCAATCAGCCATTATCATTTTCAAAAGAGAATTTTTGTTATGCATGTACACAGTCCACATACATGGACCCTTATAGTTGTGCCTCTTTACTGTTGTATGCATAATTGGAGACCTTGTTCCTGGCCATTGTCTACTCTTGAAAATGTGCAACCTTCCTCCCATTCTTTATGAATACATTACAGAGGGAATCATTGGGTTGGATATAATGTGCAATTCAGATCTCTGTGCTCACAAATAAGGAAATTTTAACTAGTAACAAAAGGCAGGTTGAGCAAGATTGAACAAACAAATTTTGAGATGCACTTGGCATTTTTTTGAACCCTGAGTGGTTATAAATTCCTAAGTAATGTTGTCCATGGTGGGGTGGATTCTGTTTGTCTGCCTTTGGTGGAGTCAGTATTGGTTACTCCTGCCCCACATTATGAAGGGAAACCTTAGGTTACTATTATCGATATTCTTTTGAACCAATGTGATTGTGATATCATAATAAATTCCACCAATGTCTTTGCTGTAAAACATATACTCCTACAAGGGAATATAATTGAAATCCTATTCAGAAACCTTTCCAGGTGCCTACATGTTTGTTTCCACTGCATAAAACTTAAAATGGCAATTGGAATATGATTCAAAGCAGTGGATGATTAATGACATGTTTGAAATATAATTAAAGGAGATCAAAAGATATAAAAAATCCTATTGTGAAAGAGGTTCTATTGTGTGATGGTTGGGCTATATGGGATGTTGTCTCTTATAACATAATGGGTGGCATGGGTACTGTCTAAATGTTTTTTTCAGGGAAAAACTCGATGGGAAACCCAAGAAATGCTTCCCTGCATTTTTGGATGGCATCCCCAGTAAACCCATCAGTGTAGACTAGTGCCTCACCGAAGGGGAATTTGGACTGGGCACCTGCTGGCATGGAACTAGCCAAATGCCCAACAACATCAACGACAACTGGTTCAGCTAACATGGTTGGGCTATAACTGTCTAACTGTATTGACTGCTGTCAATATTTGAATTTTTAGGGGTGCTTTTATCGAGATCCATATGCACTGCTTTTTGGAAATAGGTGGTCACAATTTTCTGAGCTGTAATGTCTAGCATAAGCTCTAGGCTATATAACTGTAAATTATTAATTTTCTGAACTGATTAAATATGAGCACCACTTACTAAATGTCTGTCTACATCTTTGCTGTACTCCTTTACCCTTTGTAGGTGCAATTACTAAATAGGAGTACCACTGATCTGTTTTTTTTCAATAGTCTATTAGCGACTTTTTGCTACCAATTTGATATACTGTTTAAACTTCTTATTTGGGATGAATGTTGTCAAAGCTTGTGGCTTATGTCGTCTTTTCCTGTAGGATCTGCCCTTAGTTATGGTTTTCTAGTGTCAAGCAATGTGTTGATCTGGTGGGAGTATGAACACTGCCTCTCACTTGCTTTCTGTAGATCATTCTCTGGGACAATCAAGGATCTTGGATATTTAATACCCTTCACTCTATATTGCATTTTAGTATTTTGTAGTTTGCTCCTCCAGGGACATTGAGGCTAAACATATTGCAGTGTATTTATTTGCTTCTCCATTTTAGATTTCTCCATTTATATATTTTATCAGCCTTCAGGCCATTTCAATGTTTATGTTATTTCTTCATCTTGATATTCTGCATAGATTGCACAGCCTCCAGGGTATCTTTTTTATTTTTATTTGTTTGAATTCTCCTCTTTGATGTACTACACTAAATTTGATTCAGATGGATCTTTGATGGTCATGTATGGACTTCAACAATTGTTTTTTCCTCATTTATGAAATTTCAGCTGCACAGCTTTTGGCATGGAATCTAAGTTCTCAAAGTTGAAGGATTTTGACATATTTGTACTTGAATAGTTTTGCCAGATATTTTTTCCATTGCATACTATTTTGTTATTAAGGAATTTTTTTTGCTACGCAAAACTTTTGCAGATCCATTTAGAGAGTCAAGTGAGGAATTTAATAATTCATTAATATGCTCTTTAACTGAATAAAATGAAAATAGGATTTAGTTCTTTCTAGATTTGATCTAAGTTTTTTATATTTGACTAGTTTGAAAGGTTGTCTCATTAGAACTGACACTACTGTCAAACTTATTCGGATCAGGATTGAAGAGTTTGTGTTGCAACATAGTTAATATTGCTCTCTCCTATTGTTTTACAAAGTTTGTGAGAGGAATCATTTTTGGTCGGTGACTCAGTACTTTGTAGGCATTATCATTTTGATTAATGTGAAGATTCCTTGTTTCTAATTCTTGGTGCATATGTTCTCAAAACTTTCCACTGTGTGTGTGCAGCCGACAAGAAGAAATTATGGGTTGGATAATGGATTGAGTGCTTCTCGTGTGATGTTATGTCTTTGTTCATGTGTATTGATGTCATTTTTCCTTTACTGGCTATTATTTTGTTGTCCAGTTTCCTTTATTGATGGATGTGTGTTCTTTCTTCTTAATTTGGTAATGCTTTGATAACCTAAAATCCCACCACAAAGAGTTAAAATAAAGTTTCCTTATACTTGAATCTTTTTCAGTAAACAACAAAGGGAAACCACTCCCATAAGTTGGAGAAAGACATTTTCTTTCCTCTCTGCTGACTTGTTTTGTCACCAAAGGAGCAGGAGTCTGACTTGTTTTAGTTTGAACTGTCTCATAGTATAATAGCATGGATTATTCTGCAAGCCAAAAATTGCTCTTCAGCTGCAATTTCTAGATTGAAGCAACTGAACCGAAGAACACTTGATGTTTTGGCTGCTAGATTGTACTTTTATTACTCATACAGCTATGAGCTAACAGACTCCCTTGTTGAAATCAGAGGGTAGGTAATACAATTGGAAATGTTCAATGCCCTTTGTGTTAGCTCTTTGTAATAATGAAAAACTGATTCACACGTAAATGCCATCTTGTGGTGTCAATACACTTCTTGCTTTACAACGAACTGCGACACTGCGACATGATGAACTGGGCCAGGTATGGCTGATTTGTAATGAGTATTTCTGATTTAAGTTGATTCTTTTCATGGAAAGTAATACATTTGGTGTTGTACTACTATTCATTATACTGAAGTTGATTGCTTTGTGGTGGGTGTTCATGTAGGAAACATTGCTGAATCTCCTGCTTCGAAATTACTTACACTACAACCTTTACGACCAGGCAGAGAAATTACGATCCAAAGCTCCATGGTTTGAAGCCCATTCAAATCAACAAGTATGCAACGACTTTGTATAATTTTCATTTGTACATATTAGATCAATAGAGATGTCCCTTCCACACTTATACAAAATACCTCCATTTGACATAGGGTTCCACACTTATGTAGTATTGACATACATAAGTTCCATTCCAATTGCCTCCCTCCCTCTGGCCACTTTCATAAACTAGGACGCATGAGTTATCTTAGTTACCTCTAGATTTTTTACTATCATTAATAATTTACCTGCATACCATCACCACGTCACATCAACAGGTTCATATGTTGATGTCAGGTCACGTTTTTTTTTTAAATTATCGGCCATCGCTTATTCGATGTCCTGTGAAATGTATTTTTTTTTTAAAAGCTACAGGCCGTCGGTTAACCGCCATCTTTGAATAGTCGACCGACGGGCATGCTATACCTGCGACGGCAGGTGACTGTCGATTTTTATTAAAAATGGTTCTTTCTGTCGGTTCATCGACAACATGGAATAGTCAACCGACGGTCTTGCTATACCTGCGATGACAGGTGACGGTCGGATTGTTTTAAGAAAATGGCTTATGCCATCTGTTAAGCGACGCTTGGAAATTGGCTATGCATCGGTGAATCGATGCCTGCGTTAAGTTTTTAATTCTTTAAAATAAGAACTACACGTCGCAAAACCAATAGTTAAAGCACCATCGACGGTACCAATAAGCCATCGATTAATCGACAGTAAAAGGGAGTGTCGAATAACCTACAAAAAACCATCGACGGCTAAAAAAAAAGATAGTGACGCACATGCGATAGACAAGTGTCACATATCAGACGATTTTGCCGTCAGATTTTGGGTCAAAATGTAGTTGTGACATCATGACCAATACTCCAAAGTTAGGTGAGGGGCTCGCAACCACATAAGGACTTCTCTATACCTATGACACATGGAACACCCATCAAGGAAACCAACTCAATCCACCATCATTAAGTACTACTACCACCATCAAGGGATAAAATAGGTGAGGGACAACTATTTGCTGAGGGATCCATCCCCTGGCTCAGTGGTGTTGGAAAATGCTACCGTCTCTTTGACTAGTCCTCTCACTTTTGCTTCTAGTATTAAAATGCAGATGCACTCTCCGTTTCATGACAACCCTGCGATGGGTGGGCCACACCCTCCTATGAATGTGTATTCGGCTATAATGACAAACAAAATTATAATATAGGTGGTTCTTTCAAAGCTATATTAATGAAAAACAACATGCTTACATTCCAACTTCATCCCTAGATATGAGGGCAGCTATAGCAACAGTAAGCAAATTATAGGATCACATGTTTATAGAAAATGCACAACTACACAACATGTATCATGGGAAGTCCTCATGGGGGAGAAAACCCAATTACAACCTTTCACTATGATAGAATCCGCAAAATCAAGAGTCATGCATGACTTCACAATGTCTCGGCTTGCCATAAACCCTAGGCGAAGGCATACCTGGTGGGAGACCACATGTTACACATCAAAGAATACCCGAGTATAACTGCTCTACTATAGAAGGATAGTGAGCTAGAGAATAACGAACCCCAATCATACACACAAGAGGAAGACCAAGTTGATAGAAAATGACTCTCTCATATATATTATAGAGGTCTAGGGGTATAAAGCCTCCAATAAGTATATGATCCCACATAAGACAAACTTAACCAACAAGTTAAGTTAGGGGTCACACATCATGACCAATACTCCAACGTTAGGTGAAAGGTTGCAACCGCATAAGGACTTCTCTATACCTATGACACATGGAACACCCATCAAGGAAACCAACTCAATCCACCATCATTAAGTATTGCTACCACCATCAAGGGATAAAATAGGTGAGGGCCAACTATTTGCTGAGGGATCCATCCCCTGGCTCAGTGGCATTGGAAAATGCCACCATCTCTCTAACTAGTCCTCTCACTTTTGTTTCTAGTATTAAAATGCAGATGCACTCTCCATTTCATGACAACCCTACGATGGGTGGGCCACACCCTCCCGTGAATGTGTATTCGGCTATAATGACAAACAACATTATAATATAGGTAGTTCTTTCAAAGCTATATTAATGCAAAACAACATGCTTACATTCCAACTTCATCCCTAGATATGAGGGTAGCTATAGCAACAGTAAGCAAATTATAGGATCACATGTTTATAGAAAATGCACAACTACACAACATGTATCATGGGAAGCCCTCATGGGGGAGAAAACCCAATTACAACCTTTCACTGTGATAGAATCTGCAAAATCAAGAGTCATGATTGACTTCACAATGTCTCAACTTGCCATAAACCCTAGGCGAAGGCATACCTGATGGGAGACCATGCGTTACACATCAAAGAATACCTGAGTATAACTGCTCTACTATAGAAGGATAGTGAGCTAGAGAATAACAAACCCCAATCATACACATAAGAGGAAGACCAAGTTGAGAGAACATGATGAGAACATGACTCTCTCATATATATTATAGAGGTCTAGGGGCATAAGGCCTCTAATAAGTATATGATCCCACACAAGACCGACTTAACCAATGAGTTAAGTTAGGGGTCACACATCATGACCAATACTCCAACGTTAGGTGAGGGGCTCGCAACTGCATAAGGACTTATCTATACCTATGACACATGGAACACCCATCAAGGAAACCAACTCAATCCACCATCATTAAGTACTGCTTCCACCATCAAGGGATAAAATAGGTGAGGGACAAATATTTGCTGAGGGATCCATCCCCTGGATCAGTGGCATTGGAAAATGCTACCGTCTCTCTGACTAGTCCTCTCACTGGCATTTGAAAATGCACAACTACACAACATGTATCATGGGAAGCTCTCATGGGTGTGTCATAAGACAATGCATGGCTACTACCCATTAATGTGTCCTCATCGACAAGTAGTGGGAATCGTTAGGGGCTCTAACCACTATATCGACATCAACATGGAGTGGGACTGATCATCACATAACAACACAACTGTTATGATGTCCACCCACTCTTCTAGTGTAGGAAGAGACGCACCATTCTACCAGTCTGTGGAGAATATTGTATCACCGATCCTGTAAACATAAAAAATAATGAGTTTGAGAAATGCATCCATCTTATGGTTCATTTGATTCAAGCCATCTATGTGGTTACAATAGTCTAATAGTAGGTGAAAACACCAAAGTTAAAATGCATAATTTTTTTTGGTATTTGTAAAGGTGTCAATTCCTCAATGTGAAGTCATATTAATGGATAGGGTATTTTTAGAATAGTGATAATTGCAATCCATGAGAAGAACCTTGGATCACACATTTTTGTTTGATCTTATCTTAGGCATCACTAATGATGTTTGATCAAGGAAGCAAATCACTAGCATGGATGTGAGTGAGAATTTACTCAAGAGACCTTTCGCATTACTAACCAAAAATTTCCACATATTTAGAGGAACTTTTGCATATTTGAAGGCATACCTCACCATTGAGGTTCATATATATGTTTTTAAATGTCTTTGCTTAGATGGTATACTAGGTCTTGGCACCTCTTTTATGGTGTGAGAATGTGTTGTAGGCAATGAAGTTTAAGTAGGCCCATTTCAACTTTATTTAATTGTTGCATTAGTTTTTGTAGGAGAAGGATTAACATTAATAGAAAACCAATGCATTACACTCACCATTACAGAGTTTATTTTCACACCATTAGTTTGATTGAGAAATTATATTGTTTGACTTATAATTATTTTACTCGTGTACATGTGAAGATGTTAACTTTATGTTTTTTCAAGTCCATATGCTTTCCTTCTAGTTGTGCTTTTTTTAGTGGATTGTGTATCTTCTATAATCATGACTACCTCTTAAAATTTTAAGGATCCATACTTAAAAATGTATAAGTCTTGGCAAATCCAACCAATTCTTAAATTCTAACCATAAAATATTTGATGATACTTTTTTAGTTTTTTTTTTTTTTAATTTATAAGTATTTTATGTACTTTATATAATAATTTGGAAAAAATAGCAACATCTATAAATGGAAATATGAACATCTATTGTCAAGAAAAGAATGTTTGGATTTGTATTTCCCTCCATTGTTTTTAGTGTTTAGATTTCCCTCCAAATTTTTATTCATTTTGTAATATAAAGAGGAACAAAGCTCATATCTATTCAACAATATTTTAATTGAAAACATTTTTTACTTGGCGTTGGAGTTAGAAAGCTATGAAGACTAGAGGAAATGAGAAGCAAACTCTCTTACAATAGGCAATCTTAACTCGTGGAAACAAAAAGAGGTACCATTGCCTTGTACTATTGTTTGTACTATATTGCTCATTCTATTGTTTTGTCTTTATTGTCCCTTTGTACTATATTGCTCATACTATTGTTTTGTCCTTATTGGCCATTGTTTTGTCCTTATTGTCCCTTTCTGTCTAGATGAATTATGATGAGTATTTCAAAATTTAATAGTATTTTAAAATCCATATTTGCAAATGACATTTACCATGGATAATTGGCCTTTTGCGAAGACATTTTTGGTTATCTTGTCACTTGTTTTTGTCCATTCATAAACTAGATATTAAAATAAATTACATCATCAAACCATGGATTTGAAATAAGTAGGCCAACATGTGGTGCCACCGGCCGTTTCCACCCTTGTTGATGCAGGAGATGGGAAGACCTACTCCGTTCCCTAATCTCGTAGTATTAGAATAGGGTTACCCGAATTTTCCAAATGTATCGTTAATGGAAATCCACTTACTCACAAATCCAAACAAAAAATGCAGATTCACTCTTTCCAAAAGTTACAAAGGTCTTATAAACGCCTGATTCAGTCTCTCCAACATCTAGTTAGCAAAAATCACATAATTTCTTCAAGGAAAATTATTGGAATCTAAACCGGGAGTAAATTGTGAGATTTACAGATTCTAAACCAGTTAAGCAAATTTATATCAAAATTCTTAGAACCCCACCTCACATCTGCTCAGTATTTAGAGCTTTGCAGCATAATTTCCAAATGCTCTTCATAAATTAGTAGTCCACAAGAAGATGTTTTGTGGTTTCAGCATTCTGCATACACAGACAACATCTGCTGGGACCAATCCACAGCCTTTTTAAAAAATATTTTCCCACGTCTTGAGACACCCCTGTTGGAAATATGGCATTTATGTCCTCAGAATCACAAACCCTGGAGTCACTCTTGGTTTCTGATGAGCGTAACTTTGTGATCAAACAATAGAGGTGACCAGGTCTCGGTATCTGATCTTGTGGGCAAGACAGTTGCTCTATTTTTCTGTGAAATTTTTTTCTCCACAGTCACTGCAAATCTTATAAAGATGGAGATCTTAATAAGAAGAAGCCAGAAGATTAAAGAATATCATGCCCAAGTTTTGGGAGAAAGGAAGCCCGTAGAAAGCCCAAGCATGCAGTTTTGAAGGAAATGAAGCCTACAGGCTTGAAGTTAATTTATGAATTAATTGACTAGTTAATTAATTAATTAGTTCATTAAAATAGAGATTTGAAAGGGCATGAAGCCAACAAACCTGGAAGATGTCCATTGAGATTTTAATTGGTTAAATAATCAAAATCTGCAAAAGACAGAAATATGAATTAAAATTTTTAATAATAGAAGATTCGATGAAGCATGTGAAGATTACACATCAAAGAATACCCGAAAAATCTAAATAGAAGTAGAGAGTGTGTCTTGGAGTCATAAGTTGCAGTAGCATCCTGAGCAGTCCAAGATGCAGTAGCATCCTGAACCAGTTAATAACATTAGATTTCATATATTTTGCCTGTAAAACTTTTGACCACAGAGTATTCCCAAAAAGCACCCTCTATATTTTACTATACATTGTTAGACACTTTGTTATGAATGAGTCAAAAATATTTGTATAATGTTCATAAATACTATTTAATTTTCAGGATTGTGTTAGTTGGCTTTTTTCAACGATGTGTTAATAAAAATGATTTTTTTTGTTATGCAGTTTATTTGCGGATGTCCATATCAAAGTAAGACATTACTTTTTTGTTTGTTTGGGATTTCAATAACTTCAATATTTTTTTAACAATTATTGTCCTTTCTTTTATACCTTAAAAATTGTCTAACTTTCTTTGAGCACGAGTTGCAATCCATATTTGTAGGGAGCTAATAGGATTAAATTAAGACGTTGCAATACATCACTTTTAACAAAGTCAGGCCGCATTACCAAAAGAAATGACAATGTTATATGTGGCACAACTTCAGGTAAATATTTTAAACATGATGGTAACTTATTATTTATTTTTTAATAAATAAACAATTATATTAAAAAAATCATAATATACTTGACCATAGGCTCTAAGATGGGAAACAAATTCCAACAAAATATAGCATCAAGATCCATTGTCCCATTACAAAGTGAATCTACTTGTTGTAGTGTCGACAACAATTCTAATGCACATACTCTAGAGAAAGATGTGAAAGAACCACTGGAAGGTATGATCATTTCTAAATATTTTTTGTCCTATACAAGTATTTCAAGATTTCATATTAACAATTTCATATTGCCATTGTCTCAAGAGGGGTACTGGTTTGTTTTTCCAGAAAATTTTCAACAGGAACCACCACAACAAGATCATGTTTTGGAGGAGGATCCACCACAACAAGAGCATGTTTTGGATCAGGATCCACCACAATAAGAGCATGGTTTAGAAGATGCAAATGCATCTACCCAAGCTAGTATTGCAATAAATGTGAAAAGGAGTAGAGGACCAACAAAATGTCTCTTTGGAACCACTATAGAGGGCATTACATTGCCTGAAATTCAATTTAATGAGAGGGGCCAACCTATTGGTCCACATTTAGAGAAATTCTCCTAATTTTTAGGTGTTCTTGCAAGGGAAATTCTAGACATCAAGCACATGGAATGGAAAAAAGTGTCTGAAGTGCAAAAGAAAGACATGTGGAGTGCAATCAATGTGAGAATCAACTTATTCTAAACTTTATTGATGCATATCTAGCTTGTGTGTGATAGGTTTAGTTTCAAATAACGCTTGTATCTAATAATGGATTGTTTATCTATTATAGCATACCTATCAAATAGATCCGTCAGCAGAGCAATGGTGTCATAAAGCAATATCTCAACGCTTGAGAACCTATAGATATAATTTGTATAAGAAATACGATTTGAAATACGAAACACATGAGGAGAGGATTGCAAACCTTCCTATTGGAGTAAATGAAACTGATTGGATTGAATTTGTTAGATTACAATCTGACCCTAAATTCGAGGTAAAAATGAAAGATAGATTTGAATGTTATCATCATTGATTTTGAATCCTCTCATACAATCAACTATAATCTTAGCATCTATTTTTTTATTGAGTTGCAGGAGAGGTAAAAAACAAATAAGGAAAATAGGGCATTAGAACAAGAGACCCACACTTCTGGCTGTAGAGGTTACTTTAGGATTGAATATGACCTTGTAAGTTGCAACAAATTCTATTATTTGTTCACAACTAACAACTTTAAATATAGTTAACTAGATTGTTGTATTTTTTGATACTAGAATCAATCTCATGGTCCAAGTGATAAGCCTATAACTAGGGCTGATGTGTGGATGAAATGCCATAAAAAGAAGGATGGCACTCCAATGTCATCATTCATTGCGGAGAAAATAGTAAGTTTCGAACCTATTCTTGTATCATTTATGCTTTTTTTAGAGTTAATGATGTTTCTTATATGAGTTTGTTGAAATGTTGGCATTGCTAGAATCAAATTGAATCGACACAAAATGAGTCAATGTCTCCTGCATATGCTACAAAGAAAGATGCCATTGCTATAGTTTTGGGGCCTGAGAGGAGGGGTCGTGTACGTGGGGTTGGATTCGGAGTCACTCCAACTATATTATTTGGAAAAGAGCGTTCCTACAAGAAGGAATTTCATAATACTAAAGAGAAATCAAAAGAAAAAGACAAGGAACTCGGAAGATTGAAAAAAGTTGTTGAAGAATTAATGGAATGGAAAGCTACCATGGAGGTGGGGAAAGAAAGTGGCAGAGTTGTTCCAAAATCCAACAATGTAAGGATTGCATGTGTAGACTTTAATTTTTTATGTAGGCCATCTTTGAATTTGGGGATTTCAAAATCATAATGCTAACATGAACATGATCGTATTGTTGTAGGGTGTGTAATATATGAATTATTGTTTTTGCATCCTAACCCTTTATCTTCTGATTTCATGATATCTAATGCAAACTATTATATTGGCAAAGTAATATTTCCATGTCATATGTTGAATCAAATCGAGGACCTCCACAACTGTCACCTCTTAATCCAGTCACCCCAATCCATGTAGTTTTTTAAGCCAAATCTTATTTTTTCCATTCTTTGAAAATCACTCACAAGTATTTATTTTTTAGGAGAGTCTCTAGAATAATCCTAGTCAAGGTTCATTGTAAAAAAATACAATGGCTCCTAGACCATCTAATACATTTGATACTCCAAAGTCTAATACATTTCATACTCCAAAGTCGACGGTGAGTTTTGAAACTATTTAATATTTAGTGCAATGTTATAATCATTATTTCACTATATCTTACAAGTATTTATTTACTAACAGGCTTCTCTGAGCCCTCATCATGTTTTGCAAAAACAAACTCCTTTGACTTCGGGAGACCATAATCGTGACCCAATTGGAAAATCAATAAAACAAGTAAGTTCTAAGCCTCTTTATTTCTATATTTAATATTCCATTCTTATTTTGAGAAATCTCATAGGAATTTGTTTATTGGCAGGTTCAACCGCAATTATCATCTTCACATGTGGGATTGAATGGAAAAAAATGTTTACTGACATATTTTAATGGTCAATTGAAGGTTGCAAAGGGTTACATCAAAATAATTGAACCAAACTTTGTCATTCCTAATGGGGAAAAATTAGGTGATGGATATTATCTTGTGTGCCCACAATCAATTATGGTTGATCTTGATTATGAAATCAAGCTTAAGCATAGAAGTAATCAATGCAAGTATTTAGCGGATTCAATTAACAGTTTTATACCTTGGAAAAGCAATGACATTGAATTGATCAAAGATTGAGAAGAATGTGAACTCGGAGTAAACAACAGGAGGATGGGCTAGGTGATAGGATTCCAAATAAGACCCATGTGTCCGATTTCCATTTGTGGATATGCAATTATAAACAACAACTGAACTTACAGGCTTAGGACAAGCCTGTAGAGAAGCATGGACATGCATGGCAAGCAAGCTGGAGGACAAAGACATGGTAAAGGTGACATGGAGGATTGATGACAGAGAATTCACTTTTGGAGAAGCCCAAGGAGTGTCTGATTCTGATAACTCCACAAGTACTGGTATATCTCCCTCTCGCAAAAGTCTTGTCTAACACAAGTAACTATCTTCACAGAGATAGATTAAAAAGGGAAGTGACTGCAACTATAACCTTTTCAGCATTATTTCAGGTTTATGGAAAAAAAATGGATCTGTAAGAGGTTGCAGGATTGATTACCTTGCAATTAATGCTAATAGTTTCATGTCCAACACATAGTCCTAGTGAACATGGCCCTTTTATAGCTAGTTGTAACAAAACAATTATAGTTAAGTTGGTGCATTTACATGAAATAAAAGGTCAAATTTTTTCCTAAAATCACCATAAAAATCCTCCACAACACCCCTATAATCCCCACAACTAGATGGTCATCTTGCTAAACCCATAATAATATCTAAAAATTATAAATAAATTTAAAACGCAAATATGAAAACATCAAAATTGCATTCACACATTTGTAATTTTTATCCCAACGAATACACCTTCAAAACCAAGGAAAAAAAATTGAAAACTTATCATGAAGATACCCACATCCCACATACGAAATCCTATATGCATCAAAATATCTCTTGGGCGTATCCATTTTCATATAAATGTTGGTCTAAAAACACTAAACAAGACAGTCATCGGATCCCATGGGAAAGCAACTAAAAACAATCATCATATCCACAAACATGTATAGATTCTGCTTAAAACATGATTCAATGAACTAAATCAACGAAACACAATGTAACTTACTGATTTTTTCTATTGTTACTTGTGTTTAAACCAAGCCATATTCATGGAAATACAGATGTAGTGATGAACCCTATCACACCTTAGAAAAAATGTGAAATGAAACCAAATAAGGGTTCCGAAAACCCATAAAATCTAAGATCAATGAAAGTGGTGGATATCTGGGTGGCGGTGGATATCAGTGCATTAGAATTCAATGGCCACTGATGTCTACTTGGACACCTATCAGAAGAGTCCCCTGAGCTTATATTTATTGAATACATCATTAGTGCAAAGCCAATGAAAACAATGGAAAAAATCCAAAATTTTATTTCTAATGTCGAACATTGGGTGTGCCTTACGAGAAATCTTGAACATACATATAATTGTGTCCCTGCAATCACTATATTTCCCATAGGGACATAAAAATATCAGAGATAAAGCCATGGAATAAAATAGGGTATGGAACCATGGTGTGGATACATCCCTAAACACCAAAGAGAAGCAGACTAACATGAAACGTAGTCAAAATACACAAACAAAATTCCTAGATGTAAAAACACCTCCAGAGATGGCTACAAGATAGTCCACATGATAATGAATATGGCTATGCCTTAAATACATTGTACAATCACCCATGAGGCAAGAGGAAGATGCAACACATTGATCAAAAGGATAATCATACTAATTGTCTACCAATCATATCGAAATTTGAAGCCAATAGGGGATGGAACCTTCCCCATGTTGTTATTTAGTTCCAAACTTGGGAGGTTGGAATCCAAGCTCCCAAAAGAAGGATTTGAATTCCTAGTCTCTTCAATACATAGTTTTCTTATCTAGTTTGGTTCACTGTAATAGTTTGTTGGTTCACTAGTGAGGTGGATGCAAGGTTAAATCATGCGTTCCCTTCTCATGTTGGTATTCCCTACTTGTATGCCATTACTTTCAAAGGCATAAGGATAAGTACAAGACCTAGACCAGGAACCTAAATAGAAGGAATTCCACTCTGTTGTGCATCCATGTTACTTAAGAACTTTAGGAGTTAGGAGTTAGTTCCATAAATGTAGGAGTTAGTTCCGTGTTACTTGCAATGAGATAATTTTCTGTTTTCAAGGGAATAGAAATAATAAGACAATGTGTCTCCTCATAGACTTCACACCTCTTTCAATAAAACTCTTAATGTGCAAAAATATTATTAACTAACAAGTAGATCAGTTAAACAAGTTTTAGTTATAACCATACTTAGTCTTTTCCCTATTTGTTTAAACTTTGCGAACAAAGTTTTACACTATAGCTTAAAGCTTTATACTAAAACTTATGATAGCCTTTGGCTGTTTACCAAATATATTAGCGTACTGCTAAAAATTCTTATAGGCTATTTTTTAAACACATCGAACGCTTTTGGAGCTTCGCTATCTTTTGGCAGTCCACCAAAACTTCGCTCATGAATCTGGCTGCGGAGTAACACTTTCCATCAGTGATACTTACTTCCACGTCTACAACACATCACTGCCATGTCTGCAACATCTCAACGCTGTCATATCATCATCCACGTCGAACAGAGATGCCACATGTAGCAAGATATAGGGGGCCACATAGGCGTCTCGAGCTCTAGGCTGGTGTTCTTCTCATGGAGAACCAAACACGCAGAGCTCCCACACTATCTTTGCACTACGCATCAATGAACATTAGTGAAGCCTGCCGTTATAAACACATAAAATACTCATCCAAACAACCAATGTGGTTTAAACCTCAACTCGAAACGTGATCTCCATTGTCGATCAGACATTTAATCAGCCTCCTTCCTTCAAGAGCTTCCAACGGTTACTTTAAACCTTGCCAATTTGCAGAAATAACCTATCTGCTGCGTAGTACCATGTCTTCTTCTCGAGCTTCTGTAAAGATGGCTTGGGCTTCTTATAGCTCCTTTATCCTCGATCTCCTCCAATGTCTATAGCTTCTTCTTCTAAAACAAGAAAGTTGGTTGGAGGTTTGGCATTCGTTCTCTGGTCCATCGAATGCAGAGACTATCTTTACATGTTTTCTCTTCACTGGATTTTTGGGTTTCATTAACAGGATTGATACGAGATTACAGTGCACCTTCTTCTATAGAAGTATTTTTCCCTTCTATATCTATATTGCGAGAAGTGTGTATTTGCACTTGTTTGTCCATGATTGATAGAGAACAAATTTCATCCTCTTGGTTTGTAATATTCAGAGAATCATTAGCATCAACAAGCAATGTAAATACAGGACTAGAATCCTTGTCACATGTTTCTGCCAAATCCTTTTTACATGCTTCTACCAAATTCTTTCTACAGGTTTCTGCATCTCTTGTAACCATGACAAGTTTGTTTATCTGATCATCCACATCTATATAAGTAGTTTACTTTAGTATCAAAATCCTTCTCTTGGAATGGAGGACCATCGATTCCAGTTAGATT
Organism: Larix kaempferi; assembly: GCA_027924585.1. Classification (NCBI taxonomy): domain Eukaryota; kingdom Viridiplantae; phylum Streptophyta; class Pinopsida; order Pinales; family Pinaceae; genus Larix; species Larix kaempferi. Next base: position 20,443,627 of record BSBM01000155.1, on the reverse strand, counting down.
TCGATCATCATAGTGTTCTGTCATTTCTGCCTATGCATTCCCCTCTCTTCATAATGCACTGGACAAGTAGACAAGTAGACATTCTATTTCCCTCTCTCTTTATTATGTTGATCTTTCATTGTCTATTCCATAACCATCTACTCTATTTGTTGCCACTGTCATCTGCTCTTTTCACATTGCTTGTCATCATTCCTGCTTGTTGCTCTGTCTTCATCTAGTTTCCATCAATGACAACCTACACTGCCACATTTCCAACAATAGCTCCCTCTCGCAAAATCCATGTCTGATACAAATAAATATCTTCACAGAGATAGATTAAAAAGGGTAGTGACTGCAACGATAACCTTTTCAGCATTATTTCAGGTTTATGGAAAAAAATCAATCTATAAGAGGTTGCAGGACTGATTACCTCGCAATCAATGCTAATACTTTCATGTGAACATGGCCCTTTTATAACTACTTGTAACAAAACAAGTATAGTTCAGTTGGTTCATTTACATGAAATAAAAGGTCGAACTTTTTCCTAAAATCACTATAAAAATATCAGATTATGGGATTTAGTAAGTTTCCAAGGAAAAATTTATACACTTATTTTGAACAAGTTCAAATTCACATAAACAAAAAAAAGACATATTTGGGAAAATCATTATTTTTGAAATATCATACTTTAGAGTCTAGATAAACAAAATCCATATTTCCACTATTGTGCATTAAATAAACCTGAAATCCTAACAAACTAATTACATTTTTTTAACATCCTCTGGTATATTTTCAAGTAACAACACAATGGAGATCCAAGAGAAAACCTACCCTTTGGGGAACATAAAAAAACACCACAAGATGATATTCCATAGTAGGGTGTTATTCAACCTAGATTTGTACTAGGGTGGGTGAATTTAATTTCAAGAGATTGGGTGAAAATTTGCAAGATGTTAAGGTTTCAAGATTTGTACTCTAGACCAAGTTAAGGTTTCAAGATCCAAAACATCAACTTCTCATAAGTAATGGTATCCAGAATATCCACCTTATACCACAAGCATTTTTTCAATAGCAACTGTAGTGTGGCTATCTCTGGGAGCAATAAGATCCCATTCAGATCAAGGGAAATCCATTTCATTAGCTTCAGGTCCAGAATATGAGCATCAATCAAGTAATTTCCTCCCCCTCTCTCGTGGGAATGGTGGAGTTCCTCGAATGCAAGCCTGCCTCCATTCCTTGGTCTACAAGTCTAAAATGTGCAGATCATCTATCTTATTAGACCAGTTTGTTCCCCCAAACACTATCATATTGTGGTCTAAGAGAATGGCACTATGGATGTCTCTTGTACCTAGATCTTGCCTAGTTGATACTAATAGGATACAATACACCATCCTATGCGGGCATTTGAAGCCCCTTGCATTTAAGGTCTCTAAAAGACCTTAGGTACACCTTGAGTTCATTGTTGGAGGATGGACTCAAAGGTATATGGTGGTCGCTAAGAAATAGGTCCTAGGATCGGATTGCTAACATTAACAGAAGGAAAATAGGCAAGGATGAAGTTGTAAATGACTTCCTCCAGCCTTGGATATGATTGACATAAATATCTTCACCTGTCTTTGGTATCTTATTGTATGACTTAGTTTTCTGTATCAATCATCGATAAGACACTTTTTAAATGTCCTGAGAAGAACATCTATCTCTGAACGAAGGAAAAGGAAAGAATAACCTACAGCTGATGAAAGTAAGCAGACTAAAGAGTTTTGAGAACAGGATGATGATCTCTATAGGAACTCTACAAACGTAAGAGCAAAATTGAAGAATTGTCTGAAGCATTTTTTTTGGCACAATAATTTGTGAATGCATTTGAGAACTGTTCAAACGCAGGTTTGAAGGCTTTGAAGCTAATTGGGAATGTTCTAGTAATTCCATAAACAGTGAAGAATTAACTACATGTGGATATACAAAAGTATTGACACTAGGCTGCTTGAGTTCACGCTTGCTCAAGGAAAATCTACATCAGAATGAACTCGGAGCAACCAACAGGAGGATGGCGTAGGTGACACAATTCCAAATAAGACCCATGTGTCTAATTTCCATTTGTACATATGTAATTATAAACAACAACTCGGCTTACAGGCTTGGGCCAAGCCTGTAGATACACGTTATTAAACTGTCTAAAAACACTAAACAAGACAGTCATCAGATCCCATGGGAAAGCAACTAAAAATAATCATGATATCCACAAACATATATAGATTCTACTTAAAACATGATTTGATGAACTAAATCAACGAAACACAATGTAACTTACTGATTTTTTCTATTGTTACCTATGTTTAAATAAAGCCATATTCATGGCAATACAGATGCAGTGATGAACCCTATCACGCCTTAGAAAAAATGTGAAATGAAACCAAATGAGGGTTCCCAAAACCCATAAAATATAAGATCAATGAAAGTTACGGATCTCTGGGTGGCGGTGGTTATCAGTGCATTAGAATTCAATGGCCACTGATGTCTACTTGGACACCTATTAGAAGAGTCCCGTGAGCTTATATTTATTGAATAAATCATCAATGCAAAGCCAATGAAAACACGAAAAAATAATTATTTAAATAATGGAAAAAAACCAAAATTTTATTTCTAATGTCGATCATTGGGTGTGCCTTAAGAGAAATCTTGAATAGACATATAATTGTGTCCCTGCAATCACTATATTTCCCATAGGTACATAAAAATATCAGAGATAAAGCCATGGAATACAATAGGGTATGGAACCATGGTGTGGATACATCCCTAAACACCAAAGAGAACCAGACTAGCATGAAACGTAGTCAAAATACACAAACAAAATTCCTAGATGTGAAAACACCTCCAGAAATGGCTACAGGATAGTCCACATGATAATGAATATGGAAATTTGAAGCCAATAGGGGATGGAACCTTCCCCATGTTTTTGTTTACTTCCAAACTTGGGAGGTTGGAATCCAAGTTCCCAAAAGAAGGATTTGAATGCCTAGTCTCTTCAATACATATTTTTCTTATCCAGTTTGGTTCACTGTAATAGTTTGTTGGTTCACTAGTGAGGTGGACACAAGGTTAAATCATGGGTTCCCTTCTCATTTTGGTATTCCCTACTTGTATGCCTTTACTTTCAAAGGCGTAAGGATAAGTACAAGACCTAGACCAGGAACCTAAATAGAAGGAAGTTCACATTGCTTGTCATCATTCCTGCTTGTTGCTCTGTCTTCATCGAGTTGTCATCAATGACAACCTACTCTACCATATTGGCAATAATAGCTCCCTCTCGCAAAATCCATGTCTGATACAAATAAATATTTTCACAGAGATAGATTAAAAAGGGCAGTGACTGCAACTATAACCTTTTCAGCATTATTTCAGGTTTATGGAAAAAAATGGATATGTAAGAGGTTGCAGGACTGATTACCTCGCAATCAATGCTAATAGTTTCATGTGAACATGGACCTTCTATAACTACTTGTAACAAAACAAGTATAGTTCAGTTGATTCATTTACATGAAATAAAAGGTCAAAGTTTTTCCGAAAATCACTATAAAATATCAGATTATGGGATTTAGTAAGTTTCCAAGGAAAAATTTATACACTTCTTTTGAACAAGTTCAAATTCACATAAACAAAAAAAGACATATTTGGGAAAATCATTAGATTTGAAATATCATACTTTAGAGTCTATATAAACAAAATGGATATTTCCACTATTGTGCATTGAATAAACTTGAAATCCTGACAAAACAATTACAGTTTTTTAACATCCTCTGGTATATTATCAACTAACAACACAATGGAGATCCAAGTGAAAACCTACCCTTTGGGTAACAATTCAAGCACCAAGCATCTGCCCTAGAAGGAAGTTTGTTGCATGTCCCTATGCAACTTATTCCCCCCGTAGTAAATTTTGATGTAGCTCGGTCCAACTGTAAGATTGGTGACTTACTCCATTTCTTTCCCGAAATACTAAATGACAATCCACTTCCATCCATGAAGAGTTCTCTGCAAAATCATACCACTGCCCAGCAACACTATACTCAGTTTTGCTGCACCAGAGCAAAAGGAAATGGAACCTTAACCCAAGCCATTGAGTACCATTTCTTCGTAGAGAATTCACATACAAACTTGCTCTTGAAAAGGAAACCTGGAAAAAGGGGTATCCCATGGGCTCCCGTTGTTTGAGTATTGGAGGAAGCAAATTCCAACGGGTCTCTAAGGCCTGCAAAGAGGCCAAAGTCCCACAAAATCTAAGTTCTTCAAAACTCTGTAATGCTGATCTCTGATTCATTCTAAATTGTTTCACCCTCATAGGATCCCTGAGGAATTCACTATGACTAGAAAATGCCACTTCAGGATCTGGATGCTCTCCTCTAATGTGAAGTTCAGACTGGAATTCCAACTTATAAAATAATTTCATCCCTATTTCCCACTTAATTTGATTATGAATAAAAATGAAAAGGATCGTAACTGAATATCTCCTACTACAGGATTGGGATTCCATTCCAATTCATGTTCTAGAAAGAATTTAAACTGATAAAGTTCACACAACAAATCCTTTTCCCTTGTAGATGAGTCATTATAGATATCCACAAAGTCATCAACATTTCCTATCATGAACTTTTTGTTATTATTCAATCTAATCATTTGAAGGCCTACCCATTGTTCATGCAGGTACATTGAATAAACTCTAGTAGGACTTCTACAAGAAATGGCTTGCTAAGCAAATTGAAACATTTGCCTCTTTTCTTCTTCTTTAATCATTAATTGCTGCTGTAAAGACTATATCTTGGACTTCCACTTTTGTTCTTGAACCAAGTAAGCAGAAAACCAAGTTTCCTGCATATGATGTACTTCAAATTTATATCATTATTGATAAATAAGACCCAAGTCATATAATTCATCATTTCTTCCATTCCATTTAAGAGTATTTACTTCAGCTGATGCTAAAGCCAGGGTATTAGTCTAGACATCATCAAGAATTTGATTAAAAAATTCATAGAGAACATCTGTGACTTTTTCTTTATCTTCAGAACTTTTAGAGGTACTAGGAAGAATGTTTTCTGCAGCTGCTGTAGCAAATAATTCCAAACTTGTATTATCCTCAGCCAGTGGTACTAATTCCTTTAGTACTGATTTATCTCTAAGCAATTTATTTTGTCTCCTCAACCTTTTGTTTTGCAAACTCCATCGGTGAGCCCGATTTCTCAAAATTTTCAGTCTTTTCTTAAGAACACCATTCTTTCTCTGTAATTGTCTACTCCTCTGTTGTAACTTTTCATTTTCATTTTCAACATATCTATCCAAAAACTTGAAATTCACGAACTTGCTTCTGAAGTTTCTTAATCCTCTTCTATAACTTATTTGAAACTAAACCAGGAGAATCAGGCCTTTACACTTGATTAGATTCGTCTTCTTCCCTTTGAGCTTGGTCTTGAAACTGAGTAGCTTCCAATTCAGGCAAGGGTGTTGACTCTAAATTCTATCTCTGTGTATAACGGTTTCTTGGACTTTTGGGTATTGTCGAAAACATATCTTCAGATGTTCTAACTTTTTCAATAACTTCTTCAGAAATGCCTTCTAGCCTTGCAGATCTTCTTCTCACCGTAACTGCAATTTTATTAACCTCTTCATCATCTCTATGCCTCTTTGGAGATGGTTGGGATTGAATTGGTTCAGAAAATGTTGGTGTTGGATCAAATTCTGTCTAAACTGCTGGAGGGGGCGATACAAAATCTTGTGGATCATCATTAACCTGCTCTTGAAAACCTTTTTCCACAAAAAAATTGTTCCCACGTTAGGTTGCTCTTTTGTAATTCCTCCATAATCAGCAACTTAATTAATCCATGATGATACAAGCTATTACCAAGTTGCTGATCAGGCCGCTTTTGGGCAGCTGAAGCCATTTTAGACAGGCTCTTCAACAAAAAGTATGGAATGCTCATCAATTCTTCTCCTTTAATGTGAAGGAGAATTCGAATATGATAAAGAAAGACAAGGCTATATCGTCCTTCACAAGTCAAATATTTCTGCAAAAAGAAAATGACATTACCCCATTCAGCAGTGAAACAGTTGCGTTCAGCTCTCTTCTTCCAACGAATACTAGAATTAGCCACTTTCACAAACTGTTTCCAAGAGTCAGGGTTTTTCAAACGACTAGCTTTAAACCATCTTTCCCCTGTTTGTAGTAAGCCTGCAATGAGAGAAATGGACATTTCTGAAACTGGAAGCAGAAACCCTCGAATGTTAGAACAATATCCATTGAAATTGAGAGCAAATTCCTTGGTCACATCTTCATTGTGCCCTCTGAATTTACTAAAAAATGCATACAATGCAATTTGTTGAAAAATCCTCTTACTAGAGGGATCTTCATCCAACAGTTCAATGGAATATGGCTCCTCCCTACATGCAGCACTAGCCATGCCAACTGAAACTTTCTCTACTAAAAGGAAGTTAGGTGATCAAACCGGTATCCTTTAACCCAAATTGGTATTTACAGGCTTGACTTATGCATAACAAATAAATCCAACTTTCAAATCGGGTATACATATAATTGTTCAGACATGCAGGGACAAAAGGATAGAGCTAATTACGACAATTGATGGGGTCAAATCAACATATACCCATTCGTCCAAAAAGAAATGAGTTAACGGTCACTCCATTTATGGAAGTTATTTGAACAAAAAGACTTGGTATGACATGTCACGATATATAATAAGCCATGAAATGACCTTGAAAAGCTAATTGAAATGTATAAAAATCATTCTTATATGCTAGAATTTATACACATTATTAGGAAAAATATATTGAATTTAACCCTACTGGAACAATACTTGTCCGGAATTAAAAGAAGACTTTGAATAACATACCACATAGGCAGGGGATAAAACCGAGATACAATCCTTCCAATCATGCAAATACAGATTCTCAATGATTTTTAAAGATATAACTCTGTTGGAAGAAATCATTATATCTGCAACTTGAAAAGAATAATTCCAAATAGAACTGAAAGTTTGCTTGTACTGGGAGGGATGAATCCAATATAGTATCAAAGTTCTGTTCATTTTCAGGATTCCCTTCACCATACACAAGACATTTCATTTTACCAACAATCTGTTCATCTTTAGTATTTTACTGAAATATTTAAAAAACACAGAAACTGGAGATTCTACAGGCTTGAGTCAAGCCTGTAATTGTTTGCTAAAACATGCTGAAATGCAAATTCTTCAACCAAACCATTCGTGATGCAATCCAAACCATGTGAATTAAGGTGTTGGAGTAGAACATGGATGAGTAGACATCCCTCCATTAATGCCAATGGCTTTCAAAGCTTGGAAGTACAATCTAACAGGATATATGAATCAATTTTGTTGATGTTGAATACCCAAAAGATCAGATTGCTTATGGATCCATTTTGGAATGGTACTTATAAATTGCTAGTGGTTTCTTATGGAAAACCACTAGAGATTGCTTATAGACCTTATGAGTGGGTATTGTGACTAGTATGACCTTGGAAACATATTAATTACAAAGAATCCATAACAATACTAGTTGTCTTAAACCATTATATTCTTTTGTCAAAAAATATAGCAACGCTCACATAGTGTCACCAAAAACCAATTATAATGATAATTGGTGAAAAACATTTAGTACACCCACCAAAAGTAAAATAAACAGGTATTAGTGAGGGCTACTAAAATATTGTCACCAGAAGTGTCACCAAAGAGAGAATCAATAATGGGCCTTTAACAACCCTCACTAAAAATGTCACTGGAAAGGGATTTGGTGACGAACCTTAAAGGACAATCTCAAAAGGCACGTATAATGACGATGTTTTAAGGACCATCATCATATGTGACATTCGTGACAACCCTTAAAGGTTCGGCACATGTAGGACCCTCACCAACGACCTTTTTTCTTGTAGTGTGGAGAACAGAAATGATCAGAGTCAATCTACCACACCCAAGGAAAAGAACCTATAAGCCTAGTTTCTAATTTTTTGTCTAAAAAATCAGTCTAAAAAATGTCCAATTCACTTTATTACAATCTTTGATCAAATCCATTTTTAATATTAATGTAGACATTTTCTTCATCTTAATAGTGTGAAGCATCTTCTCAATGATCCCATGAATAGCATCAAATATGAGTGTGCTATGTAAAAATACAAATTGTAATTTGGACATATAAGCTACTAGAAATGGTTTAATCATGTTATCTATGACCTTGGATATAATTTTATACACTATATTGCATAATGAAATAGGGTGTAAATCACTATAGGAGGTAGGAGAATTAGTCTTTGGGATCAATGTAATATAAGTTGAATTAAGTGCAGTTGAGAACTTCCCATTAATCTTAGATTCCTCCACCACCTTAAGGAGATCCTAGAAAACAAGATCAAAAAATTTAAGAAAGAACTCCACAGTCCTCCTGTCCGGGCTAGGAATTTTAGACTTAGCAAACCTCTTGAGGATGTTTTCAATTTCCAACAAAGTGACCGGAGCTCCAATACTGGCATCTTCTGCGCTGAAGAATGAGGATAAGATTAAATACCTTTCATTTGGGACCCAATAGGATTCAGACCATGATCCTAAAAAAGAGACTTAAAATGGTCAACAGCAACTATTTCAAGATCTTTTTGGCCTGAAATGTGAACACCCTGGTTATCCTTTAAGTCCCAAATAGTATTCAGAATCCTACATTAATTAGCAAAATTATGAAAAAACTGAGTATTTATGTCCCCTTGATTAAGCTATATGGTTGATCTCTTTAAGCGATATTCCTCCTCCTCCAGCTTTAGAATGATAGATTTCCTACCCTCTAAATCCGATAGCAATATCCTATCTAATTTAGAAAAGAATCTAGTCGAATTTCGAAAAAAAAACCGAGTGTATCTTATCCTCAATAGCTACCAACTCATCTTTCAATGATTATTTTTCCCTTCTCCCACAATATAACAACCTTTCAAATTTCTATTAGTTTAAATGAAAATCCTTTCATGGACGAGTCACTTTCAAGCTGGGACATGGAAAACCATTTATCCTTTATCACCTTATTAAATTCCTCTAGTTTGATCCAAGAATGAATGAACTTGTATAAATGGATACTTTATCTTATGAGCAAAACCTTCAATTTCCATGCATATAGGAAGGTGGTCTGATATAGAAACATTAATTTCCCAAGTCTTGTATATTCCAACCAAGGAAATTCAAATTCTCAACTAAAAGAAAGCGGTCAAGTCTTTTACCCACACCATCGTCCCCAATCATTCCATTATGCCAAGTGGGCATCAAAGGTGAAGCAAGAATATCAATTAGCTTTTCCTCCAAAAATACATGATTGAACCATCAGGTCCAAGTGCGAATGTGTTCCCCACACTTCATGAGCAACAAATACTAAATTTATATCACCCCCCATAATCAAAGAGGGGGGCCTCCGAAATCCCACTATCCAAAGCCTCCTGCTAAAAAACTTGCATGTCTTTGTAAGGGCCAATAATATACCAACACAAGTTAAATAAGGAAAAATATTAGTTTCACGAGGATTTCAAGCTATCAATAGACAAGCCTGCATCAATACTAGGGTATTCCCACCCAGGAAGAAGCTTAAAAAATATTTCCTGATCCTTGACACCTAACACCATAGTCTCATGAATAAGCAAAACATTCGGTTTTTCCAACTCAAACAATATTTTGAGGGCAAGGAATTTTTGGCTGCTCCCAACCTCTTTGAAATTAAGTGATAGAATTTTCATCAAGGAATTGGACAAACATAAATACAATTACAAAATTGATCCATATTAAATTTTACAACTTGATATTAGGAGATTGTAACCTAATGTAAAATTTAATATGGATCAATTTTGTAATTGTATTTATGTTCATCCAATTTAATACACATATCTTTATAATTTTGATTATATATATATATATATATGTATGTATTCTAACATCCCTTTCATTTGGGATGAGCAAGTGCAGGCCACTTTTGATGCTTTGAAGAAATATCTGACTTCCGACTCACTCATCTATCCTCCTAATTTTATGAAAAATATTATCCTTTACATTTCAGCATCTAAGTTCATCATTGTTATAGTAGTAGTCCAAGAAGTCTCTTCCCACCAAGAGCATGTCAATTATTATGTGAGTCGGAACCTATCTAGCCTTCCTCTCTACTACCCTCATGAGGAGAAATTAGCATTAGTTGTAGTCTTTTCAGTTCAGAAGCTCTGTCATTACATACTTCTTAGTCACACTAAATTCGTAGTGGATTCTAATCCTATGTTGTACCTCTTGAACCATCACCTCATCCATGGCCGCATTTCTAAATGTATTTTCATCCTCTAAGAGTACGACATCGACTTTCTCACCCCCAAGAGTACCAAAGCGTTAACATTGGATCAACTCATTAGCATTTATCATCTACGTCCATCATGTCTCCTATCATTGATTAGTTGATGGATGAAAATTTGTTCACGATGTCCTCTAACGATCTGTGGTATGGAGATATCCTTATGTGCTTTCTCACTCAAAAGTTCATTCCTCACCTTAACCATGACAATTATTGTCGCATTTGACACCAATCCCCTCGACACCTCCTTATCAGGGATTTCCTTTATCAATGCAACATCGACTCCATTTTATGACGATGTCTCATTCATGGTGAGGATGAATAGGTTATAAATGAATTCCATAACAGAGCCTGTGGTGGACATCTTTCAGGAATAACCACCACTCAAAAGGTCATCCATGTTGATTACTTATGGATGACCCTTTTCCAATTTCATTGTGGCATTCAAACATTGTCATAATTGCTAGCTCTTCACTCCTAAAGAAGGAACCCCCCCTTCACCTATACATCTAGTCATAACCATTGGTCCCTTCTGCAAATGGGCCATCAACTACATGGAATACAATCCAGCCTTTGTTGGTGGTCATAAGGACATAATCGTGGTCGTTGACTATTTCACTAAATGGGTCGAGGCCATGCAAACCTTCAATTAGACCAGAGTCATCGCATCGTGGTTTTTATTTAATCATGTCATCACTTGATTTTGTGTTCTTCTCTAGTTGGTGTCTGATCTTGGATCCCACTTTGAGGAAATTGTGTGGAAAGAGCTTTCCCACCTTTTGAAATTCAAGCACTAGTTCTCTTCTTCCTATTACCCCTGAGGTAAAAAATAGGTCAAAACCGTTAATAAGATTATTAAGACCATACTCTGACATACTATGGACAAGCACAAGTACATCTAGCACCACATGCTCTTTCCATCCCTATGGGCATATTGGACATACACGAAAACTGTGATAGGGTTCACTCTATTCCATCTCATGCATGGAATGGAATCCATCCTACTGATTGAATGCCATATTTTTTCCTTACACATAGTTTTAGAATTTCTGCCATAGACAACCACTTGGAACAATGCTTGTTCACCCTTGAGCAAGCAGATGAGGATCATCAAGTATCCCTTCAAATGATCGAAGCTGCAAAGCATCAGTTAAAATCCCACTTCGACACCCACGCCCGCCCATAAACATTCAAAGAAGGTGACCTTGTTCTTGCATATGACCAAGCTCACGATAATCTTGGAAAAGGGAAATTTGAATCCATGTGGCAAGAACCTTATGTAGTAAAAACTTGTCTCGACAAGTGGTCATATCTCCTTTCCAACGTCGAAGGTCAACTCTTGAAGAACCCCCATAAGGGTTGTACCTTAATAGATTTTATGCTTAATTCCGACCAAACCTTAGACTTTTTATATCATAGTTTTATCTTTCTTCGCTTTTAATTTTTCGAAAAATATTCTCATGATTATTTCCCTTGATTGTTTTAGATGGATCCCATTGTTTACGTCAATTATGTTGATGGTGCAAGTAGATCCCGTCCAAATCTTCTCTCGACTACATGGGTACTTTAATCCCTATTATACGACTTGATACATATCAATGACATGTGTATTGGTGTAGCCATCGATAACCAGGATGAGTATGATGTTGTGATTGGACTCATGGCCAATTCTCTCCATGCGTCTATTTGGATTCCCAGTTACTTGCCTCAAAGTTAAAGAATTGTTATCACGTACTTGATCCATGCCTCTTTAGAAATTTTGCTAAACATTTGGTTAGATAGTTCGAATCCATTATAGTCATCCATGTCCCTAGTATTTTTAGTGTTGTAGTAGATCAAATGGTCAATGAAATTCTAGAGTGGCACACTGCTTATCAAGACCAAGGAAATTAATCATTTACATGCATATCATATTATATTACATCCATCTATAAATAACCATCACATAAATAACTCAAAATACATAAAAATTTGCATCTATGTGCATCTCTCTCTCTCTCTCTCTCTCTCTCTTTATATATATATATATATATAAAGAGAGAGAGAGAGAGAGAGAGAGAGAGAGAGAGAGAGAGATAAAGAGAGAGAGAGAGAGAGAGAGAGAGAGAGAGAGAGAGAGAGAGAGACAATAATGTCCAAAATACAGTCGTTTTTACAGCAAGGAGCCCCAACAACTCCGTATAAATAATTACATCGGTAAAAAAATACCCATGATCATAGCATGGGGGGCAGCCCTACAAACTGTTGACTATTCATTGGAATACTATGAGGAGCCATCCTCATTCTACTCATCATCACTATCATCACCAATATGACGTACATCTCCTCGTATTAGGTCTCATATGGACTTGGTGGCCACTACAATCTAATGTATGATTGGAAACCACTCAACAGGAGCCTAGAAGCATGTGTTGATTAGATCCTCATCACGATTATTCCACTCGTCATCAACGACCCCCTCTAAAAGTGGGTCGATGTCCTGATGAAGTACATATAGTACATCCTCAAAATTGTTGCACCGTCACTGTGCCCGAGGGTGTAATGGCCCAGGCCCTAACTAAGGACAAAGGATCTATGAGCTTAAAAGTCTTGTAAATGCATAGCAAATTTTTTATGAATTAAATTTATTAAATATGAAGAAGTAATTTTTAAGTGAAAATGCAACCTTGCGACACTTACATTTTTAGAGGTTTAAGTAAAAGTAAGAGATTAATCAGACTCTATTATAGAATCTAACTTCATATATCAGATCTGAAATCGTTCATTTTACTTTGAACAAAAAAACATTATGAACAGTCGACGACAATATCATTCTTCCATCATTTTTCTCCTTAAGTCTAGATTCTTACACACTTTGTCTCCTATTCAGTAAGAAGTGTTGAAAATGTAATATATTGACTGAATTCATTGTAATTGATCATAAATATTCTAAATACATCTGAATGATTCTATCTGAAGTATTTAAACATTCAAAATTTATTGTATAGTGTAAAATACTAAGTGTCGTCTTTTGTTTAATAAACAGTAAACTTTACCAAATATTATCATCACTATCATCACCAATATATATATATATATATATATACATAGAGAGAGAGAGAGAGAGAGAGAGAGAGAGAATAATGTCCAAAATACAGTCGTTTTTACAGCAAGGAGCCCCAACAACTCCGTATAAATAATTACATCGACCAAAAAATACCGATGATCATAGCATGGGGGGCAGCTCTACAAACTATTGACTATTCATTGGAATACTATGAGGAGCCATCCTCATTCTACTCATCATCACTATCATCACCAATATGAGGTACATCTCCTCGTATCAGGTCTCAGATGGCCTTGGTGGCCACTACAATCCAATGTATGATTGGAAACCACTCAACAGGAGCCTAGAAGCATGTGTTGATGAGATCCTCATCAAGATTATTCCACTCGTCATCAACGACCCCCTCTAAAGGTGGGTCGATGTCCCGATGAAGTACATATAGTACATCCTCAAAATTGTTGCACCATCACTGCGCTTGAGGGTGTAATGGCCCAGGCCCTAACTAAGGACAAAGGATCTATGAGCTTAAAAGTCTTGTAAATTCATAGCAAATTTTTTATGAATTAAATTTATTAAATATGAAGAAGTAATTTTTAAGTGAAAATGCAACCTTGCGACACTTACATTTTTAGAGGTTTAAGTAAAAGTAAGAGTAATCAGACTCTATTACAGAATCTAACTTCATATATCAGATCTGAAATCATTCATTTTACTTTGAACACAAAAACATTATGCAGAGTCGACGACAATATCATTCTTCCATCATTTTTTCTCTTTAAGTCTAGATTCTTACACACTTTGTCTCCTATTCAGTAAGAAGTGTTGAAAATGTAATATATTGACTAAATTCATTGTAATTGATCATAAATATTCTAAATACATTTGAATGATTCTATCTGAAGTATTTAAACATTCGAAATTTATTGTATAGTGTAAAATACTAAGTGTCGTCTTTTGGTTAATAAACAGTAAACTTTACCAAATCTTAAAGAACATGAATAAGAATTTATTTTCAACTTAAGAACATCATTTGAGGCTGCTACTAATCCTCTAAATATTATCTAACATATTACAATGACATAATTCTGAAAACAATTTCAATAGCTGAAATAACTAGGCATAAAACAGAATTTTTAACTACTTTGCTTCTTCAAATCAGAGCTAGAATTTAAGAGATGTTTAATATCCAAATAATTCAGACTCCTAACAGCCATCATTCTTCAAATAATCAAAATCCAATAGACCTATATGATTGATAAAATCATCTTACTGTCTGTCTCATAATCACATTAAAAAATTAATGATACTAGTATTAGAAATCAGCCTTTAGAAATTTCTGTAGATCAAATCTATGGACTGTCAAAGGCCATTATTTGATAAGTAGTGCTAATAGATTTTCAGCATAACATAATGCAGGTATAAAAGATTCAATATTTCAAACAAAATTTAGAAATTGATACCATGGAAAATTAATTGGAACAATCCTACAATTCTACTAGTGAAAACTATTCTAGTTTCATTATCAAATTAGGACAATTTCAAACTATATTTAAATTTATAACCAAAATTAGGTCTAAAATATTTGAATAATCATTTTTCTTTTCAAATCTAGTGAATAAAAATACATGGTAAAAAACAAAAATAATTTCGTTGTTCATTCCTTATTGAAAACAATAAATAACCATTTTTATAGATCTAAACAAAGATTTAGGTAGCATAAAATCCATCAAATTTCTTCCTTAAAAGCTATGGATCTGAGCAAGTAATTAATTTGAATCAAACTATCATGCAAGCACTGAATAAAATCATATATCAACAACTTATCAGACATTCATAAAATTCCAGCTATCAAATGGCCATCAATCTATTAAAATCAGAATTTATACAGTATGCAAATCCAGCAATTCCAACAAATATGAATCTGGAAATTTTTCATAATAGAATAATAGATTAGATCTGAATTTTTTCTTTTACAAATAAAAATATCAGCCTCTAGGGCTCGAAATCATCATAACAGTGAATTAATACACAAGGAATTACTTATGTTCCAAAGATGGGGTAGTTGGTATCAACACTGCAACATTCCTCCCAACCTTAGGAGTTGCCAATCCAAATCTCTATGACATATCCACCCCCAAGCCAAGGCCACAAATCCACAAGCAAGCAACTCAAATCCTTTTCTCATACATTCCTCCTCTAAGGAAAATAAACTCTAATTAATTTCCCAGATTTTGCTTTCCTATCTGTTTCTTCACTGCGTATGGGTAAATGACCTATCTCGCCATTCCCATTTTTTGGCTTCCTGCGCAAGAAAACCTAGACTAGCAAAACCAAATAAAAGGGGTAAACGAACAAAATCTACCCGCACTAACTATCGAGATAGACGAGCAGCAAAAATGGTAGAGAACCCTGCAAGAAAACACACCAAATTTCCATAGTCTCAACCTTGACAGTATTCTCAACTCTCTTGAGAAATTTTGGAGCACAAATGAATTCAATACTCTGGAATTCTTTCCAAAATGAGAAATCAAGTGTTTAGAGAGAGAGAGAGAGAGAGAGAGAGAGAGAGAGAGAGAGATTCAAACCAACTAGGCCAACTAGGGTAAAGAGAGAGGTTAGATCAACTCTCAAAGAAGGAAATTCAAATTAGGTGGGACCCACTCGAATTCTTAAGGAAGTTACTTGATTTTCATGAGAGAGGGTCAATTAATATGGGGCCAACTCAAATTCCTCAAGAGGGACTCGAATTAGGAGAGAGATAGAGCATCACTTGCATGAAGAAAATAGAAAAGTTTATTTTCCTAGAATAGAAAAATCCAAGGAGTTACAAAAAAAGTTAGGAGTTACCAAAAGTTGAAAAGCTAGAAAAAGAAAAAAGAGGGCATGCAAGTGGAGTGGAGGAAAAAATCTAGGGAGTGGTGGCACAAATCAAGGTAATGTCCAAAAACATCAGGTTAGTGAGGGCGCCTTAGGCAAGTGGGACCCATAAAAATCAACTAGGAGGGAGTATAAGGATTAGTTATGATCAATTAAACTTAGGATTAAAACATACCAAGGTTTACGAAGGGTTTCTCACTAGGAAAACAACATTACACCACCCCATTCCCCTTGCTTCTGGATACATGGCCCCCCCATACTCTTTTTGATTCCAATGTTGATACCAATTGTTTTTATTTAATTAATTATAATAAAATAATAAAGTAACATTAATGTCCAAACCATGGTCCCGACACCTAGTGCCATAATGTCTAAACAAAATAATAAATCATATGTCTAGGAGATTAACAACTGGGGTATTACAGAGGGGCAGGGTCAACTCCCTCAACCCTGCCATGATTCCTATGGTAATCTGGAAGAGTTAATGGCCCCACATCTACACACACATATGACAAGTCATCCATACATATATAATATAAAATATATATATCATGTATGCTAGTACTGTAAACAAAACTATAATCAAGTGCATACATACCATCAGGCCCACAAGCCTGACCAAGAGGACGCGACAACTCAGGATCTCATATATAGTCCATTACCGCATATGGAAAATCCTCAATCACAACGGGAACCTATGGTCGCTGTGTAAAAAAATACCAAATGAATACTCTTATGATTGCACATCCACTCTCGCTGATCATCATCTCTCCCCATATCCTTATATTAGGCTCGATAGAACCACTATCTCTCATTCAAAAGTGAGTTCTTAAGGTAGGTACCCTCTCAAAGAAGAAGGAACAGATGAAATATGCAAAGCCAAAGTCTTCGCTAGTCCTGATAACTTGGTTTAGATGTCGCTGAACCAAGGTAAAGAACATGTGGGCCCACCCAAAGTAGTTCCCAACAAGCATTGACTTCCCCAGTATCATCTTCCCTCCCGAGATCTTGTGAGTACCACTCGATCCCAGGACTTGTACTATCCCTGTTGTAATGGCTCGAGTCTCCATACTCTCGATGTTTACCAACATGATAGATGTGTTGTGTAACCATGCAGTATCCACACAGTGGCATTCTATTATGTCCTACATGACCACCTCCCATGGATTTTTCGGATGAGTATCCTTGATCACTCCTAGCATAGGGAGACCGGTCATGAAGTATACATCACGTAGTGTGAGCCCTAGCCGCTCAACCTGGACTATGAATGCCACAACATCTTGGTCCTAGAACTTAGCAATCTTGTTGAGTAGTAATCGTGCATTATGCATCGAATGGTTCTCAAGGAATTTGAGAAGCCTGTGTCTAGCCAGGTTGTCCCTAACAATCTAGTTCCCCTGAAGGTCTCTACTGATGTTCGCAAAATCCTTCTCTCTCCATTTTACTCACAACATCCTGGATTCACATCATGTGCAATTAAGATCAGTGAAAAATAAAAAATTCTCACCTTAGCCTCAGATAATACCTTCTTGAGAGATTTAAGTGACCTAGGTCGCACACGTTTGGTAGAAAATAGTGACTAGGGTCGCATCTTTTCCCTTGATAGATGCAGCCAAAATCACACCTTTTCGACAGAAAATAGAAACCTGGATAGCTCATAACCCCTTGAAAGGTGCAACACAACCCTAAAACCCTCAAGCGGTTCATCGAGGTCCCTTAGAAAGCCAAAATGAAAAAAATAACTAGATGAAAATGACAAGAAAGTTGAGACTACTAACCTATAGCTCGCAAAATATGAAACTAATAGTCGAAAAAGGAGAAATCGACAAATGAATATTTGGGAACCCCACACTCCTCCAATAGTGAATAGTGAAGATGACATTTGGAGTGGTCGGTCCCACCCTGATTTAAGTGGTTTAATCCCTGATTTTCTTCTAAGTATTAGAGGCTCATACGAAATCCATTTGATGCATTGTTTGTACAGATGCAATCAAGATTTTGCACTATTTTTTATTATGAGAATTTTTTTCTATGATTAAGAAGTCTATTTCAAGCCCCTTTTTCCATCTGCCTCAATTTGCATGCCATTAGGTAAAATTTCAATTTTTATACTATTTAAGATACCAGTACATTTGATTTTGTTTCCATATGCACTTGTATGCTAGGGTATCATTTTTATGTGTACATGTTCAGGTAGTGATGATATTCACCAGTTTCAGCAATAGTCATCCCCTACAAGTATAAATCCTTAGTTGGCATATATATGATCAGCCTCTGCAGGACATCTTATGCATCAGCCTCCACAGGACATCTTTTCCTGTAGGAACCCCCTATGTACAAGCAAGTGGCATATCCCGACCAGCTTTGTATTCTCCCTTACTCGATAGTAGAGCCTTCCTTAAATGGGTACCATTTTAGCACCCCTTTCCTATTTGGTACCCATGCTGAATTTTTTCCATAGGATTGGGAGTCCACTTAGTCTGAGATTCTGTGACACCCAACCAAATATTACTATTATGTCATCACACATTGAACTACCCCATGGATTCCCAGACTTGTGGTCATTATGTAATTATTAATGTTTCATCTCGCGTATTCACGATCCCATAACTCCATCCATACTACATCAATCACATTTTTTTGCCACCGTTCACCACCCTGCAAGGATATTACCATTAGTGTCCTACTCTTTCAACAAAAATATCAATTTGTCACTCGGTCCCTTAATTCATATAAACAACATTACAATTGGACACTTATCTCCTTTCCAATCTTTCTCATCTTGCTTAGGTAGCCATTCGCCTCAGCAACCATTTTACAAATGGTGGTTTTAAGCACCTCCTTTTCCCAGATGATCACACATTTGGGAAGCCATGATTTGGGAGTAGTCATTAGTAGTCTTCCTTCAGTTCCCATGCATCAAAGAAACCATTCAACAAAAAGTGCTTCTTAGCACTCCTGTACATCATGCATAGTCTCTTTTTATAGAAGCACCCTCGGTTGAATTGTTTCATATTATTCTACGATGAGTCACCTTTGGGGTCATACCTAACCAATATCCCTATCCCCAATCATAACAAGTCATCCCCATCCATTATATTCATGTCCCATGGTACCCCCTGGTACCCTAGTTGTGTCCTTTCTTTGATCCCGTTAAGAAATACTACACATGTTTCTAGGCCAGCCTTGCCTTCGTACTTTGAACAAAGGAAGTTTGAGTCCATTACTCAATTAACCTCGTATCCCAAAACAATGTCTTAAATTAATTGTCCTATGTTCCTTATATCTTGGTGGCATCCCTTACACTTCTTCCAAGGAAACAATATTGAGTTGGAATTTGTAGATCTCCTTCTATCGACATCAACACATTTATTCAAGAATATAGAACCAGAGGCATCATGTAACTTGGAATCAATTATCATTGATGAGTCCCTTGGAACAACTAAGGGAGACCTCAATTCCCCTTAGCTTTGTTATTTCTCATGTGCTCGACGCCAAATTAATCATCACACCATTAAGATTCATATAGGTCGATGGTCCTTTCATTATTTGATAGAAGACCTCAGATATCCACAACTCTAGTCCTTTTATGTAACATCCCGATATTTTCATAAAAAAAAATTTATCAGCATTAATTGGTAATACTTGTAAATGCGGAAATAATAAATGATTATAAAGACAATATTAATTACAAAGTCATTAATGCAGACAACAATTTATTATTGAGACTCTTAACTAGAGGCAAATTAATGACTGTGACACGTCATTCCTCTGTTGAGATGCTTACGACAATATTTTATTTGTGTTGACTGTAACTTATGATATGTCGTGATAGAGTATTATTGACTAGGTTCTGACAGTTGCTTTTGATGATGATGCAAGGGGTCCTATGGGGTACCCTGAGGTTTAGTTAGCTACGTTTAGCTAAGGCATTTGTGTCCTATTCCATGCGGAGAACATAGGTAAGATTTTCTGTGGCAGGCATCATTAAGGATGTTTATGTTTTACAATAGCCATCAAAGTTTGGTATAATTTCTAAGTTCTTCTCTTGCTTCAGGTATGGATCTATGTATGTCTTAGATGTGCTTTTGGCTAAAGGAACACAAAGTGCGAAGGTTAGAATGATTGACAATCAGAGTGCATTCAGTGGTAGAATCATCAAATGGAAATTACTTGTGCTTGAGAAAAATGATGGAGTATAAATACTAGGTTACTACCGTCAAGTAATAAAATAATTCCATTTCTATTTTTTTGTTTCAATAACGACATATAATTTGACTTGGGAAAAATAATTGGGCTTAACTTGGATATGAATAGTTTTGATACAGGAGATGTTTATTGGTAGGGTTGTAAACAAAATAGACGATGATACAAAAGAATCATGCTTTCTGCTAAGTTATAAAACGTGACATGTTGATATTCATATATTGAAATAATATATAGTAATGAAATAGAATAATAGTTTAGGGTTTGAAATCCATGCCTGCTATTGCTTCTGAAATTACATGTCTAATGTTTGCCATGAATGGTTTGATGAGAGGTTTATGAACTATGTACTAAAAGAACATTTAGAATGTAGGGTTTGCGATAATAGGGTTTTGATGATACCGTGGATAGATTTGTATTTTAAATACTTAAATGAATGGGTGATGAAATCATATGTTTACATATAATATTTTTTGTGTAGAGAATAGATCTTGCAGATGCTAAATTTCTAGACTATACTTTACTTGAAAACATTAAGGAAATAGATGTTGAATTGCACAATATTACTTATCTGAGAAAGATGTATTTGAAATGGAAACATATAAATCTTGTGCAGAAATTAATCCTTGTAGCTGCTATTATTCTTGAAAATACAATTGCTTGAAAAACATGAAATGTATAATATTGATGTGCATTTGCTTACTAGCTGAAATAAATAGAGTTAAAAGAAATATATAGGACTGTACAGAAACATACTGTGTTTTCTTACATGTATTAATTAAATGAATTCTATACTGCTGTTGATGCTATACGGTAATGTTTACTGTGTTTAAATATAGGAAAAAATTCTAATAAGAACATTACTATAATCATCTTTCCAATCAATGGCATTCTGCCTATCACTTATCTTCCTTAGTCTACTTCTCTATATTGGAGTACGATGCATAGAACAACATGGGGAAAAATAGAGAGAAGGATTTCATTCTATCATTTTATTCAATCATTCAATCTTTAAAAATAAACATAATCCCTTTCAGAAAGTAAAAACAAGAATTAACAGAAGCACAAGTAGAACCTGAACCAGTAGATAAGTGGACAAACACCCAAGAAGCCTGTTCCACCCAACCTACCCCTGAAAACAGCCAAGATGCCTGCCTTAGGACCCCCGAGCTTGTTCACTGAACCACTAGGAGGAAGAAACTTTAGAAACTTGGGTCCTCAACTTGCAGCAGAAATTAGTTTATCCAGTCTTAAAGACTCAGTAGTCAAAGGGACCTGCACCAACACCTTTGTCTTTCCTTCTCAATAAATTTGTAGACTCACAATTGCACTCTCACATAGCCTCCCTATTCAAATCTCTCAGTCATCACCTGATGCACTTGAGGAATATTTCTCCAGAAAATATTGTAAGAGCTTCCTGCTCAATTCAAATTGCCTCATATATGCTGCCTAGGCCTTTTAGTGATTATCTGGTCATTAATGAGCTGCCTGCTCACCTCCCCCACTTGGGGAATAATGCCACAATTTTAGGGGTAGCTGGCCCATAACCAATAGCTATTGGTGGAGTGCAAATGCTGCCATCTGTCCCATGCCTTCTACTAGCTTCCATTCCTCCTAGTGGGTCAGTGAACACTCTTATAACAACTTTCTTGAGTGTTTGTCTCCTATTTTAATTTATTAAATAATAATAATGAGTCATTACAGTCATCTTTGACCAGATTTGGTCATAATTACAAAACTTTGTAATTATAAATTAACATAAAGTATTTTGCAAAATAAAATAAATATCATCAAAATTTGGGTAGGTGACATACAGCCCCCCTTAAGTCTCAACATCATCCTCGATGTTGTTTTATTCACTCTCTGAGTGTTCCTGAAACAAAGTTGGGTATGGTGCCATCGTACTTCTTTCCAACTCCCAGGTTGCCTCTGCTGGTCTAAGGTGCTTCCATTGCACCTTTACCTGTCCAATGGTGTGATTCCGGAGTAATGTTTCCTTCCTTCTGAGGATACAGTCCGGTTCCACTAGAAAATCGTCGTCTTGTTCCACGTGAACATCATTCCAATTTACAACATGTGTAGCATTGTGTACATATTTATTTAACAATGAAACGTGAAAAACATTATGTATTTTGAGGTTTGAAGGCAAGGCCAATTGATATGCCATGGGTCCAACCCTTGAAAAATTTTCGAAAGGACCACAATACCTGGGTGCCAGTTTGGCACAACTTCCCAATTTCAAGGAACTCCTTTTCGGCCTTACCTTGAGAAAAACATGCTCGCCAACTTGGAACTCTTTATGAGTTCTTCTAAGGTCTGCTTGACTTTTCTTCCTATCTTGGGCAACTTTTAGATTGTTTTGCACCTATTTCACAATTAGTTCTAACTCCTACAACAATTCAAGTCCTAATATAACCTTGTTAACTGGATCCCCCCAAGAAACTGGTGTGTTACATTTCCTACCATAAAGAATTTCAAATGGGCTAAGCCTGGCTGATGCATGGTAATGATTGTTATATGCAAATTCTGCTAAATGCAGATAGTCCTCCCACTTACCAAGTTGATTGTTAACATACATTCTTAGCATGTCTTCCAAAATATGATTCACCCTGTCTGTCTGTCCATCCGTTTGTGGATGAAATGCGGTGCTGAAATTTAAGGTTGTATTCAACCCTTTAAACAAAGACCTCGAAAAATTGCCTGTAAACTTTGAATCACGGTCTGAAACTATTACCTTTGGTATCCCATGTAGTCGAAAAATCTGCTTCATGAAAATTTCTGCAATGTTTGGAGCCTTATGGGTAGTCTTTACAGGAATAAAATGTGTTGCTTTTCTAAGTTTATCCACTACCACCATGATGGATTCATTCTGTTTTTGATTCTTTGGTAATCCAATGTAAAAATCTATACTTATGTTTTCCCATTTCCAACTAAGTATAGGTAATGGCTGTAATAATCCAACAGAATGTTGATGCTCCACCTTCACCTTCTAATAGTCAAAACACTTAGCTATATATTCTGCTATTTCATCCTTCATTCTGGGCCAATAGTACTCTTTTCGTAGCATAGTGATGGTTTTATGATAACCTAGATGATAAGAATAGTAGCTTTTGTGCATCTCATCCAAAATCAAAATTTTTACTGTTGGTATGTTGGGTACATACAATCCGTTTTTGTACAACAACAATCCATTTTCCTTCAAACTATAATCTGTTATAGTATTTTCATAATTGTTTTCTGCTGTCCTTTCATGTAATTTTCTGTATTCCTCATCATTTTTAATCCCTTCAAAAATCTGTTTTTCCAAATCTGCTGTATATGTGCTGATGGCTGCAATGAAATTTATCCTTGCATTACGACTTCACGCATCAGCAACCTTTTTCTCTTTCCCTCTAATGTGCTGAATTTCAAATTCGTATTCACTTAGAAAAGCTAGCCATCTAGCTTGTCTAGCATTCAAATTTGTCTGATCTAGTAAATATTTCAGCCCTATGTTATCTGTCATTAAGGTAAATTTTCTGCCAACAAGGTGGTGATGCCACATTTTCAAAGCATGAATTACTGCTAATAATTATAGATCATAAGTAGAATAATTCTTCTCATGTATTTTCAGCTTTCTAGATTCATAGGCTACAGCATGTCCCTCCTGTGTTAGGACTCCTCCAAATCTGTCATTACATGCATCTGTACATACTACAAAATCCTTAGTAGGATCTGCAATCCTCAAAATAGGCGCTGTAGTCAATAATTCTTTCAAATTTTTAAAACTGTTCGTGCACTTTTGATTCCATACAAACTTCTTTCCTTTATTCTGCAAGGACGTTATGGGGTTTGCAATCTTTGAAAACCCTTCGATGAATTTTCTGTAATATCTAGTAATACCCATAAATGATCGTACATCCGACACATCTTTAGGGATTGGCCATTCATTAATGGATTTTATCTTAGCGGGGTCAACTGAAATTCCTTCCTTAGAGATTATGTGTCTTAAGTACTGAATCTTGCCTTGGTAAAAATCACACTTACTGAACTTAGCATATAACTGGTGATCTCTCAGAACTTGCAGAATGATACGCAAATGTTCATCATGCTCTTCCTTGCTCTTAGAATATACTAAAATGTCATCGATAAACAAAACGGTGAATTTATCCAAGTATTTGTGCAGAATTTTATTCATTAGGCACATAAATGCTGTCGGGGCATTAGTCAATCCAAACGGCATGACCACAAACTCATAATGTCCATATCGAGTTCTAAAGGTTGTTTTGAAAATGTCTTAATCCTTCATGCGAACTTGATGATATCCTGACCGTAAATCAATCTTTGAGAATATCGTTGCTCCGCGCAGCTGATCAAATAGATCATCAATGTGGAGCAACGGGTATCTATTATTGATCATCTTTTTATTCAGTTGACGATAATCTATGCAAAGTCTTAAGGTGCCATCTTTCTTCTTAACAAAAATGACTGGTGCTCGCCAAGGGGACACGCTGGATCTTATATACTTTTTATCAATCAATTCTTTCAACTGAGATTTCAACTCATTCAACTCTAGTATATTCATCCTGTATGGAGATTTGGAATTTGGCACTGCACCTGGTATTAACTCAATAGTAAAATCTAGATCTCTTTTAGGAGGTAATCCTGGAATCTCTTCAGGAAAAACATCTTGGAAATCATTTAAGACAGGTGTGTCATCTGTAGTACTTAACTCTTCATTTACTACATTTACTGCAAACATTTGACATCCCTTTCTGATTGCTTTCTTTACTTGCATAGTTGAAATCTGTCTAAGTGATGTCTTTCTTGGAATGTCTTTTACTTCTACTGTTTCTCCTTCGTCGTTTATACATGTAAAACTCTTCTCATAGCAATCAGAATGACATGATGGGTTTCTAACCACTCCATACCGATTAAGATATCATATGATCCTAAAGGAAAAACATTTAACTTAATCTATGGTTTTAGCTGATTCATAGATAAAACACAGCTTTCCATGAAATCAGAAACTTTTCTTTTTGTTCATGTTGCTAGTCTAACTAACCAGGATTTATTGAATTTTTCTGTTTTCAACTTAAAACTTTCTACAATAGCTGGTGATATATAACTCAGACTAGCACCAGGATCAATCAAAATAGAAACTGGATGGTTTTGTAGCATACCTTCAACCTCTACCATTGAGAATTGGTGTTCTGCTTGCCGATTGTCTAGTGTTGCATTAATTCTGGGTACTTCTCTTGCCAAATCCCCTACGGTAGCTTCAGATTGTATGGAGTGAATATGGTTAGTTGTCCGCTTCCTAAGGGGACAAAATAAGGCATAATGAGGACCTTGACACTCAAAACATTTTATAGGTGGCTTCTGATCATTGGTTCTGGCAACATTGGGAACATTTCTGGGGGCTGTAAATTTCTGCTGCTGATTATTTCTGGAACTGTTCCCTTGAAAATTTCGATTCTGAAAATTTTTCTTTTGGAATCCAGAATTTCCACTAAACCTAAAAATTTTCTTTTTCTGCTCAAAGTTACTGGGTTTATGACTTTTCCAGTTAGAAACTCCTTCTCTTTTCCTGTTCTAATCAAATAAAAAAGATGCTTTCCTCATGGCTTCTTCTAATGTTTTTGGGTTATCGTACTCTATTCTGTCCTTGATGTTGAAGCGTAAGCAACTCATGTATCTTTGAACCTTCAGTTTTTCTTCCACCAGGTATGGCACATACCTTAGCAAATTCAGAAATTTGTTGTTCAGTTCTTTCATGTTCATCGTTCCCAGCTTTAGATCATAAAATTCTTTGGATTTTTCTTCATAGTACTGTTCGGATAAGAACTTCTTTTTAAAGTATATTTTAAAAGTACTCCAACTCACATCTCTATCTTTTATGCTCTTTACTCTTTTGAGGTCTTGCCACCAAATATCTCCCTTCCCGGTTAGATTATAAATTGTCATTTTTTCCTTTAAAGATTCTGAGTAATCATAGATCTGAAAATATTTTTTCATGCCGGATAGCCATGCTTCAGTTGTCTCTCCCCTCTCAGTTTCATCATTGAAATTTTGGGGCTTGATTTTCTTGAACTCTCCAGATATCTGTTCATACTGTTTACGGATTTTTCTCTTTGGATTGGAATCTCCTTTACTGCTATCACTAGAATTGTCATGTTTCTTATTACGTGGATGTTTGGTAGTTCCTGATGATGTTGAGTTGTTGTTTTCATCATTTGTTTTTACTTGCTTACTCTTTCCCTCATAAGGTAAGTCTTCAGTTTTGGAAGTATGTTCAACTTCTCTATCATGTTCATCTGTTGGGTATTGATCGAACAATACTTGCTTTAATTCCTCATGTGTTCTCAGAATTCTCTCATTGTCCTACTTTACTGATCTTATCTCTGCTTTCAATTCTTGAAAAGCACGTAACAACTCTGATGAATTGTCATTCAGATTGCCATGGAATCCTCCTTCAAATTATGGTCCTGTACTATGGTTGTTTGGTGGAAATTTGTCCTCCATACGTTCAACTAATTTTTCCATACCTGTAACTTAAAGCAATTTTCTATATACCACAAAATAATTTAAACTTGAGTTAGTGAAGAATTCACAGTCATAAAATTATGTTGCATGTTTCTTGGACCTTTTTAGGCCTAGAGTTCGAACATGAGCTCTGATACCACATGTAACATCTCGATATTTTCATAATTTTTTTTTTTATCATCATTAATTGTTAATACTTGTAAATGCGGAAATAATAAATGCTTATAATGACAATATTAATTACAAAGTCATTTAATGTGGACAACAATTTATTATTGAGACTCTTAACTAGAGACAAATTAATGACTGTGACACGTCATTCCTATGTTGAGATGCTTAGGACATTGTTTTATTTGTGTTGACTATAACTTAGGATATTTTGCGATAGAGTAATATTGACTAGGTTCTGACAGTTTCTTTTGATGATGATGCAAGGGGTCCTATTGGGTACCCTGAGGTTTACTTAAATACATTTAGCTAAGGCATTTGTGTCCTATTCCATGTGTAGAATGTAGGTAAGAGTTTCTGCGGCAGCCAACATTAAGGATGTTTATGTTTTACTATAGCCGTCAAAGTTTGGTAAAATTTCTAAGTTCTTCTCTTGCTTTAGGTATGGATCTATGTATGTCTTAGATGTGCTTTTGGCTAAAGGAACACAAAGTGCGAAGGTTAGAATGATTGACAATCAGAGTGCATTCAGTGGTAGAATCATCAAATGGAAATTACTTATGCTTGAGAAAAATGCTGGAGTATAAATACTAGGTTACTACCATCAAGTAATAAAATAATTCCATTTCTATTTTTTCGTTTCAATACCGACATATAATTTGACTTGGGAAAAATAATTGGGCTTAACTTGGATATGAATAGTTTTGATACAGGAGATGTTTATTGGAAGGGTTGTAAACTAAATAGACGATGATACAAAAGAATCGTGCTTTTTGCTAAGTTATAAAACATGACATGTTGATATTCATATCTTGAAATAATATATAGTAATGAAATAGAATAATAGTTTAGGGTTTGAAATCCATGCCTGCTATTGCTTCCGAAATTAAATGTCTAATGTTTGCCATGAATGGCTTAATGAGAGGTTTATGAACTGTGTACTAAAAGAACGTTTAGATTCTAGGGTTTGCGATAATAGGGTTTTGATGCTACCATGGATAGATTTGTATTTTAAATACTGAAATGAATGGGTGATGAAATCATAGGTTTACATATAATAATTTTTGTGCAGAGAATAGATCTTGCAGATGCTAAATATCTAGACTATACTTTACTTAAAAACATTAAGGAAATAGACATTGAATTGCACGATATTCCTTATCTGAGAAAGATGTATTTGAAATGGAAACATATAAATCTTGTGCAGAAATTAATATTTGCAGCTACTATTATTCTTGAAAATACAATTGCTTGAAAAACATGAAATGTATAATATTGATGTGAATTTGCTTACTAGCTGAAATAAATAGAGTTAAAAGAAATATATAGAACTGTGCAGAAACATACTGTGTTTTCTTTCATGTATTAATTAAATGAATTCTATAATGATGTTGATGTTATACGGTAATGTTTACTGTGTTTAAATATAGGACAAAATTCTAATAAGAACATTACTATAATCATCTTTCCAATCAATGGCATTCTGCCTATCACTTATCTTCCTTAATCTACTTCTCTAGACTGGAGTACGATGCAGAGAACAGCATGGGGAAAAATACAGAGAAGGATTTCATTCTATCATTTTATTCAATCATTCAATCTTTAAAAAGAAACATAATCCCTTTCAGAAAATAAAAACAAGAATTAACAGAAGAACAAATAGAACCTGAACTAGTAGATAAGTGGACAAACACCCAAGAAGCCTGTTCCACCCAACCTGCTCTTGAAATAGCTAAGATGCCTGCCTTAGGACCCCCGAGCCTGTTCACTGCACCACCAGGAGGAAGAAACTTTAGAAACTTGGGTCCTCAAAAGTCAAAGGGACCTGCACTAGCACCTCTGGTTTTCCTTCTCAATAAACTTGCACACTCACAATTTCACTCTCACATAGCCTCCCTATTTGAATCTCTCAGTCATCACCTGATGCACTTGAGGAATATTTCTCCAGAAAATATTGTAAGAGCTGCCTGCTCAATTCGAATTGCCTCATATAGGCTGCCTAGGCCTTTTAGTGATTATCTAGTCATTAATGAGCTACCTGCTCACTTCCCCCACCTAGGGAATAATTCCACAATTTTAGGGGTAGTTGGCCCATAACCAACAGCTAGTGGTGGAGTGAAAATGCTGCCATCTGTCCCATGCCTTCTACCATCTTCCATTCCTCCTAGTGGGTCAGTGAACACTCTTGTAACAGCTTTCTTGAGTGTTTGTCTCCTATTTTAATTTATTAAATAATAATAATGAGTCATTATAGTCATCTTTGACCAGATTTGGTCATAATTACAAAACTTTGTAATTATAAATTAACATAAAGTATTTTGCAAAATAAAATAAATATCCTCAAACTTTGGGTAGGTGACATTTTGTGAGTCCCTTTTAATTATATATTTATCAAGATATCCCTGTTGTGTTGGAAACACTATTATGGAAGACCAAATTGCATGCTTCATATTGTATCTAGTTATAGATGCAGTTGCTAGAGCCTACTTGATTCAAACTTTCAATTGTTTGAGTCATCCCAGATGTTGGACCATTTTTCCAGTACCAATAGAGAATCAATCATTATGATCCAACATTCCTTCATAATTTAATTGTTATGATATCAATTCCACATATCAACCATGGTGGGACCATGATTACATACTCCTTGATTCCCTTATGGCCACTTCTGATGTACATAGTGATTGTTTATGTATTGATCTAACCCCCACTGAGCCTAGATATCCCTTATAATGTACACAATGTTTTTTCATGTATTGATCAAAACCCCATTGGGTCTAGATCTCCTTGTTATATTTGAGACATTGATACGAGCATGGGGTTTCCGGACTCGTCCACATTATTTGAGATTGTATGCACCATTGTATCTGCAGGTAAGGGCCCTTATAGCCCCATCAAAAGTCGAGTTGTCTCCAAAGCAGTCTCCGTTCCTTGTGCCACTGTTACACTTATCTCCTAACCAAAAGAGAATCTTATGATGTATGTCGACCATACAATGGGCTCTTGACCTCACACATCAGGGGGAAATCTATTAACAACCAAAATTTGCTCACCTAACATGTCATCAACACCATCACCTTCATACGTCATCATTCCACCTCATTTGACCTTGATAAGTCAATCAAAAATCCCAAAAGTGAAAGACAAACCTTAAGAAATTCATTTAATATCAGGTTGTTGTTAATCCTTAGATGAGAGCAACACATGTCACTAATATTCCCTCGATTTGAGAACCCCAACTTGCACAAAACTCCAAAAAGGGTGAGAACTAACCCTAAACTTATCTTTCAACTATCTATGCTTCATGTCCAACAAAAAGAAAGAAAAATTGACACGAGTCTCTACATGGATTCAGTTAGATGATGAGTCTAGAGCCCAAAACTCAGGCATATAATCTCATCGATAACTATAAAAGAGTCATCAAGCTCCCTCAATCCACACAATTCTCATTCCATTTGCTCAAGTCGTTACTATAGCAGATTTTCGTTGAGTCTAAAGTTAGCCTCTTTCAACTTATTTCTCACCTTTTGGAGATCCCCTTTTTGTCAGGCATGACCGAAGAATTAGAAGATCATCAGGAGAACCAACAGACTCTCCCTTGAACAGTTGCAGGGGCCTCTTCCACTACTATTGTTCAGGTGACTCTATTTCCTATACTATTTCATATCAATACAAAAATATTTTTTATTCTTTCATATATTGTTTTACATGTATGTTGTTGAATGAAAAGAATACAAAAAGATTGTTCATTTGCTTGCATTCCAACTCTTTTATTTAGTTTTTAGTTTTTAGTTTAGTTGTTTTTATATTTACCTTCTTGAAACTCTGTCGAAGCTACACAACCCCTTGGAAGGTGCTTTTTGGCATAGGCATGTGTGAAAACACACTCTAAAATAATCAAATTGGGATTTTTTCACATGGCACCAATTATTTCCATGATGAGGAGGCTTATCAATTTGTTTTCAAATCCTCTCAATGGAATACTTGGCCCAAAAGAAACATAAGGGTATAATTCTAGGGATTAGTGCATAGGGGAAGGATCATAAACCTATAGTATTTGGGTCAAGGTTTAAAATTTTTGTAATTTAATTGAGAATATAGCTATAATCCCTATTCATGCATGTGTACCCCTAGTTTGGTAATGTTGCATAAAAATCATGGTCGAGTATCCAACAATGGTTATGTGGCATTAGACTCATAGTTGCAGGTTTTATGCTCATTATTGAGTTTCTCAAAAAGGGAGATTGTTTAATAGTATACAGAGTTGTTAACACTTAAATGTGTTTAGTAATCCATTCACTAGCTATAGATTTTGAGTGATGTTGGGCAATGTGTGTTAGATTTATGTAAAATTCAAGAAATATGTATCTATAGAGAGGAAGTTGCATTGGTTGCATAGGTTACTGCTTGGAAATTACTAGTGGAGTTTGCTGCACATTCAAGGGGATTTCATCAAGGAGTTGAATGAATCATGTACATGAAGGAGTTCCTATAAAATCGATTGTTGCAATGGTTGGATACCCATGCACTATGATGGATGGTTGTTCATTTATATGGAATTTGAAAGTTTCGTGGGGACTCTATTGTCAAGGTACAAGATAAAAATACCATGTCATACCAAATGAAGGATTTGTAATGTGAGATCATCTTCAATATTTGAATAATTATTTCCTTCAGTAGAAAAGATAACAATGAAGATCTTAGTGAACAAGATATGCACCCATTAATGGGAAGTATTAGAATAGTTAATTCGTACATGTCTTGTGTGATAGTATTTAGTCATATAAGTTTGTTATTGTATTGATTATTGTGAAGTTGAGAGTAGGCGTCTACATGAAGATGCTTTTTAGAGGTTTTAGGATGTCGTTGGATGAGGGCTATATTAGTTCCTTGTTTAGTGTATTCTATCAATTAGTTATGATTAGATAATGTAAAGTGTCTCTCTTGCCCAAAAATCCTTCATGTATTTATATGTACAATTACATTGTTTAAAAGAACAACCAATATAGTTTTGTTGTGGAACTCTCCTCTCTTTTTATATTAAATTTGAAGTTTCACATTCTCACACATGCCACCAAATTTCATCATAACACCACTAACTATCATAATTTGAAAATTATGCACCACATGGACATAACAATGGTTTTCCTCTAGAACTCGCTAATAAACAAAACTAAGGGTGCTTCCCCTATAAATAAATAAAAAAAATGTTTTTGTGCTTGATGTAGTCAATAAATTTTAAGGTTTAGGGCGAAATTTTTTGAAAAAGTTATGAAGGAAAATTTCAAGTTCCTCATTAAGATGTTCTATAGTGAATTATTCCTAAGAATGAGTCTCTATTAAAGATTTGTCGAGGTTGTTTTGAGGCCACAAATTATTTGTAAGATTTCAAATGAAATAGTTGAAGAATTGGTAAATTTCTTGGAGAACTACCTCTTGGATTCAAAGTTGGTGGTTGAATCTCCTATTTGAGGGTGATTACAATCATGTTTTCCTTCCTTTTGCTCGCCAATGCTCTCCAAGTTGGGTTTCGAAAATTACATGAAGTCAAAGACGGCTGCAAAAATGAAATTACGGAGCAACTTGGAGGAGAGAGATCGGCAATTTCGCATACAACCAGACGTAGAAACGACAAACAACATTATCTTAGATCAATTAAAATAATCTCAACGCTTGTGACTCATCACCTTCATTGCGTCATCGTCATTGCATCACCTTCACTCCGAATCTGCGTAGTCTTAATTTGTTTAGATTTTGATTGGAAATTTTTCAGAAAATCTTAGAATTACATATGGTAATTATGGAAATTACATAAATTGGGTGCTATGAGGATATTCGAGAGAGATGAAAAAAAATTATTGCACGTAAAGTCCAAAACTTAAAATAACTAAACTACTCCGATTTAATATTTTATTTAATAAAAATTTAAAGTAATATTAACAAATTTGTTTGAAATGATTCTTAAATTTTTGTGTCTACATTTTATCAAATTCTTGAGTTATTATTAAATAATAATTTCCGTGTTATATTAATAATTAATAAATTGTTAATTTTTTAGTTATCATTAAATATAATTTCTAGTGTTGTATTAATCATTAATAAATTGTTAAATATTAAATTAAGAATTAAATTTTAATAATAATATTTTGCAAATTTTTAAAAGTTAAAAATTTAAATATATTTAAGTATTTGTTCCTATAAACAGAAATATTATTATTATAGTTTCAAATGGTTATACACATAAGATTCTCCCTCCAAAAATTGAAGTTGGGAAAGTTTTTAGTAAAGTTATTTGTTGATATTCTTTTTACGTTTTTTATGCTTTGTTACCAACAACTTGATGGGGGTACAAATACTAAAAGTGAACTCATTGCACTTTGGTTACTTCTATATGTATCTTCGGAGCGTAACATCCCTCTGCAACATATTAGGGGGGACTCTGGAGTGATCATCAATTGGGCTCGCAATGAGTGCTCCCTAAAGGTCCTACAACTTGACTTTTGGTTGAGGGATACAAGACATCTCATCAATTGTTTTGGTCATATTTCATTTGTTCATGTGTTTAGAGAACACAATTTTCTGGCCGATGTGCTCTCTAAGTGAGCTTTAATAGTTCTGGAAGGCACTATCTTTTTGGAGGAATGGTGTGACAATCATTTATGTGACCGGTCATCTATGACGTTTTTTTCTGATTTGGAAGGATTATTTGTTTTCTCTGTATATGATTTGTAACTCTTTCCTTCCTGCAGGTCCTTAGCTCATTCAGTTGGTGTTCTAATTTTGGATTACTTCAGGTTTCTATTTGCTGGTTCTAATGGACTGGTTTGGTTTTTGGGTAGCGGTGACTACCTCTGTGCTCTAAGGGGAGCATTTATTTCTATTTTTTGCAGTTTTCTCAATATCTATGGATCAGTCTTTCTTTCTTGGTATGGTTTGGCACATCCGATATTTGGTACTTTGGTATTTTTGTTTTTCATTGGGCTAGTATTTTGTGTGGCCGGTATGGACAAGCTTTTTGTCTATGTGTTTGGATCGACAGTTTGGCTTACTTTGTAACACTTGGGCATTGAACTCTGTAATTCCTGTAAAATCTAAGCACAACAAATCTATGAAACAAAGACAACAATTACTAGAGATGCATGCGACAAATAATATGTCAAAACACTGATGCAAAAGGTTTGCAGCAGATCATGCATTATCATAAACTCAAAAGATAATTACAATGTGTAACAATGGCTACAATAAACTAAGCAATAGGAATTCCAGAGAGGTCATTCGAATTGAATGCATGAGAGTGGCTTAGTTGGCAGTTAACACCACTCGGCACATCGGTTAACCACTTAACTAATATGAAACTGAATCTAACAGACTCTGAAGCTCTCTAACTGAGTCTAACTGAATCCAGAACTCAACTGAATGGACAAAAATAGGGGAGGGCGCCTTTCCGTCTATATTTAACTGAATAGTAGGTGAAAATAACACCAGTTGAAGTCAACCAGTGTATCAAGACGCCTTCTAGTCTCTAGTTGGATGAATAAACTAGTAATCGTTGTCAGTTGGACTGAGTAGTGCACTTTAGTCATGCAAATCACTCCCTGAATGATGGAGGAGGCTCAGTTACCTGATAATGATGGCCCAGTTGACTCCCTGAATGTAGGAGGAGGCCTATTTTACTGAAACTGTGATCTACTGATGATGTAAGCACATGATAGAGTCAAAATACTTAGGATAAGTAGCAAATTAAGTTGTGAAGCTCAAATAAATGATGTGTGGTTGGAAAATGCTCCAACACCCCCCCTTAAACTAATCTCATGTGGAGGAGAAAATAAAAATAATAAAAGGGGCCTAGCAATAAAGGCCATAGGTCACCAAGTAAATAAATAATCCAAATAAAGAACGGTCCATGAACCAAGGAAATGGATAAAACCTCATGGGAAAACCCCCCCTCAAAATAGATTGAAACATGCCAAACAATTAATTGCTCCAAACTCAAGTAGGTGTGACTCTTGATCATATGTCTGGAGGTATATTACTCTTTGGAAGAAGTGGATCATACTCCAAAAACATGTGCTTGTATTCTCCTTCAATGGATGCAAGCGAATATGGAGGCTTTCTGAACTTACTCTTCAGACCGAACATGGTGAGAACAAATCCAAAAATATGAATATCATCATGGAACTTGTAATTCAAACCAACTAAGGTAGGATCAGATTCAATCAGATCTAATTCCTCTTAAAACTTGAACTTATGATCAGTGGAAGTTAAATCAGCTCCAAGAATTGATAGATGGTTTCTTGTGATCTCCTTTGAACCAAAAGGGGTGAGATCAAAACCAAAATCACCAAAATGTTCCTGAGACTTGAACCCAAGTGAATGGTAGTGTCCTTTATCTTCAATGAAACTTTGAGAACATGTGCCAATGATTGAACAAAAGTACATGGGAAACATGTGATCAAAGAGGGCGAATGCATCACCTACCAACTCTGATTTAACTCAAAAACATTCAATAGATCACCATTCTGCACACTAGCAAGCTCATGTGAAGTAGAGATTTTGAAACTCTCATCAACTTCTTGAGTAGTAACTAACATATCTTTCTCATAAATCGAAATAAAATACATTGAGAACATGAGTGTTGAATCTCTTTCATCTGCATCAACTACATGGGAAGGGGACAATTCGAAATTGTCTTCAACTTCTAGATCAACAGAGGAAGGAAGTTTTTCAACATGAATTTTTTGTGTTGAATCTGCAGCTTCTTCTTCATCTTGAAAAACTTCATCCTGAGAGATGATTGAGGCCGAGACATAATTAGAGAGAACACTTAAGGAGTTATCACTGGGCTTGTTCTCCAAATGGCTAGCATGATCCTCTTCCTTCTTCTTTCCAAATTATCTATCCAAATTGGTCCAGAGATCTCTTGGATGTTCAATAGTATTAATGAGGTAACGCATACTAGAAGACATAGCAATACACATTGCTCCAAAGGCTCAGTCATAATTATTTAGCCAATCATTCTCCTCTTCATATGAAGCAAAATCTCTCATAACACCAATACACATGTCAAAAAGACATTGTCTCTTCATATATGCTATCATCTTTGGTTTCCACTCATCATAGTTGAATGGAGAGAGAGGAGGAATTGCTTTCAGATCCATCGAAGATTTTGTAATATTTTTTAGAGAAAGCTACAGTCACAAACAAAAAACAATATTTAGGTCAACATCCTGCACTATTCAAGTTGCATCACACCCGACATAGACTATCAAGTAAGATTGAAGAGTCGGATGCAAAATATCTAAGAATTATGTGGAAAAATTTCGGCTTCTGGTGTAGAGTTGGAATATTTTGTAGCAATCTTGCTAAAGCTTCATATGTGTTCTAGGTGCAGAAAGCACTGGTGCAGAAACACTGGTGCATAAAGCACTGGTGCAGAAGTGCAGGATCACTAGTGCAAAATTGCGGAAGTGCAGAATCACTAGTGCAAAAGTGCATAATCACTAGTGCGGAAGTGCAAAATCACTAGTGCAGAAGTGTAGAAGTGCAGAAATGCAAAAACATTGTAGAAAAGCTGCCTTGTCTTGCCATGGCTCTGATACCATGTACAATCTAAGCACAAATCTATGAAACAAATACAACAATTAATAGAGATGCATGCGGCAAATAATATGTCAAAACAATGATGCAAAAGGTTTGTAGCAGATCATGCATTGTCATAAACTCATAAGATAATTACAATGTGTAACAATGGCTACAATAAGCCAAGCAATATGAATTCTAGAAAGGTCATTCGAATTGAATGCATGAGAGTGGCTTACTTGGAATTTAACACCACTCGGCACATCAATTAACCACTTAACTAATATGAAAGTGACTCTAACAAACTCTGAAACTGTCTAACTGAGTCTAACTGAATCAAGAACTCAACTGAATGGCCAAAAATAGGGGAGGGGACCTTTTTGTTTGCAGATAACTGAATAGTAGGTTAAAACAACACCAGATGAAGTCAACCAGTGTATTAGGCACCTTCTAGTCTCTAGTTGGCTGAATAAACTAGTAAATGCTGTTAGTTGGATTGAGTAGTGCACTTTAGTCACGCAAATCACTCCTTGAATGATGGAGGAGGCTCAGTTAACTGATAATGATGGCTCAGTTGACTCCTCGAATGTAGGAGGAGGCCCAATTTACTGAAATTATGATCTACTAATGATGTAAGCACAAGATAGAGTCAAAATACTTAGGATAAGTGGAAAATCAAGCTGTGAAGCTCATTAAAATGATGTTTGGTTGGAAAATGCTCCAACAATTCCTATTTACTGTTTTTAATATAAACAATAAGAACTTTTTTCTAGTGAAAAAAATAAAACAAGGTAGAAACAAGAACTGCATACGCGCGTTCTGGTTTTCAAAGTCTAGAAACCATTTCTCGTAACCATTTAGCATCAAGGACTATATAAAAACCACCCATGTAAATAGTGAACATATGAGTCTTAAGTTTATAAGGCATTATTTGAAGTATCACATTCTCACATCGACCGCCACATTTAATTATACCGCTATCAACTATCACGATCTAGAAATTATATAATGGATGGACATAAAAAAGGGTTTATTGAGCTACTTGCCTATGAATAAAATTGTGCTTCCACTATAAACCAAAAAAAATGGCTCGTTTTTTAAAAACCATTTCTCTATCTTTGTTTTTTAAAAACTATTTTTCCATTTTTGCTTCTTTAGTCTGCTCAAATTGGTTTGAATTGCAAAATATCATATTTACACTGATAGGATAGGCATATTATTTCAAATTTGGGGTGGAGTTGGGGTTGAAGATTTTTTATTTTTCAAAAAATGGGCGGCTAGATTTCATTAATGTTGGAATAATATTCTATGCACAAATCAACGCTTTAAATTTACTTAATTAATTGGGATGCAGTTTTTTCCAGTTACAAATAATTTTTGATAACAAGAATTCAAAAAAATTAAAATAATTTACCTCCAGCCTCCTCTTGTAACGTTTGGGCAATTTCAATGGCTCCATGCTGACAATCACGGTTGTGGAAAATTCAAGTATCGCCTTTGCACACACTACAACAAATCCTAGAATTAGCGTCCATTTTTAGTGTATTTTTTTTTTCATTGAGGGGTCAAAGTAGACGCTAAATGGGACGTGTCATGGAAAAAATGTAAAGAGTCTAAAATAGCATCTTTTTTTGCTTCCTAGATAGCACCCTTTCTGATGTCTAAAATAGCGCCCATTTTTTTTCTTCCAGAATAGCGTCCAATTTTGCTTCCTAAATGACATCGAGGTTTGCTTCCTAAATAACATCCTATTTTTCTTCCTAGAGCTCGTCATCTTTTACTTCCTAAATGACGCCCCCATAAGCGCCCTATTTGCATCCTTAAAAGTGTCGTATTAGCATTTATGTTTGCATCTACATTCGTGCCATATTTGCATCCAAATTAGTATCCAATTTTGCATCCATATGTGCTACCACTTTAGCATCCCATTTTGCACCACGTTTTACTTCCAATATGCACCAATTTTCACTTCTAATTTTGCACCAATTTTTGCTTCCTTTTTTTGCATCGTGTTTTGCTACCAAGATGGAGCCAAATTTTTCTTCTATTGTTGCACCATATTTTGCTTCCTATGCAGTGTCATGTTTTGCATCCAAAGTAACATCTTATTTTGCTACCCTATCAATGCCATGTTTGGCTTCCTCATTAGCATCAAGTGTTGGGACTCTTTTTAATGCCTAGTTTTGCATCTCTATTGATGTCAGCATTAGCACCATGTTTTTCTACCACTTTAGTGCCCAATTTATCGTCCATTTTTACTCCCACACTATTGCCACATTTTGCTTCCTATTTAGCAACTAATATAAATTATCACAACAAATATTTTTTTAGAAATACATTGCAATACCATTAGGGAATGTAGGAATCGAACCACCAACCTCCTGCTTGTAAGGCAGTCGCTCTTCCATTGAGCTAACACCCTTTAAGAATTGGGGAGAGGAGCAATATTAACACCTAGATTGCATGATTCGTAATTCTAATAAAAGACAATATGCATTGGTTGCAATCTATTAGATTGAATATCACATTGGAGTTTTTTGTGCAAAAGGGTTCTCCTTAAAAATATTGGTATATTGTTGTATGACTTCATTTGTCTTCAGTTTTATTATTTCTTAATAAGGAAATAATATATGGTTGATAATATTCAAGATACCTATTATTTGATTTTAAATGAAATTTGATATTAGTGCCATTGGGAGATTTCAACTCATCCAAAAGATTTAGATCGATTGGTATCATAGAAATATATTTATGAATCTATGGACTTGCAATAAGGCATCCATGGGAAAATATCATAAGAGAGTGATATGTTAGGAACTATAGGAGATGAATAAACAAATCTATGAGGATAATGAACAACCAAAAAAGACTTTCTAGTAGTTGGACGAGAAGAATGAAGAGTTGCATAAAACTTTTTAAAGCCATGTGAAGCTTCTTAAGGAGAAAAATGTCTAGGTTGTGGAAAATATATTGTAATAGTTGGCTTTTAAGAAATCCATATTGATGAGTCTTTAAATGGAGGTGGAAAATATTAAGAAAGAAAAGAACCTTGTTTTGACTC
The DNA here is from genome assembly GCA_027924585.1 of Larix kaempferi. Classification (NCBI taxonomy): domain Eukaryota; kingdom Viridiplantae; phylum Streptophyta; class Pinopsida; order Pinales; family Pinaceae; genus Larix; species Larix kaempferi. The sequence goes on along the minus strand of BSBM01000155.1, from coordinate 20,403,809 downwards.
AAGATGTGCATACCATGATTGAGTGAATTTTAGGGTAAGCACTTCAACTTCACCCCTTGCTCAATTTCAATCAACATATGAGTCTTTTGGTAGTTTTGAATTTCATACCAAAGATATAGGCTTGAATGTTTTGCAAAGGATGGATTTTGATGGCCAATGTCTTGAAAATAATGGTTAAGGCATGAAGAGCCCCATTGCAGTGAACTCTAGACTACAACATGTTCATTTAGGATATTATGGTGGTAAGGAAGTCAAAGGTGGATGTTCTAAGACACATTTAAATAATGTGAAAGCCTCAAAGATAATCTTTGTGGAGGCTCAAGATTGATGAAATACAACAACTCCAACTAGAGAATAGATCACAAAGAATGATCAACATCCCTTTGTAAGCTCTGAGAAAGGTAGCAAGAAAACAAGTTAAGCACCCATGCACATGCAAATAGTTGGAAGAACAAGTAACTTGGGAGAGAGAAATCCCAAGTGAAAGTAAGAAAGGTTTCAGAACTAGAAACCTTATGTCACTTGTTTTTATTACAAGAAGAAGAGTCACAAGGCATACCAATATTGATATTCATTACCTTGTTACTTTTGTGGATTCAACAACCATTATATGGCTTCGTGTTGGAGGAAGTAGTCAAAAACTAAAGACAAATTTTATTGTGTAACTCATCAAAGCTAACTTCACTATGTCTCTATTCCCATAATTGCCAAAAGCATGCATACTCCATCCTTAGTCCAATTCTAGTTTTCAATGTAGACATTACCCACCTTCAGAAGAAATGTTGGGTTTACAGGGGCAATAGTAGTTTTAGAAGGAAAGACCCTGACAAGAGAGTATCACAACATGGTCCCATCCCACAATGAAGGGCATCCACCATCTAGGCAAGAGATCTCCAATGCCTAAGGGAAGAAATCCAAGGTAGCACCATCCTAAGGTGAAGCATCCACTGAGAAATCTCTCTTAATTGTGCATATTTATCATGGACAATATCTCATGCTACAATCCATTTTGGACCATCCAAGGGCTAAACATACACTATGTACCCCAAATATGATGAGGCAACCCAAAACATGGTATAAACACTTTTGAAATTAACCCAAAAAACTAACAAATGGATCCTGTGTAAAGTTGTTATTTGATAAAATTCCAAGCAACTCCCCTATAATTTTAATTGGTTTTTCCTTACATTTGTTTGGGGTGGGGGAGATTTGGAGTGGGATTGTTTTTTGTATGTTTTCTCGGTTTCAAGATGGATGGGACATAAGGGATGACCCATTGTCCCCTGTAGGATCAAAGGATACACCAATTCCCCTAGTTTGCAAGGGCCATATAGAAGATGTCCTTAAGCAATCCCTTGCAAATCAAGGATAGCCAGAGACATTTTTGAGGTGGCCCCCATCCCTGAACATGCAAAGAGCATTCCCTTTTCCTGGGTTGTTTTCAATTGAGTTTTTAAAGAAACTATCTTCTGCTCCTTGGATCCTACAGAGATCCTAAGGCATTCTACCTCTACACTATCATGCTCTGGTGGCCTCTTCTCCAGCTCATCTATCTTATATTTCCAAATTTATACTTGGGAAGCTTTATTTCTTAACTGCATCTTGGCAGTATCACCTCCTTCTCTTAGAGCATACCCACTTCTTTCTTATTGTCATGGACCTGGTGAATTTATGGATTATTCTCTATGTAGTCCATTCCCTCGTCCGTTACTTTCTCTTTGTTCGTGGACGTTTATTTCAAGTACTGTCTCTTCAGATTGTCAAACCTTGTCGTTGGTTTGGCTGGAAATGGAAGTCCGGAATGAATTTGAGACATAACTAGATGTATAGATGTAATAAGGTAAGTGTTGTAGTAATAAGACTATAGGGATACATATGTAGTTTTATATAGATAGGTAAATGGCAGTTAATAAATAGGTAGGTAAGACCATTTCTTGCTAGGTTAGGTATGACTATTTCCTTCCTTTATTTCTTAATATGAGTTATGAGCCTACCTTTTATTCTTCCTAGCTACCACATAGTTCCAAAAACTCCTAGAAAACTGACAATCCCCAGAATCTATGGTTCACCATTTCTGAGCGGTTATAGACAAGATTTGCCAACACGACCTTCCAGAGGAGCCCTTGACAGATAGAAAGCCACAGAAAAACCCAGAGCTTGGAGGACAATTGAACGTATGACACACTTTGTAATTGACAAACCCACCTATCCTCCAAATCCGAGGAAACCCAATGAGCATTGAGGATAAGGGATAGCCCATGGAATTGCTGTAAAGGGGAGTATAAATTCTGAGAGTCATACTACTGAAAGGGGGTGACCAAAGCTCCACTCCTAGTCCTACCAAAAAGGCCCCAGCATGGCAATATTCATTTGCATCATCCCAGGGGATGAGACCAACAAGCTCCATGGGCCAATTGACATGAAGAAAACCATGCCAAAGTGCTCCAATACTTCTAGAAGCATGCTTGGTCAAATGGAATACAGCAGGGAATAGGCTTGGTATTTGGCTAGACATTCTATTTCGAGTTGGAAGTTAGATCTCTTGGGAAGGACATCTTCTTTCAGCAAAATTCTCATTAATTAAATAAAATGTACAACATAACTATGAATAACATGAAACTGTAGCAATTATCCAACAAATCAACCAATCAACCCCTTTACAATATCAACATGAGGTATTTATAATCTAGCTAAGGGAATACGAACACTTCATTTTCCACCTGTTCATAGTCCATAATATGATAATTTACAAAATTTAAAGGAATAAGAAGTGGTAGAGAAGGAAGACCACTACAATGTGCTTTCCACACTGGCAAAGAAGGAAGACCACTACAATGTGCTTTCCACACTGATATTGTTGCACTATTTTCCACTTCTAATACATGATCAAATTTGTGCCCCCATACTTAGACAGTTTTGAGTGAACCTCGCATTAGTGTGACTCCAACAACCATGGACCTAATCAGTGTGTAGCTCCTTCCAAGATCAGCTAGCATATCCATTTTGGCTGGTACTTGAAGAGTACCTATATTTCCCAAAAATGGCCATCCTAGGTGAAATCTAGACAGCCAAATCTTATGTGAATGAGGAAGAGTTTCCCAGGTTGAACAAAGTATACTCTTCTTCCAAAGTTGCATGACTATGGTGTTTACACAAGAATTAAAAACTATGTTGATAAAAGGTGAAGAGGGAAACAATTACCAAGACAATATGAAAAATAACCCACTCATTGATCAAGTGATATAAAATTGAGGCAGTTTACCTTAGCATTAAGATAAATATACATTTCAGAACAAGTGTGTTAGTGAGACACATCCTTAAACAAAAGGAATCGAAATACGGACAATTTAATCAAAATAGGGGAATATTACATAGCAGTACAGAAATAACTAGAGTATCCCCAAAATTATTTCTTAGAAGTAGAGAATGAGAGATTGTCCCACAAAGATCCTAGATTGATGGAATTCAACAGGACTGCCAATGGCGAACCTGACCCCAAAGTAAGCAAGAGGAGGGATGACGATGCATGAAAACGATACAAGTCTCTTAATCGCTTTATCAAGTGGGTTAGTAGTTGCTTCTAACAATGAAGTGGAGTTGACAGGTCTAATGGAAGGTCTCAATCTTTGCAGTGAGCTTAATATTCAACTTTTTTGGTCCACGAGTGGGAATAGTTGGAAATTACAGGACCTACTATAGGAGGCCAAATATCTAAACTCCTATTTTCCTAATATCTACTTTGTTCATGGAAGAAGAACCTTCAACACATTAGTTAATGATTGTGCCAACCAAAAGATAAAATTAGCCCCTAGGAAAGTGGTTGCATCCCCCTTTCCGATCTCATCAAAAGATCTAAATTATTTGAAAATCCTTAATCTGTAATGACAAGAAAAGATAAAGGGTTGGTGGTTGTGATTAAATTATAGAGCCTCATCTATCACTTTGACATGTGGCAGGATCTTATAGTTAATTGTGAGAGTACTTATTCCATGACTTTATGTTAAATAGCCTAAGTAGAAATTGTTGGAGCAGTGAGGAAACAATGGATTCAAGACATTCTAGAAAGTTGAGATGTAGGAGAATGAAACCAATGAATAAGATGGATGAAGTTGATGAGGTGCTAGGATCTAGCATGAGGACCAGCAGGAAGCCAGTTGGAAGCATGGAGATGAGGGTAAAAATGAGGGGTGACGCAGGAAACATAAGATCAATGAAAAATGTTTATGCAAAAGTCAAGGAGCTAGAGTAGGGGGGCAGAAGCTATACTAATGAAGTTGCAGGATAATTTAAGCAGATATACAAAGTAATCTTGAATAATCTCAGACTTGAATCCGTATTGGTGTAGATCTGAGTGAGATGGATGGAATCCAAAAATAAGTGCTTGATATTCTTGCCAAAGCTTAGGAATCAGGACGTTAGTTGTGACAGAAAAATGGATCCAGTTAAGCAATACATTGATGGCATATACTAAAAGTTTGTAATGTTGTCACAGCATATGAAGGCATTTTGGAAGAAGAAAGTTCAATTGCACAGGGACTTCATAGTCTTGGTTGAATGGATCCCCTATGCATTGGATGGATGAGTGAAAGAATGACATATTAAGGAAGAAAGAGTTGAAGCTGTAAAAGGCAGACTCAAATGGCTCTCTGGTTTAAATTTTTATAATGTTCTGGATGTAAAGTGGGTGAATGGGAGGGGTAAAGTTAGTAAGAATGCTGGAAATGGGCAACCCAACTGTTTTAGTCCTTGAAGGCATTGGCCCACTGGATGTCATATCCATTTTTTTGGCCTTTTCTTTGTCCACCTATAGATGTTGAAATATTTGGATAGGATGGTGATATACTGACTGGATCTCTACCAAAGTTAGGGGCAATATGTCCTGAATTATATGTATGCTTCTCTGACTTTATATAAAATCTCATATTTCTGGGGGGAAGAAAGGCCTGGATGATCCCCAAAACAATACACTACAACTCAGAACTAAATACACAGTGACTATGGTCTAGACTCTATAGGTCAATTGTAAATGCTATATCAAGAAAACCACGGGTTCAAGTCATTGATTAAATAAAGAATGATAAAAGTGTAGTAGGCAGGCCAAAACAATACTCATGTGGTTTTTGACAAGGCAACCCTCCTTGATAATAGTTTTTCAACCATAATTGTTTGCAGTACCAAGGAAATATAATTCTATTACAGTCCCAATTAACATCTACTTTCAAAAAAGGATGCAAATAACACCATTAAAAGCGCCATCTCGTGGAAAAGCATCCACTTTGTACACAAAATGATGAAAAATACACTAAAAGTGATAGTGGACACTAAAAAGGGAGCTAAAACATACGCTAATTCCAGTATTTGTTGTAGTGATAGGTGGAAAATTAATCAATGAAAATGAAATGGTTAAGTGAAGTGAATATAGACCGAACTTGCAACTACAAGTCGAAATGGGTGATATTGAGGTAAAGTATTTGAAAAACTTACATGTTGGAAGATATGCCTTTTTTTTCTCATCCTATGCCTAAGTGAGTGTATTGGAGGTGTGATTAGATATCTATTGAAACTTGTACGGAAAATGATTGCATTGATGGTTAAGGAATTTGCTTGATCTATTAAATGGCTGGCCTATCAGTTTTATGCAGCTATATATAATGGAAACCAACACCTATGCAATGCAAGATTGGTAACTTGAGAGAATTAATATGTATTTCCAGATACAGGAGGTTAGTAGTAATATGCATTTCCAAACTATGCAATCTCTTTTACAGGATGGAGTGAAGGAACGGGCATCCTCCATAGTTTCATATACAAACTTTTCGTACTATCGCCATGTTATTGGTAATTGATTTGTATTATGATTTATCTTATCTGCTAAGTTGGAATACTATAGATTAGATCTAAATTCCCAGTGCAGGGGTTGCTTCTCAACACTTATGAATCTAAGAGGCACAGTCGAGGTAATTATATAATGAAATATTTATTCTTGTGATTATAATGGATCTCTAATATTACAATAGCAAAACAATTGTTGAGAATTCAATATTGGTATTAATGATGTTATGGGTTGTATAACAATGAGCATATCTGCATGCAAAGTCGAGTTGTTTTGAAATTGATTCTACCACTAGTACATATGAAAAAATTTGCCATGGTTTTTCATCGTTATTTCCACGTTTTTTCGTCTCAATTTCGACGATCAGGGTCTCCTTTGTTTGTGGAACCTGTTTCGTGGAGATAACGACGAACTTGGAAAGTCGTCGCAATAGACGAAAACTATTGGCCACCTGTCCTCTATACGGTGGTCCTGAAATCATTTTTTTTATTCATTTTCTACAAATCATCCCTATATCGACAAAATAGTGTCACTATATTGAAGGTGTTTCGTCGAACAGAGAGAGGGTTTTGCTATGCTTGTGACGATTGTCCATCACAAGTATTGACACAAGTTCAGTGAATTCATACCAAAAGAGGTAGACCCTGGGACGGTTTTGCTATACTTGCGATGATGTTCCGTCGCAGGTATCGACGAATGTTCATTGAAAAGAAGAAACGAAGGTAGAATGCACGACGGTTTTGATAATTTGATTCCACACAAAACCATCTCTCTAGCGATGGGTTTGTGTCGAACAGAAAGAGAATATTTCTATACCTGCGATGATGTTCTGTCGCAAGTATCGATGCATGTTTGACGAATAGACCAAAAGAAGGCAGGTCCTGCGACGGTTTTGCTATACTTGTGATGATGCTTCTTCGCAAGGATAGACGAATGTTCGTTGATCCGACCAAATGAAGGTTGAACTTCCGATGGTTTTTCCATGTGTGTGACGAATGTTCATCTCTATATCGACAATACCCGAAAGTTTAAAAAAAAATATCATCAATGCTTATTACCAGCAATCTGGAACCCTTGTAGCAATGCTTATTAACTATGGATTGAAGAATATTCAAAAAACCTTCATAAATAGAACCAATGTTAAAATATATTTGAACCCTCCAAACACATTTATCATATACTGAAATAAGCCACAAGAAAAGTACTAAAAATAGCTAAAAACAATCATAAAAGTATGCTAATCTCATACTAAAATTAGCACTGATGGCAGCACTCACATGCCGATAAGAAATACACATGCAAAAGGTGTTACAAGAATAGAAAACTGATATCAAAATTAGTGCTCATCCACATGCTGATAAGAAGGCATACAATAGGTTATAGGTTAAGCATCAACACCTTCATCTGTTGGGAATAGAAACAAGAAACAAGGCATACTACTCCTTGTAGATTGTAATGAATAATGGTCAACGTGGACCATAGAAACAAAAAATTAAAAGGAAAATGAATTGAGTACTCTTAAAAATGCAGGTGAAGACACTCCAAATCTTGGATGGAAAACATAATTGACGTAAAAAGAGTTGTTGAGACAAATAGTTAACGAAGAGATTGATTGTACAGGACTAAAACTCAAATCTACTTATCAATAAATTGGAGCAAAAGTTTTTTTTGAAATTGCACTTTTTTTAAGCTCACGGAGAAGCATTACAACAGGCCCTAAGAGGTCAGGCACCACCAGCAACCTTATGGCATGAGTGAAATTCCCTCGGGGAATGAACAAATGAACATAACCACCTTTGTTTAGCTACAAGTTTCAATAAGGGATACTCTTCTGTCAAAATCCCACAGAAATTGCATCTGGCCACAAGTTATTAGCAATCTGGAACCCCATGCATACTCAAGGTTTTGAAGTGGCAACCAACCTTAAAGCAATGGATGAGGTAGTTGAAATTTCTCCAAAATATATTGTCCAAGTTTATCACTAGTGACAAGGGTGTGAATTTCATAGAGCACCTTTGAATTTTTTATTAATATAAACAAAGCTGGGCCACTTTCGTAGTCATTTATTAACTTGGTTAAGTGATCTGCTTATATAAAAATAGTTGATGGACTTAGATATATGGTTGTATCCATATTAATATCTTGAATTTTCTCTTGGCTAAGCATAATGGGAGGATTGCAATACTATATTTGAAACCAAGTACTATATTTTTGAAGTGGCTTTTTCCCTCACATAAGAGGTTTTTCCCGCTATAAACCTTTTACTTCTTTTTTTGTGTTGTGCTTTCTTTGATAGCATAATTGATAACTATACCAAATGTTAATGATGGGATGTTTATTCTAGATTAGCTTTCACATGTCATACTAAATTATATGAGTCATATTATGTTTCAATGGTAAATCATGTTTTTTTTGTTAGTTGGGGTTTTATTTCAATATTTTTTTCTACTTCTTGTGTTTTAGTATTATTAATGAGATAAGTTAAATGTTAATGATATATTGTTCATGAATAGACATGATAACTACCAGTCATGATCTATGTTTATATGATAAATAGTTGGGATTTCTATGCTTAATATCTTATGAAAGTGAATGTACTAGGGTTATTTGAGTGATAAATGCCATTAGCTAACTTAGTAGCCAACATTCTCTATTTGGATTCTTCATTTTTATTATTTTTGTTCTTGCTTTATAGTTTTTTGTTCTAGCTTCTATCATCATTTCATAGCCAAAAAACCTTGTTAGATACTATGCAAAGACAGGAAATTTGTCATTGTAGAAATCTCTAGAGCTGAGTGTCAGTTTCTATGCTTGTTGGGCTAATGTATTCAAAATATTCTCATGGCCATATTTTGAGTAAGAAGAAAGGAAATCCATGTTGGCATTATGATTAAGTTGTCATTGATGGTTGGAAAGCAAACAAGGCTGCAGGCATCCTTGTGGGCGCATGGTGAGCCCCTGTAGGCATCCTGCGGGCATATGGTGATCCCCTGCAAGCATCCTGCGGGCATATGGTGAGCCCCTGCAGGCATCCTGCGGATATATGATAAGCCCATGTGGGCATCCTGCGGGCATAGGGTGAGCCCCTGTGGGCATATGAATGCTGCGGGAATTTTTGTGGGCACATGGTGAGCCCCTACGGGCATCCTGCAGGCATTCTTGCGGGCACATGGTGAGCCCCTATGGGCATATGGTGAGCACCTACGGGCATATGCACTTGTGGGCATACAAAGGCTGCGGGCATTCTTGTGGGCTAAAGTAGGAGTCCCTGGGGGCATATGAGGGCTAAGTATGAGCCACTGCGGGCATACGAGGGCATCATTAAGATCTATAAAAGATCTTGCAAGCATCTTAAGAAGTCTAACATAGTCTACTCGTCAATAAAATAAAAGGAGTTTTTAATGGATATCAAAAGAACTGTTTTGGTAAAGCTTAAGTGGCAGAAAACACATCTAAACACTTGTATATTTTTTAAATAGACAATTACAGCGTGTGCTGATTGATCTTCCAACAGTTATAAAGACAAGAAGTTTTTTTTGGGTCAGTTATCGAATTGGGAGGCATGGAAGTTAAAGAGACTGAGGCATATATTTTTAGTATCTATATAAACTAATTGATTAGAACTTAAAAGTGAGAGAGGATGGAGATGAGTGGTGGATGTCTGAAGTTAAAGCTACGATTCTTAACCTAAGAAGACAATACAGAAGAACAAGAAAATGTGGTTCGAATTTGTGAAGAAGAGAATGCTCAGAAATTCGAAGATGACTAGATAATAATGGAAGCTGACTGCTGAAGATTTGAATCTCAATTAACACAAATAATGAGTTGTAACAAAACAGAGCATAGATAGAGAGGGTAAGCATCGACATATTTGAACAAGTGATTTGTAATTAACTGATTGAATTTTTATAAAGGGGTGGTAGGGTGGTGCTAGTGTCTTGTGTACAAGTTGAAGCCTGTATAAGTGGAAGTGGGTGCTTCCATCCTGTTGTAGTAGGAGAATTCTGAGAGTTGGTGCTCTCTACAAGCAGTTTCTTGTAAACTGAGGTTGCAACCTCATTTGAGTAGGTGCTCAAAGAAAAATGATGTAGAGAAGTTGATGCTTGCCTGACATCTTAAGAAGAAGAGCTTTTTTCCCTTTATGGGTTTCATCATGAATAACCTTCTCTGTCTCTATCATGTTTATTATTGATGGTTATCATTTATGTTTTACATTTGTTGCATTAACATCTGTGAGCATTAATAAAGATTGTAAAAGACTCAAGTTTTTTAAGCACAAGCAAATAAAATTAAAATAACTAATTCACCCCCCCTCTCAGTTATTTGGATAATTACAACAATCCAAGTATTTGTGACCTTCCGGGTCCCTTGTACTTAAATCCTTCGCATGAGAAAATACCATGGGAAGTGGGTGATAATTTTGGGCATTGTAGTCAGATTCATACTTGATCATCACAACTTTGGAATAGTATGAGTTTACACTAAGACTAAAAGAAGTGAGGAGTATTCCCTTCCCATTAGGCCTCCCCTTGCTACTTAGTACTTGAATGTCCTTTTGCAACATGGTTATGGGAAACAACCTTGGGTTTCCAAGGTATTCCAGTTCATCTTATTCTCTGAGGGAGGGATCCACGATTCAGAGTATGGAGTCCTTGGTTGTGCAAGGCCATGAATTTGTTAAGTCATTCTTGTTAATATATGACATTATTGAGTTGATTACTCCTTGCAATAGCAAAATATTGGTTCCTAGAGAACCCTTTCTACATAGTGGTACAACTAATTTTCACCATGTCAGATTTCACTAGGACTTTTGTCTTACTGTGTGATGACTATGGTCTTGACCTAAGAGTGTTATTTCAACACAATGGATGCCTATTATCCTTCACTAGTAAGCATCAATTAAAAAATAGAAACCAAAATTGAAAATGCTAATTATGATCCACAAACATAAAATAATTATATATTTGATGCATTTCAAGATGGATCTTCTAAACACTAAAATAACCGGAGAAATTGGAAAGCAGAAGGAGAAAACCATGTCAAAACCCACTTTAAAAAACACGTCAAAACCCTTACCTTATCATTGTCCTTTCACCAGATCCATTCTCCCATACAACTTCATAAGACTTGTCCACAAGATGCATGTCCATCACCAAGGCCCGCATAAATCATCAAAGAGAGAATTTTTATGAGTAAATAATATATAAGCAAATAAACATCCATTTAAATCCTACTACAGAGTCCTATAGAAATCAATGAACCATAAAATATTAAATTTATTAATAATATTTTAAGAAATAGACATGCATTTAAAAATTTACAACCATCTTCAATAGATAGGATTAAAATAGTATTTATACCTTATTGATCTCCTCTCTGCTTCGAGAATGGTTTTATATTCTACTCATGAAATAGCATCACTTGCTCTACTACATGTGAAGAGCTACTAGTGAGAATTCATCATACTACAAAAAACATAAGGTGCATTGAATTCGTCTTTATTGAAAAACAAATAAATAACTCAACCCCTAGGGAAAAAGAGTAGTTGTTCACCTGGAAAATCTGTGTAGGATCTTTGTAGTGCCAACAAACAACACAGCAAAATCACAGAACAAACATGTCAAAATCATATTTGAACACTTATCTAATGGTAAGCTGTTTTGAATTTGCACATTACTAGAAGAGATGAAAATGGAAAAATGATCCTTCTTATGCAACCACCTCAAGCATGGCCAAAATCGGTCAAAGTCAGTACAAAATATGCCCAAAAGAAAAAAAAATTCCCTTGAGCAAATGATAGGAAAGAGACATGTTAATCAACAAAAAATTGACAGCTTAATTCTATTCTTTTACTATGCATGATCTCATATAACAAAAATTTCATCATAGATCACCTTTTGGCATTGATGAGATGCAGGTTGCACAGTTGAGCATGCAATTTGTAGTTTAGAAACCATATCATAATTTCCTTGGAGACACTCCTCGTGAAATAGCATCACGTGCTCTACTACATGTGAAGAGTACTAGTGAGAATTCATCATACTACAAAAAACATAAGGTGCACTGAATTGTCTTTATTGAAAAATAAAAAAATAAAAAAAATATGTTAATGCAAGCAATTTAAATCAAAGTTAAAGGAAGAAGAGAAACCACATAATGCAAGCAATTTCCTTTGGCTAAGATGTTATTGGGACTTGTAGGTGGCCTAAGATACCCCGGATTTCCAATTAGCAAACATATTCTTACGTTACTAAGAAGCATTTTTGTTTTATGTAGAAGTTTGTCTCCTAGTTTGGATGATAGTCTAAAAGTAGTTATTTACTATTGGTTGGATCTCTTGTATCTTAATAGAATGAAATAGAATTTAAGGATAAAGAAAAACACATTAAGGATAAAGAACATGTCAAAACCCTTATCTTATCATCATCCTTTCGCCAGATCCATTCGCCCATACAACTTGATAAGAGTTGTCCACGAGATGCATTTCCACCACCAAGACCCGCATAAATCATCAAAGACAGAATTTTTATATGAGTAAATAATATATAAGCAAATAAACAGTCATTTAATCCTACTACAAAGTCCTGTAGAAATCAATGAACCATGAAATGATAAATTTATTAACAATATTTTAAGAAATAGACATGCATTTAAAAATTTACAACCATCTTTAATAAATATTAATAAAAGAGTATTTATACCTTATTGAGCTCCTCTCTGTTTCGAGAATAGTTTTATATTCTATACTAAACAGGGCCAACCATGTGAAGGTGGAAGCTCAATTGGCCCCTCCCCCCCCTCACATAGCTCTCAATTCCTCATACCGAATAAATGATGTTGTTTACAGAGAAAATATATAAATATTCATGCATAACTAGGCTAGTCATCAAAACATATAAACATAAAAACATTAAATCATACTGAGGTAATTCATATAAACAATGTTACAGACTAACAACATTGATATACATCCAAATACAAGTCATGAATTTATACATCTACGCTTTCTTTGATTTCTGTTTTTTTGCATTGTAAAAATTGACTATTGGGGTATTATCATCATCATTTGGTGGAATATCTACAGATCCATGTCCTTCTAGTGTTTGTGTCTCCATTCCCTCATGCATCATACTTCTTGTACGTCATTGATTAGGGTATGGAGGAAGTTATGAAGGGGCGTGAACTGCAACAACAAAAATGGGCATATCGATATGTTGAAATATTATTGAAATTAATAGTTCATTATTTTGATTAAAATTACAATATTGCTCTTTACTTGTCTTTGTAGCTGTGACAACTGGTGTGTTAATTGTTTCTCTACTTGCTAATTCCTCTTGTGGTTCACCCTCCTGAGCTACATGGTCTTCCATTAAAAGAAGAAAATTTATAAGTATACATCAGGAAATAAATATCTATAATCACAATAGATATTTCTATTTCCAACACACACATACCATAATGGATACTCTGCTCCCCACTATCATGGGACATGCACACCCCAACATCAGCTGGTACGTGCTGAGTAGCGCTAGATTCACTGCAACAGTTGCACTGTTGCTCAAAAGTAAACGTAAATATTTAGTTATGGGTGATATAATCAAAATTGAATATACTTTAATAGTATACTACAATGATGTCCTTATTCATTTTATTTACCTACATCTGCGTCATTGGGGAGATTGGAGTCTGCCCCAAGCTTACCCAATATTCAATCACACTTTTAAAACCATACTTGAAACCAAGATTTAGGTCTTCCTCGGTGGAAGCATCTTGGAACGTATTTCCCTACAATGCATAACACATTTAAAATTTCCAGTATCAAAAACAGATATTTGTTCGCTACTGTCAAATAAATATTCCCCATAGTTAATCATTTAATTCTTATGATTCGGGCTCTTAGTATTCTATAGCCACCCTGGCCCAGTCTATGCTGCCCATGCTTTTCCACTCTAGCCTTGGTTGCTTTGGAGGTGCCAAGTAGCCTATATATGAAAATTTTAAAAAAACGTTAGATATCAAAATTCTTACTTAAAACAAAAAAACAAAAAAAGATATGAGCATATTTCACTAAAAAGTTGATATGTGTTGTGCCTTGCTTTTCTAGGCCATGGTTGTCTTCCTTGTCTTTTTAGCAAGTTCTCCTTTGCATGCTCTAAGAGTGCCTTCCACTCTTTCTCCGAAACCATGGGAGGGTGCTCATGCTTGAGGTCAAGTTGCAATTTATCCCTATTTATCCCTATATTGGGCCCTGGTATATTTTAAATTCTCGCCGACTAACTAAGCAACCACTTTCCTGTTGAATGTATTGTCGAACAATTTTACCATGTGGTTTATCAATTCATCTCTCTTTGCGCTATCTTGGCTATTCCACCATGTATGAATGTTGGGGCCAAATAGCTCCAATGCTTTGTCATGCAAATTCCTGTAGAAAACATTGTTTCCTACAGAAACATGTAATCCATTAATTTTTAATAATTTCAACGTATGTCCATTTCAATTTCATGATTAAAATGAATAAATTAATTTATAAATAACTGCAATATTTTGAATCTTGAACGGAATACAAGCGTCATCCACTAGAAAGGTGAGATCTAGTGATCCGATGTTTTTAACTCGTGTTGCTCCAGAAAAATTTTCTTGGTCATTTACAGTACATTCATCTTTGGAGTCATGTGGAGTCCTAGGCTCTGTCTCATCATGCTCTGGCATGTCATGCCGATCTAAATCAGTGCTCTCATCAATGGATTCGAGGCCAACCACAGGAGTGTAAAAAAGCCTCATTGGTACATTGCTGTGTTGACATTGTTGCTGCAATGGAGCATCACTACTACCTATACATGTGTCGACAGTTTCTCTAGTCGCGGGTCATAAAAACTCCTACAAACAAAAAAATTTACTTTATCAAATCACTTGGAAAAATAGAAAACATAATATCAGATATGAAATCATGTCATAGCTTAAAAAAATATTTGAAGATGCCACTTACCCCATACGATTTTATTTGTTCTTTTAGCTCTTCAATCCTTGTCTTGATCTCCTATGTCATGGGCCTTGTGCGAGCCAAGGAAAGCATTTATATATTTGCAGTTTTCAGGGCCTTCTTCATAGTTTCCATTGGGTCTATGGAATAGTAAATTTCATCCTCAAGCTCCTCATCACCCAGATCAAGTGCACTGGACTAAATTCATCAAACAAAAAAATTAAGCAAAATAATTTTAACATCATTCAAACATTGTTATTGTAATGAAATTTAGTTACTATTAAGAACTAACACTTACCTGGTGCGGTGTTGTGGTCGGTGACTTCCCACGGTCACCCCGTACTGATCTACTTCTAGTGGGTGACTGTCCACAGTCATCCTGGACCGTGGAAGCAGCAGGTTCCTTTCCACGGTCCTCACCTTGACATGATAAATCAATCAATAATTCATCATAAGCACAGAAAAATGTGAATGTAAACAGTGGAAATTGAATGTTAACATAAAAAATCAAAACATTTAGTTATTATATTTAACATGTACCTGACGGGGCACAGAGTGTGACCTTCCACGATCACCTTGGACCATGGAAGCAGCAGTTGCCGTTCCACTGGCGCCACCCTGACACGATAAATCATTAAATAAATGTTATGAAAACAATTGTAACATAATATAAAATGAGATATTGCAATAATATTTATTTTCACCTCAGAAGTAGAGGACACACGTTATGTTCCATGACGAACATGGGTAGTCCCCTGCCACAATGTAATAAGCATGTTATCACATGGAAATATTTTGGGGTTGGAGTTTCTAGTTATTGTAGTCATATTTAGTTACTATATTTAGTTGAGTCAATAACTGCAACATAAAAAAATGAGATATTGCAATAATATTTACTTTTACCTTCGAAGGAGAAGATAGATGCTCTGCTCCATGGCAATGAGAAGACCCCTGCCACAGTGTAATAAGCATGTTATCATATGGAAATATTCACAATAAGCACGAAAAAAGTGAATGGTAACAGTGAAAATTGAATGTTAACTGAAAAAATCGAAACTTTTGTTATTGCAATCATATTTATTTACTATATTTAACATTTACCTCACGAGGCATAGTTTGTGACCTTACAAGGTCACCCTGGACCATGGAAGTAGAATGTGGCTTTCCACTGCTGCCACCCTAACAAAATAAATGAATCAATATAAGTTGAGTCAATAATTGTAACATAAAAGAAGTGAGATAAGCATAACAATGTAATAAGCATGTTATCACATGGAAATATTCAGAATAAGCATGAAAAAAGTGAACGTCAACGGTGGAAATCGAATGTTAATCGAAAAAATCGAAACATTTTGTTATTGTAGTCATATTTATTTACTATATTTAACATTTACCTCATGAGGCATAGATTGTGACCTTCCACGGCCACCCTGGACCGTGGAAGCAGAATGTGGCATTCCACTGTTGCCACCCTGACAAAATAAATCAATGAATAAAAGTTGAGTCAATAATTGTAACATACAAAAAAATGAGATAAGCATAATAGTGTAATAAGCATGCTATCACATGGAAATATTCAGAATAAGCACGAAAAAATTGAATGTCAATGGTGGAAATCGAATGTTAACGGAAAAAATCGAAGCATTTTGTTATTGTAGTCATGTTTAGTTACTATATTTAGCATTTACCTGATGAGGCATAAGTGCAAGTGTTAAAGTTGAAAGAGATGAAAATTATGTGTTGAAATGGAGAACCCATGAATGAAGTGTTGTACATTGATGAAGAGTGTGGGAACCTTAGTGTTTATATATACAAATTCCTTAGCACCTGAAAAATTAGAAACCAATAACAATGAACCATACTACCACCTACCAAGACATACCATGCTGCAAGACTACCATTAAATATTGTATGTGCCATTAAACAATAAACAACGTAGCAAAATCGCAAAACAAACATGTCAAAATCATATTTGATGACTTACCTGATGGGAAGAACCTTTCTTGTACTAAGAATTTAAACTTTCAGATCAAATCTTTCCTCTCATAGGCAAGTCAATAACTAGAACAAATTGGTCCTTAGTAAAGGGCATAAACATAGCTGAGAGAGAGAGACCATAAATGTTGATAAGAAGAACATACAAGTACAACAGAAGAACCAACCACTCAAAGAGGTATGGCACAATAAAGATCAACCCCAAAAAATCAACCAGCACACCAAGTATCCCTCAAAACAGACAAAGACCATCAACGCATCAAAAAACACAGCCATAGCAAGCAACAATATGGACTCGAATAAGCATGAAAAAATCGAATGTCAATGGTGGAAATCAAATGTTAATAGAAAAAATTGAAACATTTAGTTATTGTAGTCATGTTTAGTTACTATATTTAGAATTTACCTAATTAGGCATAGCATGTGACCTTCCACGGTTACCCTCGACCATGGAAGCCACATCTATTCGATTTAAGTTGTAATCGATCAACAACTCTTCACCTGGAAGTATTGTTTTTGTTGCACATACAAATACATGATGTTCTTCGTGTCCCTCCAATTTGCAATTCAGTTGCTTAGTTGCTGTCACTAGCCATGTACTATTTATAAAGGCAACAACATTTCTGGACGCTTTTGGTCTCCGATCAATATACATAGTCGCCCCTTTGTTTTTATTGTTTTTTGCTAGTTGTATATAATTTGCGGCAACTCCATATCTCTGCATACTTCGAGTATATTGGACCAAGATCAATCAGTTCTTGTATCTGTATAATGGTCCGACATACTCCATCAATTCAGTTACAGTGCCATAGCCAACCTTTATGCCATCCATGGAAAATAGCCCCAATCCATGTAAGGATGAAGGAGCAATGCGATACATCCTCCCATTGATGAAGAAATCTATGTCTACTTAAGGTAGCTTATTAGGTACCCATCACTGCACTAGATGTCTATACCTCAAGGGAAACTCAATGTCACCTATGCTCTCAACATCATAATTACATGACCCTCCGTTGGCAATAAAATATTGCATGCGTCTGCGAACTATTTTCCTTACCTTTTCAAATCTAGTTGATATAGAACCGCTAGATGTAATACAACACATTCCACTTTCAAACTCTCCGAGTATATATTCATCATCACTCGAGGAAGATAGATCTGGAAAATACCTATTTGGTGGTACCTACACTTGATAAAACAAGAATATAAGTTACCAAGCAGATATAATTTAGCATGCAAATATATTTACTTGTAATGTTTTAATATCAAAAGTTATTTCTTCCCAAAAACTTTATCAAAAGCTATTTTTCTCTCAAAGTTGTAATTTATTTTAGATTTATTTATATTTGAATTACTTTTAAGTATAATACACGATTTGATTTGATTTGGAATTTTTTCACAACACGGATATAGAAGTGTGTTTCTTGGGCCACTTGACTAGTTAATGCATGCAAAGAGGTATGGGGTTCCCCCTCATATAGATCATGTTGGGGATTCAATTTGGAATGGGCGGTGGTCATATTGCTTCATTCATGGATTTCCCACCGAAACTCGGTGATGTTAGTCTAACACTCCCTCTTCCACAGTGGTTTGATATGCAAGTTTCCTCATGCAAGGTACTCCTCTAACTATGTGCTACATGTGCGCAATGGTACTCTATTGTATGAAAATGTGGTCACAAAGGTCCAACTCTCCTCCTCAACATAGGTCCTTGGTTCCATCACCAACCTCCATGAAGTATCCTCCTCAACCCAAGCATCATCAAATCAAGTGTCCAACTTGCAAGGCGTGTAGGTCCCAAGCTCTAAGGGTTAAGTGCCCAATGCTCCTCCTCTTATAACGCTTTAACTTACACCAAATTTGGCCATCTTTTGCCCATTTTTTCCAAGTTTCATGCAATTTCATACATGGAGGGAGTGTGGGCCCATGCACAAAATTGTCCACAATTGGGCTAGATTCGGTCAATTTTGCAAAAAACACACCATTTTTTTTTTAAGCTCAAGCATGAAATGAGGTGGAATAGCATTGGGTATGACTCCCACTCCATACCATGCACATTTGAAATTGTAAAGGATCAAAGAGGAGGGCTCGACGCCTATTGGTTGTCTGGAGAAAACACAAACAAATTTGTGGCATTTGTTTCTGAGAATTGATTCGTGATTGAATTTCAAAGCTTTGTAAGATATTTTATGAAGAAACAGAGTGATTCTGGTGTATATGTATATGTTGTGTTTGAATAGACGAATTGTTGTAAGGAACTTTTGATTTCTTTACTGGGTATGTGAATTTATAATTAAATGCCTGAAATTTACGCAAGTACTGTTGAACAATACAAATACACAAAGAATATGTATCTAAATCATTTATAGACTTCACTGGTATAGTCTAATTGAGGGTGAATTCCTGTTTAAATCCTAATAGATGCTCGAATAAGCTGATTTCTATAAGAGATGGGTAGAGGTTTCATGTGCAGAGCACAGAGGTCCATTGGATTTCCCCGGGGCCTGCATCACTACACTTCCAGGGTTAATGGGATTACCGAATTCATTGGTCCCTTTGTTATTGTCTGGACTACTGCCATATTTCCTCCCCTGGGAACGTCGGTATCCTTTGGACTGGTATCCCCTACTCCTCGATTTACCACTGCTCTGCTCATAAAATTACCAGTGCTTTGGATGCTGCTAATGAACTAGTGCGAGGGCGTGAACTTGTTCTTTGTTGTTTTGCTCTAGATGTTGCTAATGAGCTAGTGTGCGGGAGTCTTTTCCTTCTAGGTTTTTTTGTATTTTTCTTTGCATATTTTATATTTTGTAATTTGTTTTGTTTTTTTATTTGCATATTAATTTTTTTGTTTAGTTTATTTTGGGTTTATTTTTATTTGCATATTTTATATTTTGTTGCATTTTAGATTAATTTTAGTTAAACAACTCTATGTTTTTAATTTAATGTAATTTAATTTAATTTAACTAGGATTTTGTCATAATTTGTATTGGTTGCATTTATTATAGTGATATCCTATACATAAGTCCCTTCATCATGACGATGATCATCATCCTCATTATCATCATCATCATCCTTGTCGTTTTCATCACCATCGTCGCCATCGTCTTCATCATCATCATCATCATCTTCATAATTATCATCGTCGTCGTCGTCATCATCGTCATCATGATCTTCTTCATCATCATCATCTTCCTTATCATCATCATCATCATCATCATCATCATCATCATCATCATCTTCATCATCAACATATTCGTTATCACCATCATCATCTTGATCATCATCATCATCATCAACATCTTCATCTTCATCATCATATTCATCATCATCATTAGCATCTTCATCTTCATCATCATATTCATCATCATCATCATCATCATCATCATCCAATTCATCATCATCTCCATTATCATGATCATCATCTTCATCATCATCATCGTCATCATTTTCATTATTATCATCGTCATCATATTCTTCATCATCATCATCATCATCATCTTCATCATCAAAATTTTAGGGGAAGCCCAGTAAATGAAGATGTCTACATGATAGGGGGAGCAACCAGTTGAGTGAAAAATTAAGGATTGCTCCTAACACCCATTCCAAGGACTAATCTGATTATTCAATATGATCTGAGGAAGTAGTAAAAAAAAAAAAACAAATTTTTGGGCCCTCTGAAGCTTCCTTTTCTTAGATTTGTGCACATGAAGAATCAAGACTTATGGACCTAGTCCGGTGTCTTAAAAGAGGAAGATCGTAACTGAGCAGTTTGGTAGTTCTATAAAGTGCATTCTTTATAGGAGTGAATAATCACTCATAACCATTCTATTATAATGTTGGCCAAGCTCATAAGACTTTAGTGAAGACCAACATAAATATCTTGTCATCACATCCAATATTTTCCTCCAAAATGTATATCAATGAAATATAGGTCTCCTTTGTCTTCATAAAGAGTACATATTTCCCAAGAAACGTTGTCTCTAAGGAAGCATGGATTTTCCAAACAATCGAAGGAAGATATTTTTTCCTCATTTTCATCTCCATATGAACCTTCTTAAAGCCATTTCCATTTTTTAATTATGATGATAAAGGTAAAAGGAAAAAATGATTAGTTTATAGGTCCTATCCAAGATGCTAAGTTTACTTTCTAGAGATATATCTCCACAAGATTCCTTTTGTAATTTACTTTCAAACTTACTTAATAATATTTGTTGAACTAATGAGACAATCACACCAACAAAAATACTTAGGTATCTAATAGCTTTCCCTTGTTGGTTGATTTTTCATTCTATCATCTCCCTCTTCCTAATAAACATCTTCATCATCGTCATCATCATCATCTTCATCATTGCCATCATCATCATCTTCATCATGATCATCATCTTCATGATCATCACCACCATCATCATCATCATCGTCATCATCATCGTCATCATCAACATCTTCATCATCATCATCATCATCATCATCATCATCATCATCCTCATCGCGAGAGTGAGATTTTTGGAAAGGAAGTTGCGGAGACCCTCGTTGCGGAAGGACTATTGCACGAAGGTGACTGCGGAAAGATTGTTGCGAAAGGACACCCGCGATTGGGGAAAGAAGGTGCTTCTGCAAGGCTATTGTAGAAAGCTAATTCTGACAAGTAGCACATTGTGGAAGACCTATTTCGAAGGTAAGGGCTTCATTTGAGAAGGACTTAATAAGCTGGATTTTAGCTAAGTTTAGTGGTTGGATTTCAGAGAACCACAATACTTCCTGGAGGAAGCGGGTTGGATTGGATTTTTTCATTCCCACCTGAATCACTCATCCTCATCATCATCATCATTGTTGCTGTCATCACTACCACCATCATCATCATAAACATATTCATCATCATCATCTTCATCTTCATCATTATCATCATCATCATCATTATCATCATCATCATCATGTTGCTGATGATGATGATGATCATCATCATCATCATCATCATCATAAGGAAGAAGATGATGATGATCATTTTCATCATCATCATCATCATCATCACCATCATCATCATCCTCATCATCCTCATCCTCATCATCATCATCCTCATATTCGTCATCATCATCATGATTATCATCACCTTCTTCTTCGCCATCATCATCATCATCATCATCATCTCCTTCATCTCCATCATCATCATCATCATCTTCATCATCGTCATCATCGTCATCATCATCATCATCCTCATCATTATCGTCATCTTCTTCTTCCTCATCATCTTCCTCATCATCACCATCTTCTTCATCTCCAACATCATCATCATCTTCATCATCGTCATTGTCATCGTCTGTTAGAAAAAATAGGATCGTAGAGCAATAACAATAAACAGAAATGAAAATATAATCATGCATACACATTACAAGAGAGACAAAGATATATCGTGGTTCACCCAAGATGGGCTACGTCCACACTGAAGTTTCTAGTCCATATTATTATTCCGTCCAGCAAAGTGAAGGGATACAACCTGCAGCATAGCCATTGCACTTCCTCTTCACTGTCTCACAGTCTCTCTTCCTAATCTCAGAGACATTTACAATTCATAATACCTAATACATCAACCCTAGCCATCTTACAATGTCTTTCTTTTATAAGGGAAATACAATGGGAAAGTACCACGGGTTACCCAAAACCATGGGCCCGAAAACTGTTGGCGAAAACAGCCCCAAAAGTTTTTCTCAGGGGTGTTTCCCCCAAACCCCCTTTCTCAGGGGAGTGCAACCACTCCCCCGGACCCCCTGGGGATCGTGTCAGGATCATAACCAAACCTGGGGTATGGATAGGGATGAATAATAATATCTTTGAATCTAGAGATCAGGCTCCACAACCAACAGCCGTCATCGTCATCATCATCTTCTTCATCTCCATCATCATCATCATATCCATCATCTTCATCGTCATTGTCGTCATCGTCGTCATAATCATCTTCATGATGATGATGAAGATGATGATGATGATAAGGAAGATGATGATATGGAAGATGATGATAAGGAAGATGATGATGATGATGATGATGATGACGATCATTTTGATGATGATGATGATGATGATGAAGATGATGATGATGAGGATGATGAAGATGATGATGATGAGGATGATGAAGTTGATGATGACATAGTTGATGATGATCATGACGATAAGGAAGATGATGATGATGATGATCATTTTCATCATCATCACCATCATAAGAAGGTAAACCACCATTACTTTTCTTTTATCTGTAAAACTTGTTTTTACAATATATAATAAAAGGAAGATGTATTCTTCCCTTTTGGATCACCACCCACTGATTAGGATGCACCCACACCCCTATTTAGTCAATTTACAAATTGACAAGGAAGCACCTACTCCCCTACAGGAACCAACTTGCCCTAGCTCCACCCTTCCACCCTAAAGCTGTTTATTTTCTTCAAATCATGAACTTCAATTTTATCTTGGACTTCTCTGGCTGCTAAAACAACTTTTGTCACCAAGACACTTTCTTCCAATTCCGAATCTTCATTAAATTCTTTGTTCATACCTCTTCAAACCTTCATACTTTTTCAAACTAGATAGACACATCTTTTCATTAACTGCCTCATACCTTTTGTTTTCATACCTCTTAGAATCTCTTGTTTATAATTATGTTTATTATTAATTTATTAATTTACTTAATTAATCAATTAAAACTTCTTCTAAACATTGCATGTATGGCACCTTCTCAAATCTATGCATTTAACAATTTTTAATTAAATAATTAAAAGATTCTTGATTAATTTTGGTCTAAGTGCTCCCTTCCTCTCACACCTACGAGCACAATTCATTATCTACCTGCGGGCATTCTTTGGCCCTATAAGAGCTTCCTTTTATTTTACATCTGCGAGCATTCTTTGGCCCTATAAGAGCTTCCTTTTATTTTACGTCTGTGGGCTTCCTCTAGTCTCCTTCACACGGGCATCACTTCCTCTCATGCTAGCTTCATCCTTTTGGGCACTCTTAAGCCCTTGGTCACTCATGTGACCATCGTGTCAATAGATAAAAAATATTAATCCAATGGAGTAGGTTGCCGAAATACTCTTTGTGGGCATAATTTGTGAGCCTAAATTCAGTCCGCGGGCATAATTTGTGAACCTGAAATACATTACCTCACCTCACCTCCACTTCGAACCTACATAACCATGGCCAAACTTCAAACATGGGAGTCCTCTACCATGAGCGCAGTTGAAACGCGGGCATCCTCCTCTCCAACCCGAATTGAAACACAGTCGCCCACAGATGATAGGGTAAGAGTAAAGAAATTCCAGGAGCATTTTGATGCATGGAGAGATGAAAATATGTGGCCACCAAGTATGGACACTATCCTAAGGAAAGCAGAAGTTTTTGACTTTTTGTTTGGAATGTTCAGTTATGTTGATGAGGAGATAGATGAGGCAATTTCCAAACATGATGCTGGGAATACAGAACTCATAATTTTTGGGAAGCGGGTATACCTCGACCCTGATTTGGTTTCCCAGGCTACAAATATTCCACACAGAGGGGGGGCGATTTTAAGCTCAAGGAAAACCCCCACATAGGAGAAGAACCAGATGGCCAGTAAAATTTGTGGGAGAGAAGTAAATGTTCCAAGGAATGGTTTAAAAATGCAAGATGTCCCTCCCGTAATATACAAAACATTGATTCAGATTGTCCTTAGGACAATTCTGAATCATCACATGCAGGACATTTCGGGTGAATGTATGCAGGTAGTGATAAATTGGGTGGAAGATATACGTATAGATATTCCTTATCTATTGGCTAAGAAAGTCAACTCTGCCCTGCAAGAGAGCCAATTAAGGAAGGTTAAATTTAGTTTCTAGGGCACACTTCAAAAAATTATTGATTTATGTCGACCCGATGCTACTGAAACAAAGATTGGTTATATCAACCAGCATGTAAATATACCTTTGCCAAAACCACCTGTTCATAAAGCATACGTTAGGAAACTTAATAGAAGGGAACATAATGAGGAATTGCCAGTATAGTCTCCTCATCAGAACGAGCAATTAGTACAATCTCCTGAGCACCATGGGGAATTACCATTACACCCTCCTGAATAGAATCAGGAATCGCTAGTACAAAGTCCTGAGCACCATGGCGAACTACAAGTACATTATCCTGATTTTGTTACAAATGATGTAGTTTGTGCTGCCACAAATTTGAAAGAGTTACAGGGACACGAAGATAGATGTCATTGGAAGGAGGTGAGAGGCAACAAAATGGAACAAACTACTACTCACTTTTCCATTCCTCAAGAGGTTCTTGATAGAATTCCTCATAAACAGTTGGCAATCGAGTATGATTTTTCTTCCAAATCAAAATCAAGGGATTCCACTCTGCATTTAGAAATTGCATCATATAAGTTTGATAGTAGGTACATGTTCATCCTATATGATTAAATGGAGCATTTCAAGGAACAAGCTTCCTATATATGCAATTGGGAAGAAGAGTGCTTGAGAAAAGATGATAACATTTTAGAATGCCTCAAAGAGACAACAGTGTTGTAGAAGACGGTTGTGGATAATAAATTCAAAGCGGACAGAATTATAAAAGGGAAAGAAGAAATGGTTGAATTATTATCCAAAGAAGTAGAAAAAATCACTGATGATGCTGAAAATGAAATTGAGTCAGTGAGGGTTGCGTATAAAGAGGCTTTGGAAAAAGCTAATGCTGAAGTGAGTGAACTCAAAGAAGAGTTGAAGAAAAGACCACCTGTTCTCAATGTACCACCACTGAGGACAGAAATGGATCCTTTACATGTAATGGAGAAGAAAATTAAAGAATATGAACAGGTAGTACAAGAATATTAGCTGAAGTTGAAAGAGTGGGAGGTAAGGCATGGAAAAAAAGTTGGAGAGCAAGAGTCAATAATTTTCGATTTGAGAAAAACCATTTCTAAGCAAGATGATAAGATGAGAGGCACAAGGTTAGCAAGGATCTCTGAATCTTTAAAAATTACAAACCAAAGTAGAGGAACAAACATTTCCAGTCAAGAAGGTGGTGAGGGTGAAGGTAACGGTACCAAAGGAGACGAGGGTAAGGGTAGAAGGGAAAAAATACCTACAAGAAAGCTTCTCAACTAGCATTGCACTAGGTGATTTGTATGGCTCATATCCACCATTCCATAAAGAAATGAAAGACAAGATGGCTGAGAAAGATGAAAAAATAAGGGAGTTGGAATTAAAACTCTTAGACGGTAGAAAATTTCAGCATTTGGAATGTGATATGGAAATTCAAAAAATTAAATCCACAATTTCTTATTTGCAGAAGGAATTAAAAGGGCCAGCTGCTACGATGATTGCAATTCCTATCCTTCCCAACGAGACAGAGTCGATGGAAAAAGAGTAAGAGAAAGAAGTAGAGAATCTGAAATGTGAATTGACTGAAGTTAAAGGTCAAATGAAAAATACTAGACACAAATTGGAGGGAATGGGAAAAGAGCAATCCACGAAGTATAAGAAAAATGTTTTAATCTTGAACAAACTGATGGCGGAAAACAATTTTTTGCGTGGAAATTTAAAAAATGATGCACAGAGAGTTAAAAAGCTTGAAAAAAAGTCGCAAAATGTGTCAACTTGTACAGCTCCAGGACAATTACAGTCTTCTACGAAAGGCAAGAGAGACCATTCATATTTGTCATCTGCTCAAGAGGAGGGATTCCAACCCTCTCATAAACATGCTAGACATGTATAAATAAATGTATATATGTATTTATCGATAGTTAATGAAAACAAAAATTTATTATGATGGAGTTTTGTATTTATCGTCATATAATGGAAAATGCTTTAATTAGTTGTCTTACTTTTTATGTCCAGGAGTTAGTGGTTCTACAGTCAATGCTTATGAAGTATGGTATTCATGTTTATTCAGTGCTCATTCGTATGGTATTCATGTTTATGAAGTCCTCATTTTTTTATTGAGATCTTCTTAATGTCCAGGAGTTTATAGTGGTTCTACAGTCAATGCTTTGGTTTATACTTTATTGTGATATGAGGCATGATTCTCAACAATTTCATAGTGACATTTTTGCACCTATGACCACTTTTTTTCGTCGAGCTAAGTGCTTCCTCACCTTCTTTGATGGATTTTATATGCACATGAGGTCCATAGAATTTCCACACCTTCATTATGAATGTTTTGTTCTTCACCACTTTGCATACTCTGATCATTTTGGACTTTTCAACAAAACAGGTCTCTTAAGACATTAAGGCCATAAATGTCACCAAAATATCAACAAAATAGGTCTCTTAATATATTAATACCATATGAATGTCATTTCATTACGAATGTTGTGTTCATCACCACTTTGCATACAATGACGGTGGTTAAAATTGTTTGTCATGAATGAAATGATACCACCATTCAAACTAGATAATGTGATGAAATAACAACATTATTGGGCATAAATGACCTGTCTCTTCAAATCTATGTTCTTTTTAACATTTAATTGAGAATTATGTTTATTATTTCATTGTTAATTAATTTAATTAATTAACCTTCTTTGGTCAACTACAGGCTTCTTCCATCTTAGGCCCCCGGGCTTCTTCATTTGTGATCTATCCTGTATCTTTAGCCAGCGGGCTTCTCCTCTTTCACCTGCGGGCATACTCCAAAATTTCATGGGCTTATCTCCCTTGGCTTGTGGGCATAGCCCATTCTCTCATGGGTTTCTTCCTTAAGTACCTTGCGGGCTTAATTTAATCCCTTGCAGGAATCTTACAAGCCCTTGTGGGCATTTTTCAAACCCCTGCAGGCATCTTACAAGCCCTTGCGGGCATCTCTTTAGCCCTCATACATTAAGCCACTTGTGGGCATGCATAAGCCCTTGTGGGCATACATAAGCTCTTGTGAATTTATTCATTAAGCCCCTGCGGGCATAACTTTTAGCCCCTGGGAGCATTTTACAAGCCCTTGCGGGAATTTTTACAAGCCCTTGCAGGCATATCATAAGGTGTCATTTAACCTTATTTTTCACAATTTTGGCAGGCCAAAATCTCACACATGTGAGCCTCAAAGAGAGAACTGACACCACAACTAGATGGCTAGATCACTAGGGAACATGTCCATGCCATTTGGATAATTTATTAGCACAAGGACACTCTTTGGCATGCATTTCCAAATGCCTCTTCAAACCTTATTTGGACATCAAAACAAACTTCTTCTCATTTTGGCAGGGTTGTCTACCACACGTGTGAACTCCAGAGGAAATTCTGGTCCTATGGATAGGTATCCAGTTCATCAAGGAACAAGCTTATGCCATATGGCTAATTTTATCAGCACAAGGACACCTCCTTGTGAGCATTTCCAATTGGCCTCTTAGCCTTCCAAACTGTTGATTTGACACCTGGCAAAATTATCAAACCCTAGGTTTATAGTATGAAGAGATTTTTCTTTTCACCAAATTGGAAGTGTGAGACAACCAATGAATAGAGGCCAACAAGTTGATTCCATACAGAACAATTTCACCCCTTGAATCCTCCTTCTCTCTCATCGGTGGGCATTTTACTGGAGTAGTGCAAATCAAGCTAAGAAGCACTTTTGGCAGATCAATATCTTCTTCCTCAGAGACTCTTTGGACAAACCAATGATATGGTTGGATGCACCAAACAATATTATAGAGATCCAGACTCGCAAAATTATTTAAGACATCAACCACAAGACATGGCGAGCATTTTACTGAGGTCACTTAGGCAATTTTAGTGATTTTATACTTAGACAATTTTTGCACTTTCCTATACTGGTCCAATCAACCAAAGTGAAAGAAAAAGTGATTTGTAGATTAAAGTTAGATTTGTCTAAGTGTAAAACTCACATGGCTCAGAGGCCATTTGGAAATGCCCACAAGGAGGTGTTCATGAGCTGATAAAACTAGTCAGATGGCATAGTCTTGTTCTCTAATGAACTGGCTATCCAGCCATAGAGTCAGATTTCTATTTTGTGCTCTCACGTGCAAGATTTTGGCCTACCAAAATTAGAGAAAAATAAGGTTTAAATACACTTTATATTATGCCCGCAAAGGCTTAGGAAGATGCCTGCAAGGGATATGTTATGCCAAAACATGAAATCAACAAGATACACAAAACACGGATCTTCCCATTTTGGCAGACTCCTATCTCACACGTGTGAACACCCAAAAAGAAATTGACTCCATGGATGGATATCCAGTTCATCAAAGAACAAGACCATGTAATTTGATGAATTTTATGATCAACAGAACCCCTCCTTGAGGGCATCTCCAAATGGTCTCTCAAACTCTTTTTCTAACACTTGACCAATTTTCTTCAAACCCTAGGTCACCAAGGTGATTTCATTTTTTCTTCAAACTTGGAAAGTGAGATACCCAATGGGTAGAGAACAACAAGATGAATCCAACAAGACCAGTTTCAACCTCTGAGGCTACTTTCTCTCTCCTCGGTGGGCATTTTACTGAAGTAGTGCAAATCAAGTTAAGTAGCACTTTTGGCAGATCCATATCTTCTTCCTCAGAGTCTCCTTGGACAAGATAATCATATGGTCAGATGCACCATACAACACTTTAGAGATCCACACTCTCAAAATATTTTTCTCATCATCCTATGAGATGTGGCGGGCATTTCCCTGAGGCCACTTAGACAGATTTAACATTAATTCCATACTTAGGAAAATTTCTTAAGCTGTTCCAATCTGCCTAAAACACTATTTTGGCAGGTCCATAACTTCTTCCTCAGCCACTTCCAAATCAATATGAAGACATGGTCAGGTAGGCCAAATACCAAGATACAAGACTCCCATATGGTGCGGGCATTTTCTTCAACCCATAATTTATGGTGGGCATTATCTTAGACCCTCTTAGACTAGTTTTGACTATTTATTCCATAGTCAAATTCTTGATTTTCACCAATTTGCCATATTTCACCAGAATGATGTCATAGTGCAACAATGATTTCAAATTCATGCCACATCATCATCTATGCCATTCCAAGTCACCATATCTTCCATATCATCATCCATGCCATGTCATCACTTCCTTTGTCTTTCACTAAGTTCACTCTGCCATCATGACCTTAGTTATTCCTTTGTCATTACTAAGATCCTTTGACATCAATGACAACCATATTCCATATTGCCAACATACTCTGGTAACATGCCCGTCGAGGAGAGAGAAAGAGGCTTCAAGAGGTGAAATTGGTTTAGATGAAGTCACCTTGTTGGCCTCTGTCCATTGGGTCACACTTCAAAATTGGTGAACATAAAAAACTCATGTTACCCCAGGGTTTGACAATTTTTGTCTCAGTGTTGAATTAGTAGTTTAAATGGCCATTTGGAAATGCCTACAAAGAGGTGTCCTTGTGCTAATAAAATTCATAGGGTGACATAGATTTGTTCCTTGTTGAATTGGTTATCCACCCATGCTTTCAGTTTTCCTTATGATGGTCACATGTGCAAGAAATCAATCTTCCAAAGTAGGAAATCATGTGCCAGAAATCAATACTGTCCATTTCATTATTTTCTTAATGTTTTTAAACAATATTTTGGTTTTTTTTTCTTTGTTTTTTTTTCTTTTTTTCTTTTTCTAATGCAATACAACTTTCCTTTTAGGTTTTTTTTTCCCTTTTATCTTTGGCTAAGAGAATATAAGTATATGACAATACTTATGTTAGTAGTTAGAATACCTTGATGAGTACATCTCTAAGATGGATGTAATTTTGTATCTATGAAAGGCCGAAGGGTAATGAGAAGTATTCTCGCCTCTACTGATGTAATGCTTTGTTGACACATCTTTTTCATTTAATAAAGGAATGTCTTTTAGTTATGAAAAAAAAAGTATACATTCAAATCTTTATTTTTTCATTTTTGTTTTAAACTCTAAATTTAATACTGCTAACATAACATATGATTGTAATATTTGAAAGTCCAAAACACTTTAATGAGAAATATCATTATTTTAAATGAAGAACATAAAAGTGGAGGCACAATGATTGAGTGGTATCTCACTCCATTGAAAAGTTCTTTTGGTTTCTTCTTTCTTTATTTAGTTCATATCATTGACATCCATTTTGTTTGCACTAGAAATTGTACCTAGACTACAGAGTGGTACAAGCTAGCACATCCAAAGAAAAACTGAAGGATAATGGTTTAAGTTTTATAGATTATGAAGGTATCATCCATGGAAAATGTAAGGAAATATAAATCACATATAATCACTAAATCAGAAAGATATTACAAATATCTGAAATGAAGGAATCTGAAACATAGATGTAAACCATAAATATAAATATAAACAATCTAGTTATGTCCACAAACTTAAAAGCATTTTTAGGATAAAAACTTTTATCAAGAAATGAAATAGTAAGAGAGGTGATCAAACCAATCATAAACATCAACCAGAAAATAATATCAACATATGGCTTATATAGTATATTTCAATCCAAACATTCAGTCTTCAGAAACTTACATGAGAGTGTATCATATGTGTTTTAGTACAATAGCTTCAGCACTTCTAACCCTTTTCCAGAACAAAAAACCAAGCCTGATCCCTCCTATCACTGCTATTTTTATAATTACATGAAGGAAGTTTAAGATCCATCTTTTGAGGATTTGAATCCATTCTAGAATTTATATACAAAAAGGAATCTCCAAAAATAGTATAACTAATTCTCAAAAGTAGGCATTCATATCTATTTCCAAAGCTGCGTCATTTGGAGTTTGTTAGAAAGTTGTAAGATGGATCATCTGGATCTTAGATTTCTCTAGCTGCCTCTGCCAAAATGCTCAATCCATCCAACGCTTGTGACCTCTTGAGGATATGAGCTTGCTCTGCTTCCATGACCTAAACCTTGTTTGACAACTCTAAATTTTGCTTGGTTAGGTATCCATTTTGTTTGGTTAGCTCTTCAATTTGTCCCTGTGCATTCATTTTCCTTTTTAAGACCTCTTTAGCTACTGAAATGAGCTCTTGATAATGGTCATTCACCTCTTCCAGATCCCCCCTTAACCTTCTATTATCTTGCATAAGCTTATCATTCACATCATTGAAGTATTCATTTGTGCTTTATACTGTTGCAATGATTTTTTGAGAATTTCAATCTCAGAATCTGTTTTGAGAATTTCAGTCTCAGAATTTGTTTTGAGAATTTCAATCTCAGAATCCGTCTGAATTGTTTCTTGATGTACTGGATATTTAACTGAGCTTGATGGAGTTTCTACCTTTTTAATAAGAAGTTCTTCTTGTGCTTCATAGCCCTTCTCTGACTCTTTTTCATTTATTTCTTCTGTTGAAACCTCCAAATGGAAATTTTTTGAGCTTGATCCAGGTTCAAAGCTTTGAATTGCTTCTTCCTCAAAAACTTCACAACACTTTTTCAATGGCTCTGCCAAACCTTGGTAATTCTGCTATGTATCTTCAAAGAATTTATGTGGATTTAACTCTACCATTTTAGCCTTCGATTCTTCATCACTTGAAGAATCCTGAATTGCAGTAACTTCTTCCTTTTCCAACTTAGGGTTTAGAGTTCTTTTCATATTCAATCTGAGCTTGTTGGATGCCCTGGTTTTAGGTCTCCGTTTGGGCACTTCAGGCTCAACTATAGTCTAGATATCAACATTGGTTTTGGGAGAAGGAAACATTCCTTCCTCTATATGTCTCTCTTTGGTGAAAGAAGGAGTATCAGGGGAGTGAGAAATCTCTTTATAATGTGAGACCAAGGGTTCTTCCTCTGATATATGTTTATGTTCTGCATCATCAATCTTTACAAACTTTTGCTGCAAACCACACTCTTCAGCTTGATGTACTTCTTCGACCATGTTCCTTTTAAACTTGTTTATGATGATGGGTTGTCTTCTTGCCAAAGTATTTCTTCCAGGTTCGTTCTTCAACATACTATCTAATCTTTCGGCTTCTTCCAAGTTCATGTTTTTCTCTAGTTCAAACCCGGACCAAAATAAGAAATGTGGCCAACCACGATTTCTCTTTTCCAGCTCTGTTAACACTATTAACTTAACCAGGCTATGATGGAAGAAATATTGGTTCGTATGATCTAAATGACCCTTTACCATATTACACATTTTTATGAGGCTTTTTAAAAGGTAGAAGGGTAAATTCATTTTTAATTGACCATTCATATGCAATAGGAACCTGAAGTGGTACTTGTAAACTATGGCAAACCTTCCCTCACAAGTGATGTAGCATTGCATAGTGCTAATGACCTCCTACCATTCAGGTTTCACATTACTGAGATGAATGCCTTTGTTCCAGTCAAGAGATTCGAAGTCGGGTAAAAAAAAAGAGCCTGGATCAAAATGGAATGGAATTTTCTTTAACCAACGCCCCCCCTCGATGGATATACTAGTTGTCTCGGATATTAATTATTCTGTGAATCCAAACTTTAGGGTCTAAAAACTAACATAGGAGTTCGAACAGTTTTGAGTGAAAGAATGAGTGACCTCCATATTGTAACCTATAACTTTCTCAAAAAATATGAACCAGCCAGTCCTCCTGAACAGTTCTGCGCACTCAGGGAAATCCTTCACCCATTCGGTGTTCGCTAGTTCCAATCTACATAGCTTGCCACTCTTCTTCATGCTTTCTATGCTTGACACGAGCTCCTTCACCAGTGAACAAATGGTGTGAAGGTGGAATAGAGATAAGGTTAACACGTGGCCTCCTCTGTTCTCAAAACATTCGTGAAGGAATGATCACGCCTGATAATTGTTACATCATGCCTGACAAAACCTATGGGCAATCTCTCATTACAACTAGTGCATAAACTTAGACAGGTGTCGATCATGCTCTTTAATGATTTCATGATTCCATCAGCACCCATATGCATGAAGCTGAATGATTGCATTGTCGGAATGTACTAAGTTACATTTCATAGTTGAAATGTTCACACAATCTCAGCACAAAGGTTAGGAAAATATTAACTTATGTTTTGAAGACCAAAAGGAAGATAAATTACTTATAAGCCAATGTTTAAATTACAAATAACAGTAAATAATAAAACTAAACTATATAACATTAAGCTAATGATTGAATGATATAACAAAGTAAATAACATAAAAAATGAAACATAAAAAAGAAAAACAAGGAAGAGAAATTAGAATTGAGGTACAATTTTAAGCTCCAACACATTTCATCTTTTTTCTTTGGCTCATTATTTTTTCTTTAGGAGTAGCTTATATTTATTTTTCCAATCGTTGCATTGCAATCTATGTTTGTGTGAGCATTTACTTTGAATGTTATCCATTCCATTATTTTCCTAATGTTTTTTTACAATATTTTAAATTCAAAATTTGGCATATGATTTTTGTATTTGAAATCCTAAAACATATTGTTTTTCAAAACATTTTAAATCAGAATATTTTTTGAAATGACTAAATGTAAAGTGAAGGTACAATGATTCAGTGGAGTCTCACTCTAATGAACAGTTCTTTTTTTCTTCTTTCATTTTTCTAGTCCATTACAACTTTCATTGACATCTTTTCTTTCTTTTTTCCATTCTATTACAACTTTCATTGACATCTTTTCCATCTTTTTCTTTAGCTCAAAGGTATTCAATTGAAACACGTTGTGAGAAATAAAACTCTACAATGTAATACATTTTATTGATAAACATCAGAAGTATTTATATACATACAGAACCAAGAAGAGGTAGTTATGTCTCTGTAACTTATTAACTAAATAAAATTGTCAACTAACTATAAATGATATAACTAACCCTGAAAGACTAGTCAAAATTACCCCCTTAAACTAAAGGGACATCTTACATGCCAAGCTGCATTCTGAATTTTTCAAATTTTTCATGACCCAATGCTTTAGTAAATATATCTGCAATTTGATATGAAGTAGAACAATGTGTCAGATGAATGTTGTTGGCCTCAAAATGATGTTGAATCAAGTGATATTTAGTGTTGATGTGTTTGGTTCGATCATGGAATTTGGGATTCTTGGCCAATTGAATTGCATAAGCGTTGTCAACAAAGAGAGGCATTGAAGGAACTGATGACATGATGTGTATGATGGCATGGCATGTGTGATGAATCTAGTAAGACACATGATGGTGTTTTGGCGCTATCATGAAGTCAGTGTTACAATCTAACATCATTTTGGAAAAGTATGGCAAGTTTGTGAAAATTTGGAAATTGACTAAGTATGGAAAAAGTAGTCAAAACTGCTCTAAGAGAATGCCCGCCATAATTCATGGTCTGATAAAAAATGCATGCACCAACATACCAAGCTATAGCTTGTTGAAGTGCTTATCTATCCATGGTCTCAGATTTCCTTAATCATTTTGGAGGAGAAAGTTATAAGTCTGTCAAATTAGGGTTTTAGGATAAACCTTGGAGAAATTCTTGGAAATGGCTAAGTGTTGGAAAACTTGTCCAAGTGGCCTTGGGAAAATTCCCGCCGTACCTCATGGGAGAATGATAACTATCATGCTCTAGATTTTCAAAGAGGCTATCCAACCCTGGACTTAGTTTTCACAGAAGGTTTTTGATGACAAATATAACATCCTGCCAAAACAGGGTTTCAGGTTGCTTTTATACCAAAGTAGCAAAACTGCCTAAGTGGCCTCAGGGAAATGCCTACCATAGTTTGTGGGTTGAAGAAAATGCCCGCACCATATGGTCATCTTGTAGGTTGTTGTTTTTTCTACTTGACCATGTTATCATATTGACTTGGAAGTTTCTGGAGAATAATTTATGGATCTGCCAAAACAGGCACTCAGGCAGATTGGACCAAGTCTAGGAAAGTGCAAAAATTGTCTAAGTGTAAAATCACTAAAACTGCCTAAGTGACCTCAGTAAAATGCTAACCATGTCTTGGGGTTGATGTATTAAAATATTTTGAGAGTATGGATATCTAGAATGTTGTTTGGTGCATCCAACCATGGTCTCAGATTGTCCAAAGAGTCTATGAGGAGGAAGATATCAATCTGCCAAAAGTGCCTCCCAACTTGATTTGCACTACTCCAGTAACATGCCCGCCAAGGAGACAAAAAGAGGCTTCAATAGGTGAAATTGGTTTAGATAAAGTCACCTTGTTGGCCTCTATCCATTGGGTGTCTCACACTTCAAAATTGGTGAAAATAAAGATCTCATGTTACCCTAGGGTTTGACCATTTTTGTCGAAGTGATGAATTAACAGTTTAAAAGGCCATTTGGAAATGCCCGCAAGGAGGTGTCGTTGTGCTAATAAAATTCATAGGGTGAAATAGATTTGTTCCTTGTTGAAGTGGTCATCCACCCATGCTTTCAGTTTTCCTTATGATGGTCACATGTGCAAGAAATCAATCTGCCAAAGTAGGAAAAATATTGTTTTGCATATTCAGAAATTTGGCTAGGTGTTGAATTCACAAGGCTAAGGGGCCATTTGGAAATGCCCACAGGGAAGTGTTCTTGTGCTGAGAAAATTCATCAGTTGACATGGTATTGTCCTTTGATGAACTGGTCATCTAGTCATGGGTTCAGATTCTCCTTTGGAGTTCACACATGCGAAATAGAAGCCTACCAAAATGAGAAAAAAGGTTGTTTTCTTGTTCAAATGTAGGTTGGTAAGGCATTTGGAAATGACCGCAAGGAGGTGTCTTTTTGCTGATAAAATTCATCAGTTAGCATGGTATTATTCCTTGATGAAATGGATATCCATCCATGGAGTCAGATTCCTATTTGGTGCTCTCACGTGCGATATTTTGGCCTGCCAAAATAGGTGAAAAATAAGGTTTAATAACACCTTATGATATGCCCACAAGGGCTTGTAAAAATCCCACAAGGGCTTACGAAATGCCCACAAGGGGCTTAAGGAATAAAAATATCCCAAGAGATTTATTATACCCACAGGGGCTAAAGAAATCCACACAGGGGCTTAATTATGCCCGCAGGGGCTACAGAAATGACTGCAAAGGCTTAAGGATGCCCATAGGGGATAAGATTAAAGCCCACATGGGATTAGAAATGCCTGCAGGGGCTTAAGAATGTACACAGGAAGAAGAATATGCCCATAAGGGCTAAAGCTCATGCCTGGAAGCTAGAAGGGCTTGAAAACTTATGCCCGCAAGCAAACAATGGAGGGATTTTATGCCCGCAAGGAAGGGCTTGAAGACCTATTCCCATAGGAAGAGGTGTATGCCCACAAAGGAAGGGCTTATTCCCACAAGGGATTATGCCAGCAGGCTT
The DNA here is from genome assembly GCA_027924585.1 of Larix kaempferi. NCBI lineage: Eukaryota > Viridiplantae > Streptophyta > Pinopsida > Pinales > Pinaceae > Larix > Larix kaempferi. The sequence goes on along the minus strand of BSBM01000155.1, from coordinate 20,366,805 downwards.
AAAGATATTCCCACAGGCACTCAGAAATGCCCGCAGGATATGCCCGCAGGCCATGCCTGTAGACTCAAATGCCCGAAGGACTTATATGAGCCTGATGAGATTGAATTTATCTTGTTGATTCCATGTTTTAATTAATATCAAAAAGTGGTTTAAATTGTTAAAAATATAACAATACTGATTCACCCCCCCCTCTCAGTATTGACCAATATTCCAACATGTCATTCGAAACCATGTCAAATTTAAGCTATATATGGTATACACCCCGATTTTGAGCTTCTCTTGGTTTAGAGAATAGTTCATGCAACATAATCTATTAGACGAAATAAAAACATATAAAGATCATCATGATATAAAATATATAAACACGTGCCTCTACTTTTCAACAATTAAATATCATTCATCTTCTTCTTCATCCAAGTCAACATCTAAATCAGGTTCTAGTTTAGAATAGATATTGATGAAAGGCTCATTCACATCAACATCATCATCAACATCATCTTCACTAATAAATTCATCGACATCGTCGATGAGATCATCGTCTGCTACATTCAGATGATCAAACTCTTCAACTTCTTCATCTAACACATCAACTGTAGCCACCTACTCCTGATCTGAATCATCATCATCTTCTTCTTCTTCGTGGTTTTCTTCATCATCTACATGATTATACTTTACTGGTCTCCCTCTTGGATCGTATCTAACAACATATGACCAACCTGCTTTACTTGGTACCTCTGAGTAAAAGACTTGCTCGCATTGACTTGGAAGAACATAAGGCTATGTACCCAGTTCAAATGCCCTTGTATTAACCATGGTAAATCCATTAGCATGCTCAATAACATTTTTTTCAGGATCACGTTCATGCATCCGTAGCCTGTGCCACTTCACCTCAAACAAAACTATTTTAGAGGAATTAAAATCACACTCAATTATGTCCTCCAAATGCCCATAGTACCTATTCTCAGTTTCTTCTGGATGTCTGTCACTTCTGGAGGAAACATTGGTGACCTTAAATGTTAAATTTTGAGCATTAATTCACAATACTCTAGGATCTTCACGGAGAGAATAACATATACAGTTTATCAATGCGTAACAATCACAATAAGCATCACAAGCATCACAAGAATCAAAAGCATGAGAGACAAGAGACACAGAGTTTCTGTGGGGAAAACCCTAAGGTGAAAAACCCCACAACTTCCTCAGAGATAGAGAGAGCAATGGCTCAACCAAAGTACAACCAAAATACACTTGAGATAGTCTCCTAGAAGCAGATGATCCTCCTCCTCACTAGTGCGCCACTTTCTGAGTGAGAGAGAGATGACTTTCCGAATGATCTAAATAGAGATCTCCTGATCTCTATTTATACTAACATGTTTTCCTAGTGACCTTATGGGGCCGACTTGTCTATCTAGGTACATCCACAATATAATATATATTTCAGGGCTGACCCCACACATGGTGGTCTAATAACCCATCGGCAAGTACACACACTTGCAACACTTGTCAATCCACATGACGACACTTCCTTATAGAGGAATAACACATATCTAATAAGGGTACAATAAATATAGATGAAATACATAGATGAAATACATTCCAAAGTTACATATACATCAACATTAAACACTACAGTTATCCCACAATCTGAGGTTTTCATCTTATCATCCAACATTTTGATACGAAATTTACGACCATTACACCACATAACCTTGTGATGTTTCAACTGCAACATTGACAACAAGTAAAAAATACATTGTGAATTAATAAACATCATATAGGACTTACAAAATATATTTGAAAACTTAAACAAACCAAATACATTGAAAAAATTGGAAGTAGCTAGAAAAATGTGGGTAAACAATTTACTTGCCTTTCTATCTTTTAAACCAGAGGCTAAATCAACTTCCTTTTGCGACATAAGATCAAGAAATTGATGTCGATGATGATGAGCTATTTTAATCATCTTACTGACCCCTTCCCATTATAACCTACCGAAGTGTTATTCACAATCTTCTATCCAATGCGCCATCCAATCAAGGTTGTTTGCAATGTATAAATGTAAAGCATCCCACACTCGAGCAACTATATGAAAAAGTAACAATTCAATATCATTAATTAGATATCATTAAAGGCATAGTTTAATATAGTTGAATATGCAAGATTAATAAAAAATAAAAAATCAATATGATAAAATAAAATTGGAAAAATACATGTGTAATATATTAATTCCACAAAATCTAATAATTACCTTTCACGGTCCTCATTGTACCTTTCCCCAATAGGACCTACCCTTCAACTTTGTTGATGGAGTCGAGATGCCAAATGCAAGGAACATTCATATTTTCTACTAATTTAGGTAGATATTCACTAATATACACCATGCATTGATATACCATATATCCCTTGACCATAGAACCCTCATGACGTGCTCTTTGTCTAACAAAATCCTTCAATGACTTCAACTGTACTGGTCCAAAAAATTCAATCTCCTCAACTTGGTGTATGAGGTAGTGTTCTTGTGCATTGAAAAATGCTGGAGGTAGATACTGTTGCATTTCACACATTAGTCGGGAATTTCTCTCTTTCAATACCTTATTTCTTCTGTATGGATTTCTTTTGATCAAAGCCACCAACAAAAGATGCAATAAAATAATATCAAGCCATATATAAAATTTGTGGGAAAAACATAATATGTCAATAAGTTCCGCTACAAATCACAAACCAAGTACATTTTCCATATAAAATATTACTTACCTCATGTATTTTCCAAGAACATAAATAATTGTTTTATGTTGTTGTCAAAGTCGTCTGGGAGAGATAAAGGTAGAACATATTGTATCAAAAAACACATAATTATTATTTATTTCCAAATAAGATAATAAAATTAATAAAATAGTGCATACAAATAAGGAAATATATTATAAAGTCATAATTACCTTAATGAATGTATGCCAGTCATGCGTTTTAACCCCAACAAAATCACCTTTTTTCATTAAGATATTCTTTATGTTAGACGAAAACCCTGTCGGAAACCTAATTTTTCTGATGACCTCTTTTACAATGTTGCTCTGTTGCTCCATCAAGAACCAAGAAAGACTAATTCTGTTGACATCCATCACCATTAGAATTAATGATCACACTTTGCAATGGGTGATTAGCTTCTTCAATGTCACTACAAATCTTTCCAATTCTTTCTTTGTCAGTCCTTCCATCTAATAATCGCCATAACATTTATGTTATGTTCTTCCCGATATGCATTGTATCAAACAATGAACTATTTGTAGGTGCTCGTAGTATGGCAACCTACTGAATTGCATCAGGTAAATTTTCATTCCTCGTGGAAGCCCATTCATGCCTTAACGATGTTCATGAAACATCAACAAAATCAAATTAACACTAGTTAATCAATATAGGTACATACTATGCTGAACATAATTCACTAAAAAAAACAAAGATTTATATAATATATGATAGATTTTGAATGTGATTGTCATTGATGTCAAAGGAGTTCAGTGAATGACAAAAGGATAACCAAAGACATGATGGCGGGGTAAACTCAGTGAAAGACAAAGGAATGAAAAATGAAGTAATGACATGGAAAGTATGATGATGTGGCATGTATGATGAGACTAGAAAGACACATGATCGTGTTCTGGTGCTATCAGGAAGTCAGTGTTGTAATCTGACATCGTTCTGGAAAAATATGGCAAGTTTGTGAAACTTTGGAAATTGACTAAGTATGAAAAAGTAGTCAAAACTACTCTAAGAGAATGCCCGCCATAATTCATGGTTTGAATAAAATGCCTACACCAGCATATCAGGTTATAGCTTGTTGAAGTGGATATCTAGCCATGGTATCGGTTTGCCTTAATCATGTTGACACAGGGTCTTTCGACAGGGGTTCACTCTGTCATCAACAACACCAACAACCCCTTATTCACCAACCCAGAAAGGACTTATCCTTCCTAGAAACACCTGCGAAGCAGGTGAGGTCTCACCCAAGGTGAATAAGGGTGCTGCAGGAACCAAGATTCTGCAGTTACAAAGAGGATACGAGTGCTTTAAATAGAGATCACAATCATTCACTATAGTTCAATTATTCTCATCAAAACACATTAGAATCAACCAACAACATGTTTTCGCACAAACCAACATAGAACATTTAAATAAACCATTATTGCATCATAACATAACACCAAAATTCACAACCAAACATCTTCATTCATTCACATCTGCGAAAAACCCGTCGCAGAGATATTCAAAACATGATATCGCAAGTACAATCAAACTCAAAAGATCGCATTAATCTTCCATTGATCAATGCCCTTAGGATTACAAGATTTCTTTATTTATATGCTTTCATTATTTTACAAAAAATGGTCCATATGACAGACTCAACTCTTAACAATACTTATAATTCCGCAAAAAGTGGTGAAAGGTCTTTCTTCCGCTGAGTGACCCTTTTGCACCTGTCGACTTCTGCACTTCCTGCAGATCTATCCCATTCCAACATGCCCCCAACACATACTTGTGGCTCATCCCGAGCCACTTCAGCTGGACACTGCTGGTTTGTTATACTACTTTTGAAAGTCTTCATAGGCGGTCCGGATCCAGTCGATTATCTCTTTAACTAATGCGCAGATCTGTGTACTTTCCATCACCTGCTGTTCTGTTGGGTGGTCGCTCACTTTCTGTCGTACTTCCTGTAGTTGCTCCTATACCTATTTCAATTATGGAACCATGCTTGCTATCAGTGCTTCTACTTTTGTCTGAATTTCGTCCAAATTTGTCGCTCGTCGTTGCTTCCTTTCATGGGATTTCTCATCTCGCTACTTCATATTCTGTAATTCCATGGTCTTTGTCATCCTGGTCATGGTGGGAATTGCTTTAATTGACCCTTTAAATGTTTCTAGATGCTCTTCAGATTCATGATGCATCTTCTTTAGTTCTGGTAACTGGTCATCTTCGACCAACCTGTCCCAGAATTCTATAAGAGTTACAGCTGCCTTCTGCGCAACTTGTTCCAACTCCTGAATTTCCATCACTGCCTCATCTATTGTTGTCTATCGGTTTTGGACTTGTGCCAGTGGCATGCTGGGTGTTACCCGAGCTTGGAGTTCCACATTTTCCTTTCGGAGTTCATTCACGGCAACTCCTAACATAACAGCCTTGGCTTCCGGGTCAACATCCATGTCCAGCGCTGCTGCTTCGCATCCCTTTGCTAGCGCTCTTTCAAGCTTTGTTTGTTCTGTCACAATTTCTTCCTTTGCATTGAGCGTTCTGGTCTGGTCTGCGATGCCTGCTTCCTTGTCAACCAGGGATTTATCTAGTTGCACTTTCTCCTCAAGGGCTTGTACTTACGTAGCTCGTACCACAGTATAATCATCTCAAAGCTGCTTGGCCCCTATCTCGCTACATTGTAGTTCTTTCATGCAATCGACCATCTTATTGTGCATTGCAGCCTCACGATCTCAGATTTCTGCGCTTGCTTCCGCTTGGACCCAATGTAGTGTCAACATTGGTAGTAGGTTGAAGTTGACCATTTTCATGGGATCCTTTCAGAGCTCCAGGTTCAAGTTCTCGTCGCCTGTAAAGAAGGCATGTGAGTCGACTTGGACTATACGTTGTTGGTTGCCTACCTCTACCTCAACTCTGGGAGTTGATAGGTTTTGCAGGATATCGCCGTGTGGTACCTGAATGTTGATTATTGTATTGGCCACTATATTTAACAAATCCCCTATATACTGGAAATTATCTGCGGAGTGCCTTGTCACCTTCCGGTGGTTGTGCTCTATGATCTGCGTAATGCTATCCAATAGACTATCGGCCTGCTACGCAGTGAGGCTGGCTCTTGTACTACCATCGTCATGGTCCATACGGTTCTTTGTCCGTCCTTCTTCCTGCTGAAGGTTGAGCTCTGGGTCTGTTGGGGTGTTGGCTGTTGAGGCCCCATAGTGACTAGAGCTGTCTGTCTGATCCTTTGCATTAATCTCCTGTACCTCCTTCTAGTTAGCGAAAGCTTCATCATTCCTGACCGGGTTCTGTCGACTGGCTGCCTATGTTACTGCAATCTCCTTTGGATCTGTAGGGGATTTCCAGATGCTTCTAGATGTGATATTTGGCCTCTAAGTTGGGTATGGGTTCCATTATGAGGTTATGTACATTGAGGATAGGTCTCGAGGTCTTAACCATGGGTATTGGTTCCATTATAAGGTTAAATGAGGTTTCAATATTTGATATGCACTAAATTGCATGTGCTATATATCGCACATGCGATATATCGCATATGTGATTTAGTGATCACGTTATACAAACTGGTCGTTATTAAAAAGCATAGAGTTCATATCGCATATGCGTTAAAACAGACATGCGCTATATCGCATATGAGATATGTGTTTAATAAAAAATCTTGGGTTTCAAGCTGTGGACCAGTTTTACTGTAGCAAAACACAGAATTCTTCTAAACCCACGTAGAGCGTACTGTTCAACCTGCAATTTAATCATTTATTACACAGATCCATAAGTTTTGTACAAGTTTGGGTGGATTTCAATGGGGAATGTACGTAATAGAGGTCGGAAGTCAACGAGGAAGATGCTTACACCCAAAGAAGCTGAAAATAAAAAAGAAAAGAAGAGGGAACATTCAAGAAATCATTGGCATTCATTGGATGAGCAAATACTTCCCATCCCCGCTCAACAAATAGCTGACTTAGAGGCTGAGGAAGATAATGCAACTTTAATGCAAGATGGTTATAGCCAAGATGAAAATCTTGGTCCATTATTAAGCGGGAAACCCTCTGAAGAGTTCAATCATTATGTTTCTGACGAGACTCCGCAACAACCATGCTAGGTGGTTCAATCTCCTAATCGAAGTTGTCAGCTTGTAGTGGATGTAAATGTCACTCCAGCATTTCAAATGACAATAAATATTGCATCAAAACGAAAGAGAACTCCTAAACGCATACAAGTGGATGAGAGCGAATTGACTTCCATGGAAGGTAAGGTGGCGAAACGCACTATCCTTTGTCATTGTTCTCAAATAATGAAACAATATTTTGAACCAAAATCTAAAGCTGGTAAATGCCAATTGTTTTTAGCTTTGATTAAATCTAGAAGTATGGAAACTGTTAGAAAAAAGTTAGGCATAAGAACATTGAAGAATACCGAATCAAGTAATCACATTGTTAAATCTCTTGCTGCTACATTCACATCGATTGGTAAAAAAATCATTCAAAAGACTGTAATGTGGCTCGTTGCGTATTGGCTGAATCAATTGTATGTAGATCCACAAGACAATGTCGTTTACTTAAATACACATCAGAAATTGTGCCTTTACATCCAAAGACACTTAAACAATATTCAGTAAGAAGAGGCAACCTTGATGTAGAGGGACAAATGGAAACATTATGGGCATTTAGCGGTAGGTTTCCCCGCAAAGACATGAAATTGGTCGAAGCAGTGAAGGGACTAGTGCACACTTTTTGGAACGATAACACTAGGCCTTCTTCTAAAACAAAGGACGTGTTAAAATGCTGTAGGGGTTCTATGAACAATGAACCTCATGTTAAACATTATCTTGACATGACAAAAACTCAATTGTTCGAGATGTTTAAAGTTTCCCATGTAGAGCTAAGGCTCGGGAAAAGATCTTTTGAAAAATGCAAGCCTTGGTATGTTAGAATCAATACCATCCGGAACACTTGTTGTTGTAGATACCACATAGAGTTTGATCTATATTATCATACATTTGCACATATACGTCATTTTTTGCAGCCTAACCATGTGCAAGAATGCTCAAGTACTGTACCGCCAATGTCATCTAGAGATTTCATCCATAGCATAATGTGTCCAAGGCAAGATGGGCAGACACATTACTTAAAACAATGTGTAGAGGGTTCTTGCAACAATTGTGTTGGGATATCATTATGGTCCGATTGCATCCATGAGAGTGAAGATCAAGCATTTGGGAATGCAATTGTCGAGAAGCAGAACTATCAATAAGAGACATATCAGCTACGTGATGGGAAAGAAAGCAATAAGATTAAATTGTTGACTTCACAGGTGACAATCTACAGGAATAATGTTCACTTAACTTAGTGTACATTGTTTATGTTGTTTTATAACATTTTTAGATATTGACATATTAATATTCATGTAAATATTTTTATGTTGTTGTATAACATTGTTTATTTTTTCCACTAGGTGCAAGTATGTGATTTTATTTTAGAGTTCCGTGGAAAGATCCAACAGTACATTCAGCATGTCGATATGGCACGGTGGCAAGATGAGCAATTCAGAATATGCCAGGACACCTTCCCTCTTGGAACAATACTATTAGTGGTTGACTTTGCAGAAATTTACACCCTACAACCACAAAATGGAATACAAATTCAATACTATCACTTAGAGCAGGTGAGCATAATGGTCCATATCACTTATCGACATGGGCCAGATAGCAATGAAGAGAAACGTGTGATATTGAAAGAAAGTCACTTTTACATAAGTGATGACCGGACCCATCACATCCATTATGTTCAACATTGATTTCAATTGTTCTATGATCATGTGATAGCTATGGATATACCATTTTATCGTCATTTGATTTGGTTAGATGGTTGTGTTGGACAGTTCAAGAATGCAAATGTATTTCAATGGTTTTGTTTGTTGCACATAAAATACAATGTGCCACATACATGGAACTACTTTGAAAGAGGTTATGGAAAAGGAGAGCACGATGGTGCTGGTGCATGTAGAAAAACTACCCTTCAAAGGGAAGAGATGAATTTTACAGGTGCTCACCTTCGAGACGCTTCATCTATCGTTAAATGGTGTGCATCTGTGATGGGAGAGCAAGCAACAAGGAAACACCTAGTGCAGAGAATATTCTGGGAGGTGACAGATGTGGACTGATCCCAAACACATCGGGTGAACACAGTGCATGGAACTCGACAGTTTCATTCAATTAGAAGCTCAGACAACTCGGCCCTACAAATTTGGACAAGATTGAAGGCTTGCTTTTGCAGTTCCTATAGCATCGATGAATGGGATGATTGTGAGTATACAGATACAGTTGATACATGGGATCGAGTGACACTCGGCACCGATTTCAAGGGGGTTAATGAAATATACCATTTGGAAGATGATCAGACGAACCTGTTACAGATGATGAAAATATTCAATTCCCAACTGGCTCGATGGTTATAAAATGGGAGTACTTGACACTAGCAGCACAATAGAAAAGGAAGGGTGGGTATGTATATCAGGATTACAGACCAGGTTCTATTGTATACCACTTCACCAACCTGGTAGTTGGTATAAACATCAAGCTACGCACAATTTTGAAAAAAAATAGGTCACATGTACAATACTTGCCACCTCATTTAGAGAATGAGATATTGATGGACACCATCAGCAGTAGAGATGATCTAGATGGCCTACTCAAGTGAGTGCATTGTCAGGTGTTACTAGATTATCCAGTGTGGCTAGATTTTTAGGTGCGTTATTTAATCCTTAAAGTGCGTGTTGAAGCACAATTTCAATTATTTAGCCTTTAGTTTATTCCCAATGTACTAACCCGTGATTGAAGGATACCATTCAGAGACATAATTTATTATTCAAAGGATACTGAACACTATAAACACGATCCTACAACCTTAGGTGAGTTATCTATAAATAATGTTTGCACATTTTCGTTGGGTTCTCTTTATTTTCTTATGAGAGTGCTAATGTTTAGCCTTTCGTGTGCCTAGGATACAAACACTATCTATGGCACATTGGAGGCGCCAAGAACAACCGGTGTCTTTAGACACCAACAAATAGAAATCAGAAAATAACATGCTCTCGAGTTGTTGCAATTTACTTTTTTTTATCATCATCATTGTCATCTCTAGGTTCCTCATCAACATCTCCATCATCATCATCATCATTTTCATCACCATCATCATCATCATCATCAACATCTTCATCATCATCACCATCATCATCATCATCATCTTCATCATCATATCAACATCTCCATCATCATCATCATCATCATCTTCATATGCCAAAATTTCTCTTGTATGTCAAGTTTAGGAATATACCAATTTTTACATATGACCAATAAACCCTAAGATTATGAATGATCAATAAACCTTAACTCCCCCTAGAAACTAACCTACTGTTTCTCCTAAAATAAACGCAGACCTCAACTATTTTGTAGCCCTAACTAACCTTTATTTCCCACTCCTTAGGCTTCTAACATATCCTAGATAACTAGATGTACATCCCTAGTATCATAATCCTTCAACGTAAGGCACTAGTTGCCATATTTTTTTTGTGTCTAAACAACCTACAGGACTACCTCTTTTACTGACTGTAAACTCCCTTTTGGATAGCCCTAAGTTCCTGTTTTGACACCTTAAACTTTCCTAAACTAAACCTAGGACATACCCCCTTTATCTAGGCTTCCTAGACTCTCAAAGCAAGGTATTTATTGCCATCTTTTACTGCCTAGACACCTACAGGACTGCCACTTTTTTTTACTGTCCTAACCCTTTATTGCAGCCCTACTTCACATCATTTCACTCCCTAACATCCCTATCCTAACTTCCCTAAAGTCTTCAACAACTTGGACATCCAAAACATGCTACAAGATCATTTTAAGGACTGCCAAACATAAGTAATTTCCAGCTATAATGATGTTGATTTTTACAGTGGTATGCAAGTAAAATTTGACTTTGGAAATTGTAAAAGAAACTTGGTTTTGCCTCCATAGCTTGTTTGCCATAAATATGTGACTTTTATTATCACTTGGCATCGATTGGGAATATATTTCGATTGCATAACATTTCATTACTTGGCTGAAAACATTTATAAGTTTGACAGATATAGAAGATATTATCAAAACAAAGACATTGCAAATCTTTATGTCCTTGAAAGCTTGAATTAAAATCTTGTTTTGATACTTATACTTCTAGGACTTCATATTTGTTTGGCTGGAATATTTCCTTTATGACAGTGGTATATTGATCTAGAATCATGTATTTTTGTAATTCATGAATCCCTAGTTAGTTTTTCTTGTAATTCATGTACATGTGTTTCTACTTCTAAATCATGCAAGTATGTGAACTTCCACCTATGATCCATGTTCAGCCCTAGTTGGTTTGTTGAATTTAAGTACATAGCATAGGTATATGGTCTATTGGTTTTTACATGAATGAGAATAACCAATCTTATGATATAAACGTAATTTGTTCATAAAACCCTAGTTTGTAGTTCCATCTCTAAACTTCTGAACCCTAGTTATAGTATGCAATTTGTAGTTCATCAAACCCTAGTTGGTTTTCAATTTGTAAGTGTAGCCTAGGTATATGGGCTATTGGCTTCTACTTTAATGAAAATAACATAGCCTCTGATCTCTATACTCATGGATTTATTATAATTCATTAAACCTTAGTTGGTTTTGCTTGTAATTCATGTACATGTGTTTCTACTTCTAAGTCATGCATGCATGTGAACTTCCACTTGTGATCCATGTTCAACCCTATTCATTTTGTTTCATGTATGTGCATAGCCTAGGTATATGGCCTTTTGGTTTCTACTTAAATGATACTAACCAATCTAATGATCTAAACCATAAGAGTTCATAAAACCCTAGTTTGTAGTTCCATGTCTCAATTTGTGAACCCTAGTTTTATTATGCGGTGTCTAGTTCATGAAACCCTAGTTGGTTTGTAATTTGTAAGTGTAGCTTAGGCATATGGTTGTTAGCTTATATACTTTAGTACAAGAATAATATAGCCCGTGATCTCTAGACACAAAGTGTTTTCTTAATGTTGCAACATGTTCAAATGTAGCATATGTAGATTTTGATATACAACGAATGATTAAGTCACTTGATGAATACCCATGTGCAGTTGTTGAAACAACCAATGCGTGATTGCATGAAGGAAACTGAGCAAAACCCCAGTTTACGAAATGAATGCACAATGAAGTCACTGGGCCATGAAAACATGAGGGAGAGGGCTACCTAGAGGTAATCGCATGCTAGGAGACCAACGGAGTCGACGGTTCGTCGATCCGGCCTCTGGTTGTTGAGTTATGTCGAGTTGCAAGTCGCATGAAAATGTCATTCAAGGACACTTGGTGACTTTCGGTCTGGGAGCAAAAAAGCAAACGGAGTGCAGCAAGATTGCGTGTTGTTGGCTCCTGCAAGTGTGTATTCTTTTGGGGGTATTTTTTGAAATAAGATTCTATTACAATGTAGTTCTAAAAAGTTTCAAGTTAACATAAAGAATGGTCATGCTCTTATTTTAGTGATTTGTTGATTGATCTCACACCTTGGTTTGTTGCTTTCTTGAGTGTGGAAATATCATTGATCATGTGCTTCCTAAAATGTTACTGTACTCTCCAAAGAATCCGTGTACTTGGATGGAAACTTGTCCCTTTGCAACTGAAACGTACACTATTGATTGCATCTCACTTTTGACTCCAGGTGCCAATATTTTAATGCTGATTTTTAAATGTTATATTGAGAGAATGGTCATGAATTTATTTTAATAATTTATTGGTTACACTATTTCCTTGTAACTAACCATTTCATAATTTATCTCTTTTAATTCTCAAGGCTTTCTTGGGACGAGCTTTTTCAATTTTTTGAACATTTAATGCAACAACAACATCAAACAAACACAAAACCATAAACCTAAAAACATAGTTAAGCATATATCTGCAAGCCATATAATGCACATTATGTTCCCATATCAAGTCAACCATATAGGTAAATCTGAACATTGCTTTATATTATATGTACGTATAATGTTTTAAAAAATGGCATGCCATGGCCATAATACAAAACAGTGGATCATACTGTACATCTGTGTGTACATACAAACCAAAACGGCACATGTATGTATCCCCCCCTATACATGGATTCTATTTACCCCCCATACATGAATTCTATTTATCCCCCTTTTCACTTCCAATGTCAGTGGATAATGAGAAGTCTATCTTTCTTTTATGGCTGCTCGATGGCGTTCCCCAACGCTCCGCAGGAGGATCCATTCTCATTTGCGGAGACTGCACACAAACCAAAATTTGTAAATTAGTTTACCAAGCCATAAAAATAAATAGAACTCTATGTACATTTGTTCAAATTCCAAGCAAATATAACATTTTTACTTACTGTGGGTGTGTAATTCCTCGGAAGTGTAACCGCATGTACTTGGGTGGGGGGATGTGGAGGGTCATCAATGGCCCCAATTGGGTGCTCTGCAGGCACCACTAGCTCAGTAGATGCCTGCATAAAGTAACATATGTCAATGTGAGCAAATACAAAGAAAACGAGACATATTCTACATGGACGGACAATGACTTTTTAAAAGGAAGCGAGACATACACGTACCTAGGGGGGCAGAGGTGGGTCACCAACAACCTCGGTTGGGTGCTTTTCAGGCACCACTAGCTCAGTATATTCCTGCATAAAGTAATATATGTCAATGTCAGTAAATACAAAGAAAACGAGAAATATACTACATGGACGGACAATGACTTTTTCAAAGAAAACGAGACATACATGTACCTGGGGGGGGTAGAGGTGGGTCACCGACAAGCTTGGTTGGGTGCTCTTTAGGCACCACTAGGTCAGTAGATTCCTGTATAAAGTAACATATGTAAATGTCAGCAAATACAAAGAAACAAGACATATATGTACTACATGGGCGGAGAATGACTTTTTCAATGAAAGCGAGACATACACATACCTAGGGGGGTAGAGGTGGGTCACCAACAACCTTGGTTGGGTGCTCTTCAAGCACCACTAGCTCATTAGATTCCTACATAAAGTAACATATGTCAATGTCAGCAAATACAAAGAAAACAAGAAATATACTACATGGACGGACAATGACTTTTTCAAAGAAAGCGAGAGATACACGTACCTGGGGGGTGTAGAGGTGGGTCACCAAAACCCTCAATTTGGTGCTCTTCAGGAACCACTAGCTCAATAGATGCCTACATAAAGCAACATATGTCAATGTCAGCAAATGCAAAGAAAATGAGACATATATGTACTACATGGACAGACAATGACTTTTTCAAAGAAAGCGAGACATACTTGCATACATACAAATTAAACTATACTACATATACCTAGGAAAGGTGAAGAAGTGGGTCAACAGTGGGTGCAATAACTGAAATTGGCCTAAATGGATCACAAATGGATGGGCATATGCCTCCATAAACAAGGCCGCTCGATGGCCATAGTAATCATGCTACGTAACAAAACATAAAGATACAATTAGAAAATTTCTAATCATTAAAAGCATACATGTTGAATAATTAAAAGCAAAATTAAAAGAATGTACTTGTGTTTGGGAATCTACCTCTACATGTGAGGGACCTTCCTGGGATTCCACAAACTCATGTTTCCCACCCTACATAAAACATATTGTATTCAGATTAAGACGTATTGAATGTTGCAATCTCTACTATAAATATGTAAATCACGATGACAAATTAAAAACTAAATTTCTTACAGCTATTGGTGAAGAACCAAAATCATATGTAGCATTGACTGCTGCATCAAGGTCATCAACATTAACAAGCGGATTATGCGAATCTGGGGTGTCATTGGACACCAGCTGTATATTTGTTCACTTAAATTGTTAGATAATTAAATAGAAATAAATTACGAAACAAATGAAATTTGTGATATAAAACAAAATATACTATGTAAAGAATCAGTTCTACTTACATATCGGAGTAATCCATCGCCCTGGAAATATGAAGCGGGCCCATAGCATATGCTGTGACACGCTGTGCAAGGGTGTGGAATAACATGACTCTCTGAACCTTCTGCATCTCCAGTACGATCTGTAGCTCTAGTAGGGTCTGGAGACCTAGTAAGTGGATCCTCAGTGTGTGATAGTCCAACACCAGATGGGCCAGCCTCAAAAGTGCCAACCCCTTGGCCTACATTGCCTTCGACAACAGTCCCATGTCGAAGCAATGTATCTTCCAAATGGAATAAGGCCTCCTGCATATCATCAATAACGGGACCCGGATATACCCGAGGGGGGTTTGGTGTGCGTGGAGGGCATCGCACATGGTTAGGATCAGTCCTAGCCCCTTCCCTATCTTGGGGCATCCCATGACCTACACCCTGGAACTCTATAATATCAAAATAGTTCACATGTTTCCCCAAGATAAATTATGCATACAGCTTCCTAAGGAAATAGAATGGGATGTCTCTGATCCCGTGAGGGTCTTCATCGAAGACCATGTACCAGCGATCCATCCAATTGGATTTAATGTTTGGTTCCACACACCAGTCTATGGAAATGTGTGGTCGACTGGTGGGTGGAACCAATCTGATGCTAGGGTCCCGGAATAATGAAAACAATTGGTCTTTTGTTATCTTTAATTTTTTCACGTCTTTGTAGCTCAACCTAGTGGAATAGTATTACCTCTGGGAATCTCTGTAAGAGCTAATGTTGTACAGTGCTCCCTGGGCATTAGCAATTGTGTTTGTTATGGTATCTAATTCCTCGGCTAATGATTGTCTTAAATGGTCCCCCCCCTCTAAACAGTGAGCTAAGGTGCCTCAATACACCCAAACGAACCAGAATCTATGAATTCCGGTCGTGTTCCTCCTCGGTGTTTGGGTTTGTGTATGGATTTGGGTTTGGGTTTGGGTTTGGGTTTGGGTTTGTGTTTAGGTTTGGGTTTGGGTTTTTGTTTGGGTTTGTGTTCTTTGTTAAGATTAAAACAACAAATTCAAAATTTAATTAATAAATTTCATTGTTTGGTTTAATATGTAGCAAATTTTATTAAATTGGTTTTAAAAAAAACAAAAAATATTAAATTAACAAATACAAGAACGAAAATTGAAATGAATTTGGAAGGAAAGGGCCACCTACCTTCCATTGTATCCCAATTGTGAATTGGCTCTTCCTAATTTGCCTCCTCCTTCTCTCAAACTCAAATCAACAATGCGTTTTATCTCCCACCCGAAATCGTCGACCTTGACTATGTAAGCGAAAATGAGGCACGAGCCTCTTTTTTTGTGGGGGGTATTACAAATCGCAAGTGCAATATATCGCACTTGCGATTTGTAACTATTAAGAAACGCATATGCGATATATCACTTGTGATATTTTTATGTCATTAGTCCCAACTTATCCATGCCAATAGTTATTATTTGGACAATGTCAACTCACATTTAGGATGATAATATGTTGTGAAATATATTCAACAAAATAAAAATCAATATAGTAGAGGAATAAAATAAAGTAAATTCCTAGAACACGCCATTTAATCTCTCATATAAATGTAAGAAATAAGATTATGCTTCTTGAATTTTCAGTTACTTTTAACAAAAAATGCAAGCTCATTATTAATGTGCACCACATCCTTGTTACAACAATTCACAAAGTGACCCAAACTATCAACAAAAACATTAAGAAAACATGTGAGAATTTCTCAAACACTTTATGGTCGAGGGGTCTGATTGGAATAGGTCTTGATCTCTAAAATGAGTAAGTATGAGAAGAAGACCGAGAATGATTCTCTAGGCCACAACCACTTTTCTTCATCCTAGTAGGATACAAAGGCCATGTGTAGGTTTTGAGAAATGGAAATGGACCTTAAGGAAAAACTATGGTGACCGCGAAATAAAGGCGGTTAAACATTGATGGCAGATTAATGAGCTCAAGCACCATGAATAACACCTAAAATGTAGAGAATTATCTATAGCATTGTAGGCCCCCACTAGGGTGTCTTTGACATAAGGTTTGGATATTGACGCCATTAAATATTTTTTTAATGCCTTGTGGAAAGGTCATATGGACTTGATCATGGTTACAGTTGGGAAATAACACCTCAATCCCTTCATGACAAGTCCCATGCATATAATGAAACATATGTTGTAACATATTGTATTTAATATACAATCTAACATTTCATTTTAAGAAATTATTATTTATTTTATTTCTTAAAAGCATTTTCACTTTTTCTATGTTACTTTATACTATGCATTTCTTTATATTATTAAGATAAGACTGATTGTGTAAAACCGTTTTCCTAATTTGAGTTTCCCTATTTGGGAGAATGTACTACTTCTCATAAGAAATAAAAATTCTTACATCAACCTAGAGCTTTGAGTTGTTGTGCACTAACTAAATTACAAAAAAAAATTGATCAAAATTCGATGTCAAATGGAGATATCTCCATCCACATCCTCTAATTAAATTAAAAAAAGGCCTTTCTTTCCATTATAAAAATGAACTTAGTAGTTAAAATAACCTAAAAAATATCACATAAATGTTATAATTTCTTTTTTAATTTGGCTCAATCAACAACTTGGTCTTGCTCATACTCAAATGACACAGGTTCCATTCCACTACTACTATAACCTCCATGAATGCCCAAGCTGCAACACTTGCAACACATAAGTTTAGTCAATGCTTGAACCTACTAAGTGGCAAGGAGTTCCTTAAGAGTGCACTCTAACTGAAACCGAGTCTTCTGATGAAACAATTTGTAGATGTTGTAACATAGCTTTGGTATTACAAATCGCACTTACGATTTGTAACTCTTACAAAACACAAGTGCGATATATCGCACATGCGATATAGGCTAACTAAGATTAGCCTTGGTTTTGGGCTCAGGTTTGTCCGAACCTAGCCACAATAACGCATATGCGTTATGGATTTCCATTTCGGACATGTGTTTCCGATTTCTAAAGTAGCACTAAACAGTGCAACCAACTTCGTGCACCCTCCCTTTTGTGAGTTCACATGTAAAAGATCCTGGAGATACGGACAGGTTGTGCTAGGAATGGAAAAGATCCTGGGATGATCTTTATAAAACTTGCAGGTTGCAAGATACTCTTGTAAGGTTTTGTGAAGGTCACATGTAAAATATCCTATGAGATCTGATAGGTTGAGTAGTAAGCTCGTAAAAGTCTTGGGATGCTCTTTCAAGGTTTTGTTGACTTACGTAATCAGTCCTGAGGATTCGACAGGATGGCCAAATATGATGAAGACCTATAGGAGGCTAGGCCTACAACCAGCATGAAAAAGGGTTGGCTTTGTACAACTTCCTATGACGAGAATAATTGAGAGATAGCACCAGTGATCGAGATGATGAGTATAGCAGCAGTGATGATGATGCTCCGTGATCCAGTGACGATGATCCAGCTCTAGTATTGAAGACTTGTGCCTATATGTATTGATGACTTGTGTCAAGAGAATACCTTCCTAGTTAACAAGGAGTGTTGATGTATTTGTAACTTCGGAAGATATTCACTTGTATATTTCATTTATTACACTTGTACTTTATTTGTATCTCCAATGGAGATGTATTATTCCTATGATTGGAAGTGTCGTCATTCGTATTTGCAAGTGTCGCAAGTATTATTGAAAGTGTCACAACTTATATTTGATGGGTTATTAGACAACCTTGGTGGGGTCGGCATTGTATGAGTCATGTGGGTTAAAGGGTTATTAGACCACCCTAGTGGGGTCGGCCTAGTAACAAGTGGTAATGGGTTATTAGACTCTCCTAAGGGAGGTCGGCCCAGTTAGAGTAAAAGGCAAGTCAAGTCATTGTATAAATAGATAGTGCGTCTCTCTCATTCTATTCATTCACTCATTCACTCACTTCACATTAGTGAGAGAGAGGAGGAGTGCACACAAGTGGAGGAGGAGTAGCTACTGCAGACATTTATCTTTTAGGGATTCTTCTTGGTGATCTTTGTATTGGTGCTTATTCTATCTATGAGGAAGTTGCGGGTTTTTTCACCTTCTTGGTTTTCCCCGGTGAAATGCTTTATGTCTCTTGTCTCTTATCTCTTATGTTTGATATGTTGTACATGTTTTTCTCTTAGTTAAGATCCTAGATCAGATTGAATTAAATGCTGAAAAATTAACACATCACCTATGGAATTTCATATACACTTGCTTCTACGAGAGAGGTGGTTACCATTTTAGAAGAAGAAGTCACCTTTAAACTATGTTAATGAGGTAATTAATCAACCACCCACAAAGCATCAATAATTTATCAACTACCAAATTTACCAAGCATCAACAATTTATTAGTTACCAAATTTACCAAGCATCACCTATGGAATTCCAGACACGCTTGCTTTTCGGTTATGGGCCTCAGAAGTTAGAAGCACATACTAAATTTAGATACCCATTTCTCTATACATATTGAAAGTGCTCTCCTTTGGCTTCCATGGACTTGGAGCTACTAATTTTAGTAAGATGTTATTTTCAATTTTTTTTTTTAAACTGATAATAATTTAAAAACAAATTTTAATGTTCAACTATTCTATGTTTTTTCTTAAACATGAAATTGTTTTGTTATGGGAGGACCCCAATCACACTTTGTACACTTCCAATTCTTCGAAGTTACAATTTATAGGTTTTGTTGCTAAAAGTTTTTCAAGTATCTATTCACATTTTTTTAAATGATTTATTTAATATATGTTAAAACTTAGTAACATGTATTATTATTGCAGTCTTAGTAATTGGTTGAAACAATTAATTTTACTCATGGGAAAAAAAATCTTCTAAACAAGTTTGAAGTTGAAATTGGTTTCTTCTTATCCATTTATAGCCCGGAGAAAGTGAAAGACCAAAATTGGTTGGTACAAATCTTGACCCTCCCCCACAAAAACACATTGAGAATAAAATTGTTGTAAATTTGAATGAAAAAATGTATCTTAGTAAAACTTGTGTCCAAAAAATAGTTTTTACCTAAGAATTTTTATATATTCAAATTACTATGTCAAATTATATAAGTTTAAATTATTTTATTTTTATAAAATTAAAATAAAATGAATTAACTATATTAGAAAACTAAATGCTTTTAGTTATGAATGAAACAAAACAAAACAAATTTATTTTATCAAATTCTCATCTAAGTGCATCATGGATAATTAGCTGCAGTTGATGAATCCAAAAGATTCCATACTTTAGAAAAACAACTTTATTAAACTTCTTTTAAAACAACTTTATTAAGCTTATTTTGAAAAAGGAAGGAGAGAACATCATAGTACAATCTCGATTGCAATGAGGTTTTTTTAATGAATCACCTCTACAAAAGGCATATTATATTTATGTGGCCTTTTTTTTACACAAACAGATAATGAGCTTTATATTAAAAAGGTGGAACAGATTACAAAGAGAAGGGGAGGCTGATCCCAAAAAACTAGAGCTGCCAAGACAGACTCATCAAATGCCAGCCTCTGAAGTTCAAAAATGGCCTTATGCCTATTACAACTGAAAATATTGGTGAACCTATTACAACTGTAAATATTGACGAACTACCCTAACAGGATACAACGGAAGTAGAACATATAACTAGAAGTGAAATAGCCATAACAAAAAAGAATTGCTCAGACACAGAGCGTTAGTTATCATGATGATTTCGGGCAATTTTATCCTTACTTCCTGTAGTTGCGCCTGCATTTTCGTCATCGATATTCAAAATGACTGAGGGACTCCTTCCACTGTTGGTCCTAACGTAGTTAACTTTGGCTTCTACAATTCGAAGACAACTGTAGAAAGTATCATGTTTTCCCATTAACTTTTCAAAGCAAACTTTCATCCTACCAGTGCTTGCCCGGACTTCTGAGTTGGAGATTTGAAAGAAAGTGGCCAAATGGGAGATTGCTTTCTTCATATCCAAGAGGTCTCCCCTGAGCCAATGGACTTGGGATTCCAGGTCTAGCAATTGCGAGTGGAGTTCAGGGGAGGGGCTTCCCTGCCCTTGAGGAGATTCCAAATTGACTAGACCCCATTGTCGTTGGTTACATACTTCCAATTCTTACTACCCAATTCACCAGGACTACCATGAAACAACTATTGTGATGCACCATGACCAATTTCACAGGGGGTCGAGTGGAAGTCAGAGTCCAGAGTCTTTCCTGAAACGAAACCACAGCTGGGGTATTGCACAATGCCCATGTTTCCCTGGCCATGACCAGCATCAAGGGGAACCCATCTTCTTCCACTGCTAGGGTCATCCGCTTTGGGATGATTGAAGAAAGCCAACTTTGTCACGCCACCCCTAGAATGCTCATTGTCGTCGATGCCCTGAAAGAGATCAGAGAGATAGCATTTTGAATCATCATTGCCAGCCCCCCCAGGCTGCCCCTAACTATTCTTCCTACATTTTCTGCAATGCAGAGCAGGGGGCACTAATTGCAATCCTCCATAGATGGCCAAAACAATAGACTTCTGGGACTACGCTGCAGGGAAAAACACAGAAAAGAGTAGTAAACGAGGAGTAGAAATGCAGAAGAGTTTGCAGGTAGCAAAGAGCTCCACCACCCTGCTTGAAATATCCACACACCACCTTGGGGATCGTCTGCATTAATCTCCCGCATGCAAGACAGGTGGTGCCTACCAGGGATGGCCACCAGTTCAGGGGAGGGGACATTTGAAAGGAGCAGGAGAATCTAGAGAGGATATGGAGATTTAATGAGGTCCTCGATGGGAAGGGCATGGAGAAAAAAGAGATGAGGATCATAGGGTTAAAAGGAAACAAGTTACGACACCCAAACATCCACCTTAAGGAGACCATTGATAATAGCGTGACCACAATTCAGACCTGCGCCAATATTAGCCATAGTGTCGACACTTTGATTGTTTTGCCTAAGGATGTGGAGGAAGGATAGGGAATGAAATTCTTTGGTCAAAAAAATGAAGTGTTGATGCATCGAAGAGACTGGTTTTCGTCGAATTTTGACTAAAGCCTTGGCTTCCCTGATCACCAACATAGAATCTCCAAAGACTACGAGATCCTTAACATCATTGCTCCTTGCAACGTCCATCCCTTTTATCACTGCTAACCACTCTGCTTCATTATTAGTTCTTTTTCCAATTCCCCAAGCAAAATCATTCATTTTGTTTCCGTCGGAGTTTATAAGGACTCCCCCCGCACCTGCCAACCTGAGATATTTATGTGGCCTTTTAACTCAATTCTTTTGGAATAAAATGTCACAATTTCAATTATACCATTGATGCAACATGTTAACTTTGAAAATTTTGGTATGCTAAGTTGGGTGTTTCACTTTTAGTAGGTTGTTTTGTTTCACCCTCAATTTTCAAAGTACATGATCAAAATGAGTCTATTGTTATCTTTTAATTGGAAATTAAACTCCTTAATAAAAACATATCTTTTAATTGAAAATTAAAATGTCACGATTTCAATTACACCATTGAAGCAACATTTTAACCTTGCAATTGTTTTATGTTGCATTGCATGTGGCATGACATTAATCTTCCTAAAGGATTCTAGGTTCCACATTTTGTTTGTTTCTTAAGTTTATCACTTAATACTGGCACATGTTACTTTTGAGTAGTATGTATTGCTCGGAAAAGATAAGTAAATGAGTATTGTTATCTTTTAATTGGAAATTAAACTCCTCAATAAAAATACATATTTTAATTGAAAATTAAATCCTTTAATAAAAACATTCTTATTGAAGAGTATTTTTTTAAGGGTTATTTTTTATTAAGAAGTTGTGTGACAGATAAGATAAAAGTTTAGAACCTCAAAAAAAATTAGTTGGAAAGACATAGATGAAATGAAATTTCAATAATACAACCATGCAAATGAATATCTAAGAAATATTTATTATAAAAAACAGTTACTAAAATTGTAAATAGTAATATATGTTTGGTGGGAATAGATTATGTTTAAAAAATAATAATTCAATGTGATATACAAAATTTAAAAATCGTTAATAACCAAAATTGTGAAATTGATGGTTTTTAGTATTTAATTTGTTTTATCTAATTTTATATATATATATATATTATAAAGAGAGGCTATTTCCAAAGTATAGATAAACCTATTTTTTCAACAATGGTTTTTTTTACTTAATTTGTTTTATTTAATTTTTTTTCATATATTATATAAAAATATTATATATTATATAAAAATATTATGCACAAAGATAAAGATAAATTTATTTTTTTCTTTATGTAAAATGTAAAAAGAGTTTGTTTGTTTTAAATGATGTCGAAGGAAGAAGAAAATACAATTTAGGTGGGATAGAATTATTCTTTACATTTAAATTATAGTTTCAAATAAAAATGCTATAAAGTTGAGTTATAATTCTAAATAAAATATCATTTCAAATCATTTTCAAAATATTTAATCATAGGTTAAAGTTTGGACATAAGTAGAAGTCTTGTGAAGCTCCTCTTCCTTCCATGGGATATTCAATTAGACATTATATTCAATGTGAGTTTATAATCAACTTGAGGGCTCACCCATAATAAAATTGTCCACATAAACTGAGATTTGCAATGACTAAGTTGTATTAATGGTAAATGATTATATAGTTGTAACCACTCATGAGAGTGGTTGTAGATTTCTATGGAATGGTATTATGAATAGAAAAGAAAAGGATTTAGGATCCTAGGAACTTCTTCAAGCTCCCTAAATTTATGTATGGGAAATATGTAAACAGTGTACTCAGTGATGTCTCACTTTTCTTTCTCTTCTTTATATTGGATTTTGTTGTATTTCTCTTTTTTTGTTTTTTGTGTTAGAAGTTTTGTGTTTGAAACTTCTAAACTTAGTTTCTGATAACTTTTTCTTTCTCATTTCTATACTTTTCTCTTTCTCATTTCTAGTAACATAGCTTTTATGTTGTAAGTGTTAAACCTTAAAACAAAAATAGTAATGAAATAAGTTGAGGTAAGTGATTACGTTTACATTTATCTAATCTTAGTTGGAAAGCCGTGATCGCTTCTTCATCCAAACAACCCTCTACCTTATTAATGTATATACAAAAAGGGGTAGGGGACATCCGACAACCTTGCTTGACTGCTATATTACAATCGCTATATTACAATCGATCTTTTTACCGGTCCAAGCATTCCTAAACTTGACAATAAAATGAACAAATTGTAGATGCGATTGATGAGGATAAGCCCATCAATTTTTAAGAGTTTTGCTTCGATGCCCTTACCTTTCGTTTTTGCAAGTTGCTTAACTCCAAACTCTATATTTTTTAAAGAAAAAAAATATATTTCTAATTAGAAAGAATTTTATGGATTTGAATGTTTGTCCACTACATAAAAGATTTACAAATATTTTTAACTTAGGAATTTCAATCTCTTATGAGAATTATATTGTTTTCTTTAATTTTATCACTTATAATTTGTTTCCAAAATTTCTTAAAATCTACTTAAAAAATGAAAAAACTTACTTATTTTCTATATATAATATCTTTCCAAAATTTCTTAAAATTTACTTTAAAAATACAAAAGCTTTACTGGTTTTCTATTTATATGATACTTTGTTTTCTTACTTTAATTAGGGCTTTGTACTCTGGTTGGTTTTTAATAACGAAGTAAAAACATGTTTAATGGTTTATCTAACATAGTTTTTATCATATAAATATAAATGGTAAACCATTCTATTTTCCTCTTTACACAACACCTAAATAACTTTTTTTTAATAAAAGTAGAAAGGATTATATAGTAATTTTAATTGAGTACTTAAATATTTAATTGATTTAATTCTTATTTAAATGTTTTATTCATAAAGTTATTCTATACACATTTATGTCATATAATCTTATTAATTCTTACTGAGTTTGTTAAGGGATTATAGAAATTGCTTTGGGGAATTGTATTACTCACTGCACAGTTTCCAAAATGTTTTATCCTAATTTTTTTGAATGATATTCCTTTCTGACCTATAAACAATTTCCAAACTTTATTTGGCCTCTTATCAAGGCACATACTACTTTTCAGTAACGCCTTCTATCTGGCCAGCTGCGCTTGCCACAAATGCACCTAGCATTACAGCTACCTGACTATCTTCTCACTCCTGTGTTTAGTGACTGGCACCTCAAAAACTGGTTTAGTAGCCTACTGGAACCATTCATGTCTTACAGCTGTTGATGCTGGAGCACCTGCATGTCCTCTAGCTGTCGACGGGAAGGTCTGGGAGCCAACACCGGACAACAGAGATTGGATCCAATTCCTAAGATTAGAATAACTCACTTATTCCACAAACATCGTGTCCTCTGCACGATTTGTGGTTGGTTTTACACTTTCTTCTGTCCCCATTCCCATGTAGCAGTTATCTCTCTACCTTCTGATTGAAAGGTAGATTTTTGTTCGACTTGCTCACATGAAAGAGCACAAGACCAACTCTCTCCCTTCTTTATAAAGTTGAGAATTTGATGCATGAGTAGATCGACCAGTGCCTAATCCGAGCCCCATGAATTCTTAATGATCCAGAATGGATTCTCCTTGAACCTTCCAGGGCATACCCCATTGCACCATATGATCCCACAAGCAGTGCTCCATGATCCAAATTTTGTTTGTTGCAAATGTAAGGTCAAGGCATTCCCGCCACATATGTTTGCATGAAAGCAGCATTGATACCCACTATATCAAACAACAGTCATCAATCTATCACGTGAAAGAATATGTCAAAATACCAGAGAAATATCATTTGTGGATCTTACCAGCTAAAGGCCCATTCTTCACAAGATTCACTGCAATCTGGTCTTCATCGATGGAAACCATGGATGCAACTTTGGTCTGGTCAAACTTGCATTACCCGTCAATTCCTATGTATGGATAATCTTCTTCTTTTTGCAATCCACAAGCTTTGAGAACATAGTGGTACCTCAGTTGGTTCTGAAGAGTCACAGTAACCCCACGCAAGCTAATTATGACTTAGTAACACGACAACTAATTAATTCGATTCCAGGGAATAAAGAGGCTGGCGGAAAGATTTAAACCAATTGAGTATGCTCCAGATGGTTTGATTGAAGCCTTCTACGTTCCTGATGTATACAACCTGGAGGAATGCAAGTTCATCATGGGTTTCCAGTTCCACCCTGAACGTATGAGGAAGGATCAAGATGCAAGCTGCATAGAAAATGCGTGCAAAAGCACTGCCTTTGATTACCCATGTCCATGCACCTACGAGTTATATATATTATTGCTGGATTGTTTCATCTTTCTCATGGCTGGGATTACTATGTTTACCTATTCTGTGCATATGTTATCACATATTTGAATAAATTGATACACAACAATAATATTTCCTAATGATGTTCCATTGTAAATCTCTATGAACGTTTTCTTTCTGTCCTCTCTTTTCTGGATTTGATTTTCTATGTTTTTATTGACATACGTTATTTTTCTTTAACATCTATTAGGGTTTCATATATCTCTCCTTCTAAGCTACAAGAGAGCCCTCGGATCATGGGTAAATTCCTTTACATATTAATTAATAACTCGTTTGTTTTCAATATTTGTATTTAAAATTTTATGAAATTCTATTAATATTTGCGTTTAAAACTTATTTATCTTTGTTTGAAAAAATATTAATATTTGATTTGTTTTCAATATTATTTGTACTTAAAATTTTATAAAATTCTATTAATATTTGCGTTTAATATTTGCTTTAAAAAATATTAATATTTAATTTTTGAAGTTATTAATATTATTTATATATATTAATATTTGAGTTTTGAAGTTATATATAAATATATAATTTATTTGTAAATATTATAAAAATGTATTTAAATTTTTTTAAATAATAATATAAATATTTATTATAAAACTATATAATATTTTAATTTTAACTCATAAATAAATATTTTTAATTATGTTTTTAATTGGTGTGCATTAAGGTTTTTGAATAATTCTAAATTTCAAATCCAACAATAGAAGCAGAACGAGCCAAATTTGGGCGTATCTCCATTTCTGTGTTGTGATTCTTGGGATACTCATAAATATTCGATGCATTTACAACATTTTCTAGAATGGTATAAAGATTGGTATTAAATGTTGGGTGTATTTAAAGCTTTATTGGATGCATTTATGTGAAAATGGAAATTTGAATGACTTATCCACTATTCTTGGGTTTTATAGGACTGTATACAATTTAGTTTATTTATTTGTTGTCTTTAAAATTTATTGTGTTTTATAGTATTGTTTAAAACTGAGTTTATTTATTTATTGCCTTTATTACTATTTGTATTTAGAACTTGTGTCGTGTCTAGATTGATTAAAAACTATGGACATATACGTTGACTTAACTTAACTCAACTGCAAACAAGGACTTCAAGCTTTGCTTCTATTTATCTTACTGAATACTACAAATAGTTGTTTGTATCCCATTTTTATGATTGTAAAAAATACAATAATTAATAGTTTAGAAGTTATGGATTGATTTAAATAGTGAGGACCAACCAATCACTTTAAAAGATATCCAAAACCGCGGTAAATTATTGGTTACACGAAGATTTATGGTGAAGCATATTGAATTTGCCTCTCCGTGTTGGGAACGAGTGTTCATTGACTCATCCCGACATTTGGGCATTACCAGAGTGGGTAGCAATACCATTATAATAAATTGAAAAGGATCAATCATTTGACATTACAAGACGAAACTCACAAATTACAATGCAATTTACGTATTATTCACCACTGGGACGATTTGAATCAGATTTCCAAACGTGTTATTTATAGTCTAAAATAAGAAAGATTCCCTCATTTCACTTTAAGACAAGAACACTCGACGAAATTGGAAATAAGAATCTGTGTTAAATATGCATATGTTTAGTGTTCTTTAAATCATTTTGTCATACGTGTTTGTTATATATATATATATATATATATATATATTTTCGTGGTTTGTGAGCAGATTCCAATCTCCACTCCTATAGCCAGAGTTCATCCACCAGGATTGAAACCACACGATGACCACCACCAACAACAATGCTTAGTTACAACAAATGATGTGTCTATTAGCCATATATTCATCGCACTGCCTCCAGATGCAAGAATCATAGATCAACTGGTAATAATATGTCACCGTTGACATGGAGCAGACACACTGCCAAGGAAGCAAAGGAAGCAGAGGCAGCTGCAGCGTATCATTGTTCTGGCCATGGATATGTTTTCGTGTAACTAGCGCATTCGCATTAATACCGAGCAGATGGGTAGGCCAATAGGTCATCCGCTTGGTATTAATGTGATTGGTTAGATGATAAACAATTGGTAATTTATGGTATGATTTATTAACACATTCACTTATATATTATTTGTAGACCGTGCCATTTAATACATGTATCATATATTTAACAATATCAGGTTTCTATGGCATATTATGTTAAATTAATCATTTTCAATTACAAGGGTCAGAGTTATAGTTGTCTCTGCACTTGTAACTGTCAAAATCAACCTCTAGGCATCAATAGACATTAAAATCTAGCATCATTTGCATGATTCTCAGCAAGACTCACTTACCTTGTGTTAGAAGTGATGTCTGCAAAAAATGGTGCCTCCACGGTCTTCTAACTAAAAGAAAGATCAGAGGTTCTTTTGCATCTACATAAACACACATTAACTGCAAAATACAGAGGAAAATCTCAGCAAGACAACTCATGCACAAAAAAATTTCAATGACCTCGTATGCTCATACCATCAAATTTGAGCCTTTTTCACTAAAAGGAAAAATGAATCACTAATAAGCATAAAAAATAAATTGAATAAGATCAAATGATCACCCCTTATAACCACTCAACCACGGCAAAACATTTCTTAGAACAAAAGCAAAGATCGTAGGCCAAAACTTAGCATAATGAAACCCAAAACCATGTGGATATTGATAGCTGAGAAATTGTGATGATTAGTAATACACGAAAACTTATCTCAGTCAGAATATAAAGGCCATATCTAATTAGTAACTCTAGATCTGAAAATACCAATACTTATTTCCACCTTTGCATTGAAATTCCCACAACTAGGTTAGTAGAATATTAGAAACAAAAGGCTAGATCTATGTGCAGGATTTAAACAAAGAAACGAGCCACCAAAGGAAGAAATTTATTATATTTATAGCACCTGGTCAGATGCGATCTCAGTGACGAAGCCGCCCACAATAACCCAATAGGACCGTTTTTCATAAGTCCAAGGCTCCAGAGTTCTCTAAAGTAACCTATCATGCTTGTTGCTCGCATATTTTTCAAGCTCACTCGTTGCATTTCTGCACCTCGATGAAAGAAAGAAACAACATTTGGAAATTTGTTATCACTTAGAGCATCCTAGTGAAGGAGAGCAGCATCGTTTGGAAACCATCATCTCAAACCATATGTATAACACCACTTCTTAGCAATTACCGCACCTGCGGCAAAGGAGCATTAGACGTTGTTGAAAGAGAACTTTCCATTCAACTGAGGCATGGACAATATGAGGTTGCATAACTTGCCCTTTAATTATTAGATAATTAAAATAACTCGTCCTTCCACTGTTAACAAACTTGGAAACTCGCATTTAAGTCGGTCGTTAAAGTCACTATTTATATTAAATAATTGAAATGAACTCATTGAACTTACTCGTTATTATTAAATAATTGAAATGAACTCAAGAACTTGCCCTTGAGCTCATGGTTGAACTCCCACTTTGTTATTAAATAAATGAAATGAACTCAAGAACTTGCCCTTGAGCTCGTTGTTGAACTCACTTTTTATTATTAAATAAACGAAATCAACTCATTGAGCTCGTTGTTTATTATTAAATAATTGAAATGAACTTGAGAACTAGACCTTGAGCTTAGAGTTGAACTAACTCTCTATTATTAAATAATTGAAATAACTAGCTCTTTTAACTTTAACTAGTAAAAAAAACTCTCGACCTTAGTTAAACTCACTCTTTAATTTATTGTTATTTTATAATTGTTTAATTGGAATTTTGAACGACGCCCATAAAATCAATCTAGACCATTCACTTGTCTCATTCTCTTTCAATCTATGAAAAGTCTAGATGGTAATCCACCCCAAATTCTAAGATATATATCCCTATCGCCTATATAGATTACGACCATATTGGTTACGGCGGATGATTAAGGGAAAAAACATTTAACATTTAATTGTAAATGTAACTACTACTACAAAGGGCCTGATTGTTCCCAATTGGTTGACGTCTTGGTGACTTTAATACCGTATTGTGGTTGACGTCAGGGTGACTTTAATACCGTATTGTAGTGGGGATCCTCTATACCTAGAGCCCTTCTGGATAAGGAATGCCAATGCGAGCGATCGGTCTGTTATTTTTCTGCATATCTCTTTTGGTGGGTTGAACTTCTGTTTGAGGAGTATCTGAAAATTAAACTGGGTCTTGAAAATTTTAGAATTCTTTGAAAGTTTTGTAAAGCTATGTATCTGATTCGAGTTTTGAATCATGAACTTCTTTGTATTATTTGATTCAATGCAACATCAATAATAGTTTTTTTTAGCTGGAAAAAAAGGAATGCCAAAGCGAAAGCAACGGAAATGAGGAGTAGACATTGCCCAAACAAATCAAATACACTATATATATAGTTGGAGTTAGATTCAACTAATTCAAAACATGGGAATAATTGTTGAGAGAATCTCTTAACAACTTCCAACAAATTTCAAACCAATCTCTTTACTCACCACAATGCATTAATGGAAGCATTATCTTCAAAACCTCCTTTTTATGCTTACATTACAGAACTTACAATACTAAATCACAAATTACAATAGTAATCTTTGTATGATTCTTTGTCTAGATAGTCTTCATTAGTACTTACAACCACTTTGTAATCTCACAATTTCCACTCTTTTCTTCACCACACTTTCGAACTTCTTACTTAATTCATTTAAAACATAACAGCTTCCAACTATCATTAACATAGTTGTAGAAATTACGTTTCTAGACCTCCCTAAGGACAATCTTTATACTAAATCATTCTATGAAACTGCCCTCTGTTGAATACATGGTCTGCGGCTATATTCATCGGTTAAGGACAATCTTTATACTAAATCATTCTATGAAACTGCCCTATGTTGAATACATGGTCTGCGGCTATATTCATCGGTTATATAGGATAATAATCTGAATACCGAATGTCTTCTGTAGTCAATTAAACAACTTGACCTTTCGTAAACATAACATGTAACCGATTCTCTCCGAGGAGAGAGAAAACAATAACAATGCTTATAATCAACTTGACCTTTCATAAACATAACCTGTAACTGATGCTCTCCGAGGAGAGAGAACAAAATAGAAATACTTATAATGTTTGAAGCAAGTCTTCTTCCAGGTGACTCTTCTTGTGACCCAATAGATAGTCCCAGCCCTTTTCTGTCGTTTCATGCTGATGGATGCTCCCTTGGCTGTTTAACTTGCAAATCGTGAATACGGCATGAATATTTCAATGGATTGTGTGAGTTATCCATGCACAGTGGTGGATTGTTCCACAGATACAAATTCCACAATTTCTTTCCCCCTCTTTTACGCAGACAAACAACAGCGACTCCTCCTAATCTGCATTCCTTTTCATTGACCGGCAGCTATTCAGCAATCCTCAAATCCTGCAGAAAATTCACACAGTGATCTGGCAACGGCAATGGCAATCGGCTCTAGCAGCAATCGTGGACAGACAAACATGCATCGACAACCACTACACACAAAATAATAACACACACTACGCACTCAAACCATAAATATACTCTCCTACATAATCAGCTACTACATCCCTCTCTCTCAAATCTTTCTGGGCAGTCCCGTGAGTCCCGTGAGGGAGTTAAGCCTAGGAAAGCTCTGATACCAACTCAGAAATTTGAGGAGCAGACATTGCACTAATTTCACACAAATAATATTTCTATTACATAAACAAATCAAGATACAATACATATATATATACTGAGTAACTAACATCCACCTAATAATATTTTCTATTACACAAACAAATCACAAATCAAGATACAATACATATATATATATACTGAGTAACTAATATCCGCCTAATAATATTTTCTATTACACAAACAAATCACAAATCAAGATATAATACATATATATACTGATATCCGCCGAATTGGAGACCCAAATTCTTGGGATTCATGCGTTGGTGGGAAACGTCGTGACACAGGGAAGGTATATTGTGATTGAAATTGGCTCTATGCAGCTTATCAACGCTGCAGTTTACATCCTTTCTCCTAAGGATGGAGCCCCTGCACAAGTAGTTGCACCTACCCCCTACTAGGCCGTGTCTCTTAAGCTTTAGCAAGTTATTTTAATAGATGCAGAATGCAAGCATTAATATTATGGTAATTTAATTTTTAGGCGTACAAAAGCGAGACTGAAATGTTCTACTCGGTCAACTCGATGTGGAAGGGAGATGCCAAGGCATGGGAAAATCGGGCCCTAGCTCTTCCAGATTTGTAGAGATTGCAACATATCGAGATAATCCAACCGGTTTGATTCAAGAAGGTATTTTAGAAGGACAAAACGTGAAAAATGTTTATGATCATGCCTACTACTGGTTTAACTGCATGCAACTGAGCAACGGAGGAGAACATAATAAGAAAATTCATCTTTAAGCACCACAAGTTAACACCACTTATAGTTTGTGGTGGTATTGGCACCACTTACATTTATGTGGTGTTAAAGTGGTGTTATTAGCACCATTTATATTTTGTGGTGTTAAAGTGGTGGTATTAGCACCACTTATATTTTGTGGTGTTAATATGGTGTTATATTAGTTAATATTATTAGAAATTGAGTTTTACCTTTATGAGAAATGCCACGTTGTCAAGTATCATAAAGTGGTTCTAAGCTATTATTTTCCACATGGACATGTGCACATAGGATTTAATTATGTGGACTTGCACCATAAACAAATTCACAAATAATTATTTTGAAAATAACTCAATTCAATATTTTTTTTTTATCAATTAAAATAAATGATCAAAGATTAATTTATGAGTTTTTACACCATACTTACAAGAAGTTCAAATATTTATATTTAGAATATTTAAGCAAATAAATTCACGTAGAATATATAAGCAAATAAATTCACATGATTCATTTATGAGTTACACCACAAGCACAACAAGTTCAAAATAAAAACAGTTATTTTTAATTTATTACTAATATAAAGTTGTAATAAAATTATTTGAATTTGAATTTGATTATTCATTTGAGATATTTTTATCTTCTTAATTTTTTTTTATGGAAATTAGTATTATTATTAGGTTTTTAACACAAGACATGGGTCTTAGATCCATCTATATGATCAATGGAGAAAACCTCTAGCAAAGGCCCTAAAAGAAGCTTTTAGGAATATAGGACCAAGAAAGACACCACAATCATAGGCCTTAGCGTAAAGGAATCCTAAGCATAAATAAATGTCATGTTGTCAAGTACCATATAGTGGGGATAAGCTCATATTTGTCACATGGTCATGTACAAAAATGATTTAATTATGATGATTTGCACCATAAACACAACAACATCACAAATAATTATTTTGTGATAACTTAATTCATTTTTTTTTCATTCAAATAAATGTCCATGATTAATTTATGAGGTTTTAAACCATAATCACAACAAATTCAATTATTTGTTTTTATCACTATTTAAACCAACAAGCTCACATGGTTCATTTATGAGGTGTTCCACAACAAACACAACAAGTTCACAAATAATTATTTTCTAAATAGCTCAAGTGGACTATTCATTTTCAATGTTATTCAAGCAAATAAATACCCATGATTCTTAAATTTGACAAAAAATTAAATACAACCATTTTTAATTTATTACTATTATAAAATATTAATAAAAATGATTTGAATTGAGATTTCATTATTTGACAGGGCATATTTTTATTGATATTATTAAATTTTATAATGGATATTAATATCATTACTAGGCTTTGTGCACAAGGCATGGGTCTCAAATTTTCTCTGGAAGGCATGGGTCTCAAATCCTTGGATATTTTCGAGGAAGACTCTTCCTTGGGCCCTAAATGAATCTTTTAGGAATCTAGGACCAAGAAATATGGTCAACACACATATATTCCTAAGAATATTCTTAACATCTATGTGTGAATATTGATTGCATTATAAGGTTTTGATCACTAGTGATAGGTCTATTGGCCCTCGACCTAGTTAAGAGAAGAAACCTAGACCTTAGCCTAAATTAAACTTCTAAGCATGTATGGATAATAATGATTTGTCACACTAACACAAATGATTTTTTGAGAAGATATATGGCCTTATAATAGGGATAATGGGGGGAGTTGGAGGAACTAAAACTAGGTATAAGTCTTTAGGGCATAAAAATGATTAAGGAAGGAACCCCATGCTTTGGACCTTAGAGGAAATATCTAGGCATATAAGATTAACAAGTATACCTTTAAACACCACATAAGGCCTCCTAAGGGTATCCTTGGCTTGATATTGGGGTTATTAAAGTAAGTAAGAGGTTGTTTTTAAGCACTATATATGGGTGTTTAGGCCCTTAACATGTTTGAGAGAGGAAACCTAGGCCTTATTCCCTAGTAAAATATTTTGTGCATTTAAGGCAAAATACAACAGCTCAAAGCACTACACATGACATATTGGGGTTATTATTTACCTCTAAGTAAAGAAATTAGCACCATTATGAGTTTTTTGCTAGTATGCATGGGTCTTAGGTTTTTGTATAATGTCATAGGAGGAAACTTGGGCCTTAAACCCTAAGGGAAGCTTTAAACCTCACCCATAAACTCCAAACACTATCCTTGGCATCTGAGTATTCATATAAGTGGCACTAGGTATCCAAACCTTAGACATAGTCATGAGAGGAATTACAGGAACTAGGCCCTAAATGATGGTTTTAGGCATATCGGGCTAATAGCAATGACTCAAGCTATCACTTAGCAGATAATGCAATATTGTATAAGATATCATTATTCTCAAAGTGGAATATGGGTGGAAATATGTAGTTTTTGTACTAGCGATGGGTCTGAGTAAATAATTGGGGAATAAATTGAAAGAATTATACCCTAACATAATATTATTGAGGTAATGGGAAATGATCAAGACCACGAACCATAACATGCACCATTTAAAGTTGATATTTGACATAATAGTTGGATATGAACATAATCAAGAGTTTTTGCATAGAGGGATGGATCTCAAGTCCTTTATTAGAGTCATAAAATTAAAGCAATAGCCTTATGTAGGTGTTCCAAGGCCTTCGTAATGATATTACATAGAAGATGACCATGAATTTATCCCTAAAGAAACCATCAAGACATCCAAATCCATTGAGACATTATGTATCTAGGTCTTATGGCCTTTTATCCTTAGATAAGATCAATGGAGGAGACCTAAATATCGACCACTAAATGAATCTTCTAGCCATCCAGGGCTAAGAAGGTTTTCTCCACCAAGAATGTTTCCTTCAACAACAACACATGCTTAGTGGAGCCTACCTTAATCTTTGCCCCTAAAGGAAGCTTGTAACTATCTAGGGGTAAGAAGTTTGCCTCCACCAACCATACACAACCTCCTAGTTGTATAATTGGCCTATGATTGAGGATGTTGTTATAGTTAGGTGTTGTTAAGTAGCATGCACATGTCTTAATCCCTTGGGAATTATGTTCCAAGGAAGAAGACCATGTTTTTGGCCCTAAAGAAACCATTGACGCATATAGATCCATGAATACTACCTAAAAGCAACATTGATTACTTCAGAGGGGTATCTATGGCACTATGGATCTATGTATTGAGGCCTTGGGGCCTTACACATGGTTAGTGGAGGAGACCTAAATCTTGAGTTCTAAATGATTCTTCCATCCATCTAAGGCTAAGAATATTTCCTCCACTAAAAACACATGGCCTCTTGAGGGTATCATTGGCCTATGATTGATTATGTCATTGCCATTAGGTGGTTTTGAGTAGTATCTACATGTCTGAGGGCCTTGGTAATGATTTTATAGGGAAAATAACCATGCCTTTGGACATAAAGAAACAATTGGGGCATCTAGAGTGATGAACAATGCCTAAAGCACCCTGCATGACCTTACATGGATATCCATGCCACTATGTATCCATTTCTTGGGGCCTTGGGGACTTGGACATGGTCAAGGGAGGAGACTTGAACCTCTAGCCATAAAGGAATATTATAGCCATCTAAGGCTAAGAAGATCGCCTCAACCAACCACACATGACCTCTTGAGGGTATCATTGTCATATGGTTGAGGATATTAACACCATTATGTGATTTTGAGAAGTATGTAGGTGTCTTAGGACCTTGGGAATGATGCTATAGAGAATAATACCATGCCTTTGGCCCTAAATAGACCACTTAGCAATCTAGAGCCCTAAACAATGCCTCAAAGCACCATGCATGACTTTGCAAGGGTATCCATTGAGCTTTATATCTAGGTCTTAGGGACTTGAGGTATTGGACATGGTCAATGGAAGAAATTTGAACCTTGGGCCTTAAAGAAATATTGTATCCATCCAAGGCTAAGAAGGTTTCCTCCACCAACCAAACATGGCCTCCTGAGGGTATCATTGGCCTATGATTAAGGATGACAATTCCAGTAGGTGGGTTTGAAAATATGTATGTGTCTCAATGCCTTGGGAATGACGTTCTAGGGGAAAGACCATATTTGGCCCTAAAGAAACCATTAAGGAATCCAAAACCATGAACAATACCTTAAAGCACCATGCGTGACTTTGCAAGGGTATCCATGGCACTATGTATCCAAGTCTTAGGGACTTGGGGGATTGGAAATGGTCATGGGAGGAGGCATGAAGCTCAAGCTCTAATGGAATCTTCTAGCCATCTAGAGATAAGAAGGCTCTATCCACCAAAAACACATCGCCTTTCAAGGGTCATTGGCCTATGAATGAGGATGTTAGTGACATTAGGGTGTTTTGAGGAGTATGTACATGTCTCATGGTGTTGGAAATGAAGTTCTAGGGAGGAATAACATGCTTTTAGCACTAAAGAAATAATTGAGGATTCCACAACCATGAACAATGCCTTAAAGAACCCCACATGAATTTGTAGGGATATCCATGGAATTATGTATCCAAGTCTTGTGGCCTTAGGGCATTCGAGATGGTCAATGAAAGAGACTTAAAAATAGGGCATTAAAAGAAGCTTCTAGCCATATATGTCAAAGAAGGATGCCTTCACCAATCACAAATGGCCTCTTGAGGGTATCATTGGTCTATGATTAGTGATTGTAATGCCTATAGTTGGTTTTGAGCATTAGAAACATGTCTCAGGGCCTTGGGAATGACACTCTATAGAAGAGGACCATGCCTTTGTCCCTAAAGAAACCATTTAGGCATACAAAGTGATAAATAATGCCAGAAAGCAGCACACATGGCTTCAGAAGGTATCCATGGCACTATGCATCCAGGTCATTAGGACTCGGGACATTGGACATGGTCAAGGGAGGGGAACTGAACCTAAGGCTCTGAAGGAATCTTCTATTCATCCAAGTTTAAGAAGGATAACTCAAGCAACCACACATAGCCTCTTAAAGGTAGCATTGGATTATGATTGAGGATCTTAGTACAATTAGATATTTTGAGTAATATCTACTTGTTTCAAGGCCTTGGGGATGATATTCTAAGGAAGAAGACTATGTGTTTGGACCTAAATTAATTCTTATGGAATTTAGAGCCGTGAAAAATGTGTCAAAGCATCATGCATAACTTTGTAGGGGTATCCATGGCACTATGTATCTAGGTTTTTTTTCCATTGGGCATTGGACATGGTCAGTAGATGACACTTGATCTTCAATCCCTAAAGGAATATTTTATTCATCTAAGGTTAAGGAGGTGGTCTCCACCAACTGCACATGGCCACTTGAGTGCATTATTAGCCTATGATTTATGATGTTGGTGACAAGAAGTTGTTTTGAGTAGTAT
Organism: Larix kaempferi; assembly: GCA_027924585.1. Taxonomy (NCBI): domain Eukaryota; kingdom Viridiplantae; phylum Streptophyta; class Pinopsida; order Pinales; family Pinaceae; genus Larix; species Larix kaempferi. Next base: position 20,329,079 of record BSBM01000155.1, on the reverse strand, counting down.
ATAGTGTGTTAGGGCCTTGGGAATGATGTTCTAGGGAAGAATACCATGCCTTTGGCCCTAAAGAAAATTTTGAGGCATTCAAAGCCACGAACATTTCCTGAAACCACCATGCACAAATTTGGAGTGGTATCTATAGTTCTATGTATTTGGATCTCGTGGCCTTAGGGCCTTGGACATGGTTAGTGGAGGATACCTAAACCTTAGTGTTAACACCCAAAAAGTGTTCACTACCTCATCTACCACATTATATGGCTCATTTGTCCATTTTCCTACCATATTTCCCTTAAAATCCCACTAAAAAGCCTCCAAAAGGCCTAAAAAGCCTCCAAAAGGCCTAAAATGCCTCCAAAAGGCCACAAAACCATCAAAATAGCCTAAAAAAGGCTAAAAACCCCCTTTTCCTCCAAAAATAGCAAAAATCCCCTAAAAAGGGAATAAAAAATATAAAATAATGAGGAAAAGGAGGAAAAAACCCTATACAGCTGCTCTAAACCATGTGTTTCCTAAAACCATGGGTCAGCACTCCACCACCAAAAAACTATAAATAGGTGATGGAGATCCATTATTCCATATCCACAATCACAAGCACCCTTACTCTGCCAAAATCTCTCTCGAAACCCTAGTTCACCCTTGAACTACTTTCACCTTGAGAGCCACTTTTGGCCCATCACTACCATTGGAGAAGGAGAAGGAGCATCTTGAAGCTTGGAGCATCCTCTTGGACACTGCAAAGGGCTTCATCAAACCTTCTCATTGAAGGTAATATCAATGCAAAGAGCCATTCTTTCAATTTGATGTTTATGTTTCATGCTTGTTTTAGAAATAATTTAATTTCTGTTTTAGCTTAAATAGTTTAATATACTGAACTGCTACTAAGGAGTCCATTCTCCTTAGTAGGTGCTCATTTGCACAAGCTAGGGGTAAAACCCTAGCTACACTTAGGCTCTAAAGGAATTTTCTAGGCATCTAGAACTAAGTAGGTTTCCTCCACCGACCACACATGGCTTATTGAAGTTATCATTGGCCTATGATTCAGGATGTTGGTGCCATTAGGTGGTCTAAGAATTATGAATGTTTCCTAGAGCCTTTGGAATGGAATTATAGGGATGAAAACCATACCTTTGGCTCTAAAGAAACCATTGAGGCATATAAATCCATGCACAATGCCTCAAATAACTGCACATGACTCTGCATGGGTATCCATTGTGCTATGTATCTAGGTATTGTGGTCTTAGGACCCTAGACATGGTAATAGAGGAGACCTGCAACTCAAGCCCTAAAGGAATCTTCTAACCATCCACGGCTAAGAAGGTTTCCTCCACCAATAACAAGTTGTCTCATGAGGTCTTGTATCCTTGGAGCAATGCCTCTAAGCACCATGCATGACTTCATAGATATATTCGTGGCACAATGTACATAGATGCCTTGGGGCCTTGGACATGGTAGGGGGAGGAGACTTGAATATTTGGCCCAAAAATAATCTTTTACCCATCCAAGGCTAGGAATATTGCCTCCACCAACCACACATGGCCTCTTGAGGTATCACTGGCCCATGATTGAGAATATTAATTATTTTATGAGGTTTTGAGCAGAATGCATGTGTCTCAAGGCTTTGGGAATGATTCTCTAGGAAATAAGGCCACGGATGTTTCCCTAAAAAAACCATTGAGGCATCTAGATCCATGAAGAATGTTGCAAATCACCATGCATAAATTTGCAACCATATCTATGGTGCTATGTATCTAGGTCCTGTGGCCTTGGCGTCTTAGACATCCTCAATGGAAGAGACCTAAACCTTGGGCCCTAAAGAAATTTTATATCCATCCAAGGCTAAGAATGTTTCCTACACCAACCACACATGGCCTCGTTAGGGTTTCATTGGCATATGACTGATTATATCGGTGCCATTAGGTGGTTTTAAAAAATGTGTATGTGTCCCAAGGCCTTGGGAATGACATTCTAGGGAAAAATACCATGCCTTGGGCCCTAAAGAAAACATTGAGGCATTAAGACCATGAAACAATATTCAAATCACCATGCATGAATTTGTAGGGGTAACCGTGACACTATGTATCCAACTATTGGGGACATGGGAGCATCAACATGGTCATGGGATGAGACCTAAATATCAGGCCATAAAGGAACAATTTAGACATCTAGGGCTAAGAGGGTTTCCTATAACAACCATACATGGCCTTCTTAGGGTATCATTAACCTATGATTGAGGATGTTGATGCTATTAGGTGTTTTTGAGAAGTATGTATGTGTCTTAGGGCCTTCAAAATGGTGTTATAGGGAAAAAGACCATGCCTTTAGCCCTAAATAAATAATTTAGGAATCTAGAGTCATGAACAATGCTATAAATGATTCATAGGGGTAGGTCTTGTAGCCTTGGAAACTTCAACATGGTCAATGGAGGAAACATGAACTTAGGTACCTAAAGGAAGAACATGGTTAGCAAAGAACACCTAAACCTCGGTCCCTAAAGGAATATTCTATCCATCCAAGGATAAGGAAGTTGCTTCCACTAACCACACATGGCATTCTGAGTGTATCATTGGCCTATGATTGAGGATGTTAGTGACATTAGGTGCTTTTGATAAGTATGTAGATGTCTCAAGGCCTTGGGAATGGTATTCCAACGAAGAAGACCATGCCTTTGGCCCTAAAGAAATTGTTCAGGCATCAGGATCCATGAACACTTCCATGAAACACTATGCATGAATTTGCAATAGTATCTATGGCACTATGTACCTAGGTCTTGTGGCCCTTGGGCCTTGGACATAGTCATTGGACGAGACTTGAACCTCCGGCTCCAAAATAATCTTATAGCCATATAGGGTTAAGTAGGTTTCCTCCACCAACCACACATGGTATCAGGGTATCATTGTCTAATGATACAGAATATTGGCACCATTAGGTGGTTTTTAGAATTATGTAGGTGTCTAGGGACATTGGGAATGACATCCTACGAGAGAATACCATGCCTTTGTCCCTAGAGAAACCATTGAGGCATATGGATCCTTGAACAATGCCTCAAAGAACCATGCATGGTATCCATGGTTATATATATCTAGGTCTTATGGTCTTGAGGCCTTGGTCATGGTTAATGGAGGAGACCTAAACCTCAAGCCCTAAAGGAATCTTCCAACCAACCATTCAAGGCTAAGAAGGTCTCCACCAACAACACATGGGATCCTAGGGGTATCATTGGCCTATGATTGATTATACACGTGTCATTAGGTGGCTTTGAGCAATATGTACCTATCCTAGGGCCTTGGGAATGAATTCCTAGGGAAGAAGACCATTCCTTTGGCCCTAAAGAAATGATTAAGGAATCTAAATCCATGAAAAATGCCTCAAATCCCCACGCATGACTTCAGAAGGGTATCCAAATAGACTAAAAATTAGAAATGTCTAATATTTTTACTACCTAAGCCTCCCCAACCCAATTGTTTCTCTAGGTAGCATTTAATCCCACCTCTTCCCACTTGTGAGAACTTAGTCCGATAATGGGATCCACCTATTCTTTTTTCACAAAATATACCAACAAGGGTTTTCTCACCCATCTGTAATACTTTGTTTAATTTAACTTCAACCATACATGACTTCACATGGGTATCCATTGTACTATGTATCTAGGTCTTGTGGACTTGGGGCCTTCGACATGGTTAGTGGAGTAGACTTGAACATTCACCCTTAAAAGGAAGCTTCTATTCATCCAGGGATAAGAATTTTGCTACCACCAACTACACACAACCTCCCAATGGTAGAATTAGTTACTATTGAATATGTTGTTACCATTAGGTGATTTTGATTAGTATGTACATGTCTCGGGTCCTTGGGAATGATTTTCCAGGGAAGAAGACCATGCCTTTGGCCATCAAGAAATCATTAAGGCATAAAGAGACATGACCACTACCTAAAAGTACCATGCATGACTTTGGAGAAGTATCTATGGAACTATGTATCTAGGTCTTATGGCCTTGGGGTCTTGGACATAGCCACTGAAGGAGACTTGAATCTTGAGCTCTAAAGGAATCTTCTATCCATATAGGGATAAGAATATTTCCTCAACCAACCACGCATGCCCTCTTCAGGGTATCATTGGCCTATGATTTATTATGCCATTTCCATTAGGTAGTTTCGACTAGTATCTACATGTCTTAGGGAATTGTGAATGATGTTTCAAGGAAAATGACCATGCCTTTGGACCTAAATAAACAATTGAGGCATCTAGAGCAATGGACAATGCCTGAAGCACGATGCATGACCTTGCATGGATATTTGTGCCACTATGTATCCATGTATTGAGGGCTTGGGGTATTCAGGCCTTGGACATGCTCAAGGGAGGAGACATAAACCTATGGCCCTACCGGAATATTCTATCCATCCAAGGCTAATAAGATCACCTCAACCAACCATACATGGCCTCTTGAGGGTATCAATGGCTAATGATTGAGGATATTAATGTTATTATGTGGTTGGTGGAGGAAAATATATTTTCCATTGACCATGTTGAAATCCATAAGGCCACAAGGCCTAGATACATAATGCCATGGATACCCCCAAAAAGTCATTTGTGTCGTGGTTCGAGACATTGTTCATGGCTATGTATGTCTCAATTATTTCTAAAGGTCCAAAGACATGGTCTTCCTCCCTACAAATTCATTCACAATGCCTTGATACATGTAGATACTACTCAAAATCACCTAGCGGCACTAAAATCCTCAATCATAGTCCAATGACACCCTCAGAATGCCGTGTGTGGTTGGTGGAGACACCTTTCTTAGCCCTAGATGGATAGAATATTCCTTTAGGTCTTGAGCTTCATGAGGGTATCAATGTCTAAGAATTTTTCCTCCACCAACCACACATGGTATCTTAAGGGTATAATTTTCCTATGATTGGAGATGTTGGTGCCATTAGGTGGTTTTAAAAAATACACACGTGTCTTGGGGTCTTGGGAATGACATTCGATAGAATAGGGTCATTCCTTTGGACATAAAGAAACTATTTAGGCATCCAAAGCCATTAATAATTCCATAAAGCACCACACATGGCTTCATATTGTGTCAATGGAACTATGCATCCAAGTCATGGGGACTTATGGCATTGGACATGGTCAAGGGAGGATTCATCAACCTTAGTCCCTAAATGAAACTTCTATCCATGTAGGGATAAGAGGGATACTTTAACTAACAACACATGGACTCCTTAGGGTATTATCAGCTTATGATCAAGGTTGTTATTGCAATTATATGGTTTTTATTCATATCTATGTGTGTTAGGGCCTTGGGAATGATATTCTACAAAAGTCAACTATGTGTTTGGCCATAAATTAATTCTTGGGGCATTTAGAGCAACGAATAATGCGTCAAGGAATCATGCATGAGTTCATAGGGGTATCATGGCACTATATATCTAGGTTATTGGACTTGGGGCCTTGGACACAGTCATCAGAGGACACCTGATCCTTAATCCCTAAAGGAGTATTCTAGCCATCTAAGGTTAAGGATATGGTCTCCACCAACCACACGTTGTCTCTTCACTGTATCATTAGCCTATGATTAAGAATTTCAGTGTCGTTAGTTTGTTTTGAGCAGTATGTAGGTGTCTCAGGGCCTTGGAAATGGTGTTCCAGTGAAGAAAACCATTTCTTTAGCCCTAAATAATTCATTGAAGCATTCAAATCCATGACCACTACCTAAAGCGCCATGCATGGCATTGGAGTGGTAACTATGGCACTATATATCTAGGTATTGGGGCCTTGGGGCCTTGGACATGTTTAGTGGAGGAGACTTAAACCTCAACACATGATATCTTGAGGGGATATATGACCTCCATATGAGCATATTAAAAAACAATTTGGAGGTTTTTTACACCAAGAATTGGTTTTAAGGCCCTGTATATGGTTGGGGGAAGAGACCCAAGCCTTAGTCCCTAAAGGTAAGTTTGAGAAATCGATGATAATGAATGAGAACTTAGACCACTACACACACCTATATGGGGAATATTGAGCTTATAGTGGGGATATGGACATTTTTTGTAGGTTTGGAGAACCAAACTTATATCTCAGGATATAGAAATTATCAAGGATGAAACTTGGACCTTAGCTCCTAACAGAAGGTTCTAGGGCTTGAGGGTCATGATTAAGGCAATAAATATATTAGTGAAAGTAAACTCAATAAAACAAAACTTGAGTTGTTTCAACAATTCCATTTCCCTTTAGGCCTTTTGAATCCATTTCCATCAATTTCATTAGGGATCTCTAACCAACCGACGAAACATGATTGTACTGTTGTGACCATACTATGGATATTTTCCCAAATGGCAATTTCCATACCATGCAATAGAACTATTAGTGCTTGTAATAGATGCAACACTTTTCTTCCAACAAGTTGAAGCCATTTTTTAATCACCATTGACTGTTGCTTTTGATTGTAACTCCAAATTTCACTTTCACTATTAATTCTCATACAGATGCAACAATATTCTTGTATCATGTTTGGATCCATTCTTACTACCAATGATACTAATTTCTAATTGTGATTCTAGATTTTCCAAGATGGTAGTTTTCATACCTTGCAACAAAAATATGAATACTCTCATAGGAACAACGCTCCTCTTCCTTCATGTTTGGAGCCATTTTTATCACTTGAGCGTCATTTATATTATGACTTGGTGACTATAACATCACTTAAACTCTTAACATTATTTTTTTTAATAATAGTGTAAATATTACTTGGATTGCTATTTTACATAGACTCACCTACTAAGGTGTTGCATCCTTTGTATGTAGTGATCAATTGCATGGTAGTTATTTTCTTTTTATGAATTGTGAATACACCATTACAAGTTTGTTTGAATTATTATTAGTAGAACTTACTAGGAGAACTCTCTTAACCCACCTACGTTACTTTATATTTTTACACAATAATGGCACCATATACATTTGTGTTGTTCTATGATGTTTATAACACTACACAATTATACGGTCTTAGATCATACTTGCACCATAGTTTTGTATGAATACACACATCTAGATCAATGTTGCACTACCTTAGTTACTTGTAGCATTGGTACTAGTTTGCACCTTCATGTTCATGCATAGGTTCATATTGTGGTCTTATAAAGCTTGATGTACTCTTTGACATATCTATGTTGTTTAATAAATGTACAGGATGAAGGTTGAGTCCCTATGTAAAAATCATCTAGAAGTTCAAAAGGATGGTGGTGAAAGTGTAATTATGTTCAATACTTATTTAAAACAAGGTTAGACCCCGTCTCTTGTTCAAACATTAGGGTGCAACACATTACACATAGACTATACAACATGTTTATGAACTACCCTAGGCACATGATAAATAATTTTCCAAGGTAAATATTATATGTAACATAATGTTCACATGATACCTTGTTCACTATCATATTTGGCATAAATTGTGGATATTATATGACTTAGGTTATATATGTATTTCATTGTCTCGAATACATAGGTATCATTGAAGTACTACACTACATTTGTGATCTTAAATGCAACATTGCTCAGGCAGATGGAAACTTGGTACCTGAAATTAAGAAAGTCTCGATCCATTTGTGGAAAATTGGTTACTAGGAAGCGAGTTGTACATTTTCATACAGATTCATTTACTAGGCCTTGACTTTGGTGAAACTGGGAATGTAGTATTGATTTCGACTACATTTTACATTTTCGCTAATCACTCCTAGGTTCCTCCTCTATGAGGTTTTGTTCATGAGACTGTGCTTTTCTTCTAGGATATTGACCCTTGCATCCATTCCTGGAATGACCTCTTCGTGGGTAATTTTTATAGTTCCACCTTTCCATTGGACGTCGTTTATTTCAAACATTTGGCTCTCGGCTTCAATTTACAGTATGAGACTTGTATAGTAATTTTATTCGATTGTTTGCTTGGAATCGCTAAGTTTGCCTAAAGTCTAACTATGTTTCTATCCTCTTTGTATAGGAAACATGTCATAAAAAAGGTTTTGGGTCGAGAATCTCGGCTTGAATTAGCTCGTAACCATCTTCTTTTTTTCCCATATATTTTGTGGTAATCCCCATTTCCTATTATCACTTGTAACTGGTTTATTTGAGCATATTGGTAATCCATTTATTTATTTATGTAAACAATTTTGTTAACCCCAGTTTGTTGGGTGTTAACATGTGCAATGGTGACTACCCTTCTACGTTCTTCAAGTTGCTCCTACAGGGGATTAACATAGCTTCTCTAGGTATGCTAAAATAAAACGTCTCTCAGCCTCTCGTTATTCATGTGTGGTGAAGACCCCTTGCAGCTTGAATGATAAAGGGTGGTTTTTGTAGGGTTTTATGTTCGTTGCACTATAACACTCCTTTTATTAAGAACTAGGCGATGGCCCTTTTACTGGACCTTCTTAAATGGGTTTGATAATGGTTTAAAAAATAGAATCTTCTGTTGGGTTTTGATATTTAAAAGGTGTATATATGTTTATTGTGGCTGTAACGTCATCCCTAGTCTCGACATTTTGGAAAATGCAACATATTTTGAATTGAAATAATTATTTATCAATCGAAGCTAGGAATACTCCAGATATTTATCCAGTGCTGATCAAACGCTACAGTGCTACAGACCTGTAATATAACACTGGGACACTTGTTGTATCTCTGCATAATCACTTATTGATCACGCCATCTAGGTCTTGAAGTTGAGGGTTCCATGGTGATTAGTTAAAGTGTTTTCTTTGACCGTCCTTCTAGGTTTTTCATTGTTTCTCATATATATCTTTTCATTTTGATGATGATTCCCATGCCGTCTAGAGTTTGATAGAGCTCAAAAAACTATCTCCCACTGTGGGAAATCCCAAAGCTCCTTCATTCCACGACACTCTGTGAGATCAATAGCTTCTTATTCCCAATATTTCCAGTGTTATGCTCATTCAAGTGCGTAGTTTATCTTGAGCAAAGCTTCTTTGTGCAAATAAATCCCCTTTTGTTTCCCCTTTCTTCGATTTAATTGTTAAAACCTCAATCACCTGGTCTTTTATTTCCTGCAAATAGATCATTTTCAGATGTGTTCCCCAACAAATCTCTAAATTCTTCACCAAACACGCTTATTTAATAATCTCTTCTTATAAACCAACTTCCTCATGTTTAGCTTCCTCTCTACCTTTGAAGTACTTCCAGTCTCCTTTCATTTCAACACTTCACTTCCCAGAGTTACTATTGAATAGTTGTAGAGATCTTACTGCTATTACAGTCTGGTAGTCTGGTCTGAGTTAGCAATAAATCGACTCTAGCCACCTTGAAACTGTATCGAATGAGTTCGTCTGATACTAATAAAGTACCTTTGATTGAGGAAATGGAGTACATAGTGTCGCACCTTGCCCTTGTCCCTAGGATCAGCCCAGTCAGTATGTACAATATTCCAATCAAAAGCCACTGCATGATTAGTCAGTCATTTTCCCAAAAATCAATTTATATTAAATATAGTTGGGATGGAGCCCCGTTAGACCATGCTAACCCCAACCCACCACCCTTAGTTCGCTAAGAACAACCTTAAATCATTGACTGAACAAGGGTAATTTATTTCTAGGATTCATGCCCGAAAGCTTGGGAAAGAGTCTTCGTCATCTAATCCCTTTTATTTCCCATTTCTTCGATTTAATTGTTAAAACCTCAATCACCTGGGCTTTCCTTTCCCGCAAATAGATAAATTGAGCTATGTTCCCCAACAAATCCATAAATTATTCACCTAACACATTTCTTTAATTTAATCTCTTCTTATAAACCAAGTTCCTCCTGGTTAGCTTCCTCTCTAACTTTGAAGTACTTCCAGACTCCTTTCATTTCAACACTTCACTTCCGAGAGTTATTGTTGAATAGTTGCAGAGATCTTAAATAATAGATATTACTGCTATTACAGTATGGTAGGCTACATTGGTTTGGGAGGATGTTAAAATACACCTTAAAGAAGTTAAAATTTGAAATAAATATTTGTGCGTCTGGTAGAACAGCTACATACCTTTGAGTGGGGATCACTTTCATGTAAGGGAAAATGGCTGGTTGATTTTATACGTGTTGAGTACTTTATAAATTTTAGTATCTATTTCAAAATCCAATTAAACAATTTCATTTATTTACAATGATCCAAAAAGATATATAGAAAGGTGCAATCAGATATTTTCTTTCTTTTTGTGGCAAACAAGCAAAACCGCAAAACCCCAAACCCTAGCCGAGTTCCTTGTGAAATCCTTGTTTAATTTAAAAGGCCAGGTAGAAAAACAAAGCCTGGAAGGGTCAAAATTATCAGGGCACATCCAACAGTTAGATGGACCAAAGAGAAATTCCCAAGGAAAATCATATTTACAATCTTGCCCATTATAGGACAATTAACTTTAATAAAAAGTAGATGAATAGAAGTGAAATCCAATATACCCAATACTGCCAAACCCAGAATTCCATAACAGATGCAATGATATAATGCCATGCTTAACAGTAACTCAGATGAGAAGGTATGATAACCTTAATCATACGGCACTAGCTGGCATCTGTATTATTCCTAATATACTTATTTGTTTTCCAGGCATGCCATGCCAGCTCATGTACTTCAATTGCGTTTCTGACCATCGAGTTTCTCACCGTCCAAAGAAAATAATATCAATGCTTTTGTTTCTTAATGGTAAATGCATTTGAAGTGATCATTTTTACTCATGCTTTCAATCAAAATTAATATATCAATTAAATCACGGTAGATAAGAAGAAAGCTGACAGAAACATTGAAAAAGATTGAACTAATTTTATAAACAAAAAATAAACATTGAAAATGATGTAATTAATTAAAATCCATTGTTATCAAGGTGATAAGGAACTCAAACAGATTGCTTTGACATAAAGCAATTACATATAAAATATCACATCTCTATCAGTAATTAGTATGCATCATATTTTATAAAAATGAAACATCTCTCTAGAGAAGTCTTACTGATTGAACCAATTCAAGAAAGCCATACTGATCTACAAACACATCTAGTCTTTACGGTACATCAAGGGATTTGCGCATGCTTGTGACAGTCATTTAATTGATTCTTCATAATTTCTTCGGTACTGTACGCAACCAATATGATTAAAAATCATTTAATGTGACATGTACCGTGCATGTACCTAACGTTGCTAGCACAATATCTTGCATCCAATGTTATCCATGGATTTCTTGGTCTTCGTCACATGCACAAGCACTGTTTTTCACCTTAGAGGAAATATTTGAGTTCCTTACCTACTATGTTTTTCAAATTCTATTCCTTTTATATAACATCCAAATTGACAATTTCTTTTTTCATAGATGTACTTTGCTAATTTAGCTTGTAATCAAAATTATTTATAATGCATCCATAGATCCCTTGCTACATTCATACAACCACCGAGATCTAGCCTAAAATCCCACCTTTTACAACTATGTACACTCACACTAACTCTCTGTAATTAACTATTTTAGAAGTATTTGTAATTCATAATAACCCCTAGTGGATAAGGTTACCTAATTTCTCCATAAATTAAGTACAAAAGCGAGTATTGTCTAAAAGTAAGTTCTGGTAAACCTTATAGAATTGTAATCTAGTTAGCTAGGCTGATAAAAGCCCAGGTTGTATTTTCACTCAAAAACAAAAAAAATGTAGAATAAGAAACGTATAGTTAGAAAATACAAAATCAAGGTGATTCATCGCCCTAGTAAGGCTTCATAACTCATATGATACTTCCAAATCACCTTGAAATAAGGATCTCCTTAAAGGAATTTACATTAGCACCAATAAGGAGATCCTGTAGCTGAACTTTTGTGTGCTTATACGCTTCTAATAAACATTTCAAGCTTCAATTGTTTTTCAATGTTGTAGCTTACTATCACTTGAGCAACTTGTTGGACAAAGTGGTAACAAGTTTGATCGACCTTCTTGATCTGAGTGTATTTAGAGCAACAGAGAAATGTAATACAACTACTATTACAACATCTGTATATACGAAAGATAGAATGTGAGACCTTGAAAAAATAAGATTATAGCAAATGAAGTTGACTTGTGCTCATAGCCTCACATGTAGTTACTTTTTGTTTGTTTGTTTTCAGTCTTTGACCTACAAGCTTCCAATATTTTGCTTTGTAAAGGTAACTCTCTTATTGCAATTGCCATGGATAGTTGTTTTCGCTCATAGCTTGATGACTTTGTTCATGCTGGTTAGTGATAAGATGGACCCATTTCAATTGGCGAAAATATGTGAAATTTTGAATCCTAACAATAAGCCTGGGAGATTGACAATAATTGTATGCAAGGATGCTGAAAAATTGAGGTTGAAGCTGCAACATTTGATAAGAGCAGTAAGACAAGCAGGCTTGATAGTGAATTGGGTCAATGATCCTGTGGATGGAAACACAATAAAGGCACCATCAAGGTTGAAGACACATCTATTTGATGCTAATCGAGTATTTTGGAAAAATATTCATTTTGTTGTTCAATGATTTTTGGTCCAAGCTGGTCTTGTGTCTGTTTTGAATCAGTCACCTTTTCAGAAGTTGGAACTATTATTCTTAGCCATGCAATATCATTTGTGAATGCTAAATCATGGTTAATAGGTTATATATGTACTGGATATGTAGGCAGAGTTGTCGGCATTTTTTGATGTTCATGAAGAAGACGGAGCAGAATCTGTTAACTCTAACAGATTTAATAGAGTTAATATATTTAAATTTTTTTATGTTCATGAAGAAGACAAGGAAGAATCTGCTAACATTGTTCATGAGTTGTCCGCATTCTAAGTGAAATGTATCCACCATGTACATATCCATTGAATTTCGAGCTCGTATGTTCTCCCGTGAAGTAAATGGGGCCAACAGGTGCTTGCAATCAAATCACATTATGCATAACAAATTGTTAAAGATTCTTCAAACCAGTTAAAGCACGTGTTACAGGAAAATGTAGATGCATATTTGATTTTGTCATCGTGTTACAACTTACCCTTATGTCATCGAAGTGCTTAGGGTCGACGAAAATTGGATAATTGGTGTAGCTTTCTCGTTGAAACCGGTTATTCCACCACCTTGGAACCAGAACTTGCTCTGCTTCAAGAATGCTCCCACCAAACATTTTTCTCAGAACCTCCATTGCTTTTGCTTTGGTCTTCTCATCGTCTTGTTCTTCTATCCGCTTCGATTCCTCGTCCTCTATTGTTGTAACAAGGATGTTGGATCATGGATACATGGTTTCCATGTGCTGCAACATAAATAATAATTCCAATAGTTTTTACTATAATAGCATTATGTTGTAAATGCATTTGGGGTGTTTGAGATCATTATTGGTCTAGTATACCCACTTGCCAAAACGTGTAATAACCTCTCTTTTCTTCTGCATAAAGAAATAATTATGTACCATCCCCAGTCGACTAGAACGTGCTGGGAAATTTGAGGAATACCTTGGTGTAAATTCTTATCTCACACTTGAAGAATTCTTTCATTTTCCAACTCTGCATATCATTAATAACATGAGTCATTGTCAGAAACAAATCCTACCAAATTATTCATTTACATTGCTCATTAAAATAGTATTAGTGATGTGAGGAACCAAAACAATCCTTTTCAGTACTATTAAAATAGTATTGATGATGTGAAATGGCACTGGAAAAAGTCTAGGATATTTTAAATAGCCATTAAATATGTAACAATTTTTTTGAAACAAGGTATCAGTGAAGATGTCATTATAAAATTACTAAGCTATATTATTAATTAATTAATATGGCTTAAGATGGTTAATTTTCATTGCTGATTAAAATAGTATTAGTGCTTTGAAAAAACAAAACAATCCATTTTCAGTACTGATTAAAATAGTATTGATGATGTGAAATGGCAGTGGAAAAAAGCCTGGGCTATTTTAAATAGCAACTAAATACGAAAGTGGTAACAATTATTTTGGAACAAGGTATTAGGGAAGATGCCATTATAAAATAAAGCTGGACTTGTTTTGTGCAGCAACATGCTTAATGACATGCAATTGTGGCTCTTCACTTGTGTCTATTTAATGTACTTAATGTACTGAATTATTAATTTTGTTAATGATGGATTAAAACTAAATAAGCTTTGAGAAAATGTTTTAATATACATTTTTTAACCTTGTTAAGAAGTATATATATGTGTGTGTGGTGCAAAAAAATATAAATCACATATTATATATAAATATATATAATATGTGATTTATATTTTTTTGCACCATTTATTATTTTATGGTGCTTTGCACCCCTTGTTATTTTATGGTGCTTTGCACCATATACAAGTTTAGGTATATTAAATAATAATAATAATAATAATAATAATTTTAGTGTTTTGCACCAAAAAGTCTCAATCCATGTTGGATTGGTTTTGGTGTTTTGCACCACAAAACTTTAATCCATCTAATATTGGTTTTGGTGGTTTGCACCATACGCCATGGAATGCCATATATTCATTTACCACCAAAAAACTTTTTTACAAACACCACTTTGGCACCATAAATCTTAGCACCACTTGGGTATCCCCACATTATCACCACTTTTGCACCACTATTTGAAAATTGAGGATTTCCCAAATCCTTTACAAATAGTGGTGCTAATGTGAGTCTAAAATATCATTTTCCTTGTAATTCTCTCCTATGGACCTTCCATTGCTTCAGCTTCTTCTTGTAGGTTCTCATCTTCCACTTCTTCATCACTAACATTCTGAGCTTTCGCTGCAACTTCTCTCCTCTAAACTGTTTCTATGGATTCCAATCTTGCCTGGATAACTCTCAGTGCTTGAGTTACATCATCTACAACACCACCACTTCGCCTTCTACCTCTCCAATTCACATGAACTCCTCCTCTATTTGCCATTATCTATTTTGCATGGTCTATTTTCCTTACAATTCTACCCAACAAGTCTCTTTGTTAGAACTATAAAATCTTCCTAGAACAATTCTGCCCAGCTCTTATGCCAATTGGAATTGTTCCCTTCAGCATGATAATCTTAGAACAATTCTGCCCAGCTCTTCTGCCAATTGGAATTGTTCCCTTCAGCATGACTATCTTGCTCTGATGCCAAACTTGGTATAGACCTGCAGGGTTCAGGCACAACTAAAACATTAACACGTCACCCATTTAACATCAAACACACGTCACCCATTTAACATCAAACACATGAAGTCATTTTTTAATAGTTCATCTTTATATTAAAATTCTTAATTACAATTTGCATTAATAGGCCTTGAAGCTCTCATTCTCATAAATCAATAAAAGCAGAAGTTTGAATGCCCTCAAGTTCTATATTCCCGTCAAAATCTTTGAATCTAGAACAAAAAATTACATATCTGCTGCTTGGTCTTCTTCTCTTTTCTCTCTATAGGCTTCTTCATTTCTTGGGCTTCTTCATTTCTTGACGGCAAAACTCCTATGCCCTTTTAGCTATCTTCTTCTTCAAGCTTCTTCATCTCCCTCCTCTTTTTTTCATAAAAAGTACTATACCAAGAAAAATCATTTTCCATTATTTGGTCTTTTAATTTTTTTGATTTTGTACCTGTGAAGAAATTAAAATAATAAAGTGGTTTCACCCAAAGGGTGCCACGCATTCTTTTCATTTATGGCCAAATCTAAAATTTGATTCATGCATACTTCACAGCCATCATTGAACCAGCAAACGAGGACGTGATGCTCTTTACCCTCTCCAAACTCACCGGACACGCGGGCAGCAGGCCCGGGTAGAAATTACTCATCATTTTCATTAATTTCTTCTTCATTTTCAAGTATATTGATCAGGGATCTTACTTATATTTTGAAGTCTGACAGATTTAATATCTGCGTGCAGATGGGCTATTGTGAAAGACTATGATGTTTACCAGAAGATGCTTGAATACGTTTTTGGGAATACGATTGGGGTATCACATGATACGCAGCTAAGAGCGACTAGGTTACTGAAAACAGTCATAACTGGTTATCAACGCAAATTGGAAGAAGGGAAGGCAAATGATTCAAGGCATCATGACCTTATTTTCCACTACGCTTACCATGTTATGCAAGACAGATGGCAAAGACTGCAAAGGATTTTCAGTGTCTCCGACCGTTTCTCCCTTCAAAACTTGACATCTAAGTACTGTAGTTTTTTCAAGACGGTCACAGGGCCTTAGCCAGGTATCTATATGTATCATTTTGTGATATGAAAATGTTGTACTGGTTTTGGAATTGTGAAATGACGTTGCTGTTTGTGTAATTTATGATTGTTCAGCGTACGCGTGGGTGAAATGCGAGAAAGAAGAAGATGAGGACTGCACAGCGGTGATGAAGAACGGAGGGATCATCGGGCGAGAGGGCCCGGCGTTTGGAGGAGAGAAACGTTATGTTCGATTGAGTTTGATCAGGCGAGATGACAACTTCGCTTTGTTAGAACGTCGCCTACAGGCGCTCGTTTCATATCGTAACTTTACTGCTACGTCCACCACTTGAGCCGAGCGTAGCTAGAATTGTGTGTTTCTTTTGGTTTGTTCAGGATGTTGTTGTAGTTGTAAGGTATAATGGAGTTGGCTTAGCTCTGGTCAAGTGGCAAACCGCTAGGAGATTTTTGTCACTGACCTAAGTTCAATTATCAGAGTGAAGATATTAGCATTTAAAACTGGGAATGTTCCGTAATCTAAGTATACCAATTCAGCTAAAAATAATGAATGTTGTAATGCTACTTCTTTTTACTGTAAAATGACATTCGATGTGAGAAAAATCTTTGTTGTATTTTATTGATGAAGGGAACTTTCCAGCAACCAAATGGTGCAGTAGTTAGTATACCAAGATAAAGAAAATGAAATCCCTAGTCCTATGTACACTTTCAAACCAACCGAATAGACCCGTGAACGAAATGAAATTGTTGGTGATATGCACGTCTTAGTTTTTTTTTTTTTGAGATATTGAAAGATGTGAATATCTCACTCCACTAATGAAATTCAGGATATTAATTTGATTTGGGAGGACTTTCAAGTTTCGTGAATTGTGGGATTATAATTTTAATATTTTGTACAAGTTGACTAACTTTATTTATATGTAAGAGGTAATACTTTTTACCTAATTTAATTTGATAATTAAAATAAAATTTATATTTTTTATTTAATTTAATTTTAACAATAAAGGTTTATGAATAAATTTAGTTTTTCTATTATTATGAAACTTAAAATTGAAACTTGGACTCATAAAATTATTTTAACAATTTGTCCAATCAACCAAATGTTAAATAAGACTTGAAAAATTGATGTAAATGTGCAATATGAGAAAATAGAATAAACAACCATTATATTATGTATAGTTCTAAGTTGACCAACTTCATTCATAAGAATTTATATTTTTTATCTAACTTAATTCAAGGACCATTAAAAAAAAATTATATTCTTTATCTAACTTAACTTTAAGAATAAAAAATGAAATTTAAAGGTTTATGAATGCCCAAATTTACTGGTTTTACTATTATGAAACTTAAAATTTAAACTTCCGCTTATGAAGTTATTTCAACAATATTTGTCAAAACAACAAAACGTTAAATGGGACTTGCTGAAATTGATGTAAATGTGTAATATGAGAAAATAGAATAAACAATCATAAGATTATGTATAGTTCTAAGTTACCAACTTCATTCATAAGAATTTATTCTTCTTATCTAACTTAATTTGGACAATTAAAATAAAATTTATATTCTTTATCTAACTTACCTTTAACAATAAAAAAATGAAATTTGAAGGTTTATGAATGCCCAAATTTACTGGTTTTACTATTATGAAACTTGAAATTTAAGCTTCTATTTATGAAGTTATTTCAACAATATTTGTCAAATCACCAAAATGTTAAATGAGATTTGAGAAATTGATATGAATGTGTAATATGAGAAAATAGAATAAACAATCATAAGATTATGTATAGTTCTAAGTTGACTAACTTCATTCATAAGAACTTATATTTCTTATCTAACTTAATTTGGACGTTTTTCCTCCATTTCGTTTTCCATGTCCATGAATGGGTCCCCGTCTTATCTTCCTATCACAGTAGTCTGTGGCCCTGTGGGTATCTTTCCATATCAACGAGAAGTGGAGGCTACCTCCCATCTCAACGCAAAAATGTGAAGGGTTGAACCACAGACTCCATGAGGCGTGGGTTATAACGCAAAAATGTGAAGGGTTGAACCACAGACTCCATGAGGCGTGGGATATGGGGCACACAAATCGCCCAATTCTCAGAGACCGGCTCATCGAGGTCATCGAGGTTTCCGGCGATCTAGGACCAGGGTTAGCTCGGAGTCAGAATTGTGCATGTTGAAAATTTGAACCTAACCAAATTACCAATTAACCTGATCACATCGGCATTCTCGATTGGCATTCAATGGTTCAAACAAACGCAATTTAATGGATTAAAATAATGCCACCTCTCGTTCATGCTGAATCGCCGAGGTGGACACATGGGTTCACCGTTTCACGGGTTGGGGACCGGGGTGACGACGGGGCTAGACTGTGTAGATGGGACAGTGGAGAGTCGAAACTCAAGAGGATTGTGGAGAGTCGGAGACGACCGCGGCAGACTGGAAATCATGTGACCGAGCGGCGAGAGGGGAGGCTCCGGGCCCGGACCCCTGGGCCCTACTCCTAGTCTTTTACATACGCTATAAATAATGACGTTTTGGCAAAATTCTAGACCGTCAAAACTACGGCTTCTACAAATATTTAACCGTTCTACAAAACTGGTTTAACAAATTTTTTGCCGTATTTAACGGAAAAAATGTCCGAAAACGGGGAAATGCCCGTCAAATTCCAACCCTCAACTTCCATCACACGTAATTAAGATCCAAGTTTAACATAAATTAATTCAATAGGTGGGCGCTCTTTAGTTCGTGTATTGATAATTGCATGTCTCACGACTGTTTTGTATTGACACTGAAACGGAAAAATTATTGATTAAAGTTTTGAATTACATACAAACTAGAGAACAATCTCCTTTTCAAGATGACGTGTACTTACATAATATAAAAGCTTACGGGTTCGGATCGTATTCCTCCGGCCAGTAGAAACGACGTCTTAGGTTGCAATCCGACCACATACGTAAGCCGTGACGCAAAACATAGCGGAAACAAAAGTTGGCGGGGCCATGGCGGTAAAAGCACGCTGCTCTTCGTAATCTTGCTGACTAAACAGCAATTGACTGTAATTATTTAGGGATGAATCGGATGATGGATCCCATCCCCAACATCCCGCCGCCTTTAGTGGTGACAAGGTGGTACAGTGCTACTTGTTTATTTGCAAATTAAGTGAAGTTTGACAGAGTAGAACCCATGACAAGTGTGTCTAAATGGATTCTATTAGTCTAAAGATCAGAGGATTTGGATTTTTTTTGGGATGGTTTTTGATAAAATTTTTTGAAATTTTAGTTTAGAATTGTTGGAATTACAAATATAAGGTTGAATAGGTGGAATGAATATAAGATTGGATACGTGAAACAAATATAAGGTTGAACACGTAGAATCACAAGGTTGAATTTGCGTAAGCTACGGAGATTTTAATGTGTTATTTCATTTTTGCAAAAACAGTGTACTATGAACAATAAAAAGTTGTGATTTGGCTTTGTTAGATTCTATTAATAATAGTAAAATAAAACCTTAAAATTGTCTAATCTTTAGATAGCTCTAGATAAATTTGGCTAAATAGAAATTCAAAAATAAAGCATTTGGCCCTCTTAACCAAGACTAATTTAATTGAGGATATGGATTTTTAGTGTTTGATGAAGATTTTTCCACAAATGACTAGGATTAAAACAAAAGGGACAAATACAATTGGGACCTTCATCAAAGCATTATATATCATGTAGATGGACTATGGTAACGTGCCTATGTTATCCAAAGTGACTAATGGGAAGATAAACAAACACAAATGAATTGATATACGAATATGAAGAAGGTAGTTATGATCATCCACAAAGGGGTTGAATGTGGTGAAAGAGCTATAAAGACTCTCCACACCCACATCCAAAGTTGTATGTGTGTGGAGAGTATAAATTGTGAAATCCATACATTAGAAATATTACTTGTTGACCAAGGATATTAAATAAGATATTCTCTAATGTCAAAGTTATTAACTTCACAATCAAATTTTAAAAGACATTTAGATCTATCCACCTTTTTATTCTTTCTTATGTGATTTGTAAACTATCTTGGATATTCCAATGGTAACCTCACCAAAATAGATCTAATACTTAGAACAACTGAATGATCCGATGCTCAATTACATGACCATTTATTGGTATTTTTAGTGCTTTAACATAATAAAATAATTCACAATTAAGATGCTTTTACTTTTGTGAAATAAAAATAGAAATACAATAGAAAAGACATATGTAACACAATATTTACCCGTGGGAAAATTGATGTGGGAAAACCCAACAAGAAATGAAAGACTATGCCTTTGATTTTTTTTATATAATGGAGATTACAATATGGAATACAAAGTGTTCCACTAAAGCTTGTTGTGAAGGTACGATGAGACACTATGGTTTGTTGTGGTGCTCTAGATATAAATTCTCTATCTTTGTTATATTATTATATCCTCCAAACACATTGTTCATACTATAGAAGAACAATGGTGCCCAAAGAAAGGAAACCTTTTATCTCATTATGCTAAGATTTTTAACTATAATTAAGACTACTAGAGATATGGTTTTGGATCCCACTTGGGATCCCTGTGATGCTTCTAGAAGTATTGAGTGGATTCGCACATGTTATTAGTTTCGTATGGATGAACTTATCATGGTGAGATGCCATGGCTACCAGTGGGACCTATAGAGAATAATTGCTTGATACCATGCTAGGGTGCCATATATATATATATATATTTCAAAAAAAAATGCATATAATTTATAGAGGTTGGTATCATACAAAAGTTGCATATGAGTAGCAGAATTTGGTCTCAAAACTATATTTATGTTTATAGTTTTGAAAAAACAAATCCCTAATCTAAAACCGAGCACTACCATAAAGAACCAAACTACAACCTCCATTTCACCTTCAATTCAAGCCCTAATCTCCTCTCATATGATTGAATCAAGCCTCACTCAAGGGAAAGTAGGTAAAGTCCAACCCTTGTAAGACATGGTAAACCCCAAAATAGAAAGCAACCTTAGCAAATGATAAAAACCAATTGTAATAAAGAGGAGATGATCTATTACCCCACCTCCTCTGTGTGTGTTCTTCCCCTGTGGATGCATGACCACCCTTAGAAGCAATGTCAAAGTCCATCCTCTCATCATACTTTATATTGCTAGAACTTGACAAAGTCTTAGAATTTAGCTACAACATATAAAAATTCCCCTTTGGAACACCTATTAAGAACCCCATGTGTGTTGGCCTCTCCTTAACCATTGCTTCATGTAATGTAACCCTCAATCCTACCCCTAAATTGTGGCAATAAATCATGGAATTGCAATGGCAAGGGTTATGTGTTATGTGTGTGATATGGGAAAGCATTGTATTGCTTTTAATGTTGTTTGATTTCAATATTTATTTCTTTTCTATTGTTTTTTTAATTCATATCTAATATGTTCGCTCCCCCCCTACCCCCCCAACTAAACCGAAACCCTTGGTAGGTGGGTAAATATTATGTTTGGGTTTAGGTGTATGAACCCATATGTATAGTCAACCAATGTAATTTCAAAAAAAAATTGTAAAGTTCGGGACTTGAAGATTATATTATCAAAAAGGAGAACTATACAGATACAAGGGTGACCAACCTACCACTAGGGAAACCAAACCAATCACCCCTCCTTAATTTAGAAATTAACTTCTAGTTATAGCTATTGCTACTAAAGAAAACATGAAGTCTGAGACTATGATGAGTGTTTGTCTCACTGCCTATGAAGATCATGATGCTAAAATTAAAAGAAAAACTTCCCCATAGGTTGGGGTTATTGGCCATTAAATCTAAAATAGTTGAATTTAAAGTAGAAAGCAACTGACCAAATAAACACCAAGCTCGCCTAGATGGGTACAAACATATAAGACTAAGTATGATATAGAATGGTAATGGGAGGTGTCACCTTGGAGGAAGCCGCTTCAGTGTTTGTGGTCGCCTTGACTTTTTGTTCAGTGTTTCGATTGTTGTCGAAGATGAGACCAAATTGCATAGGGGAAACATTTCTATCAAAAAATTTGCATGTGATCTCCATATCTAGAGAATTTATCTTAGCATCTTGTTCCATCTTCCCTTTGACAATATTCTAATCCAATTTTGCATATGGTCCATCTAGGTAGAGAGGTTGGGGCCATGGTCCCCGTGTCCAAGAAGGCCATTGGCACTGTCTATGATTGCAAAACCCAGAAGCGTTTTTGTATGCGAGAGGAGAGCCAAAGTCTTCGTATAGTGGGTGCCGTTGGTGTGGGTGTTTCCAAGGTCTTCCTCCATTTGGCCGAAATCCATAGCGAGTTCCTTAAGCGTTGGGACCTCATATTGAATGTTAATTCTTTGCTCCATACAATGAATATACTCCTACGTAGGTGGCAAGACAATGCCACATAAGGAGGATTTCACTTTCCCTTGTTTAGACAATACTCTAGGCATATACGAACGTTTAGGCCTCGTCGGCGTCCTACGCTTAGTTCTCTTCATGCACACCATTTGAATCTAATGAGTCAAACTCAAGGTGTCCCTGAAGGTGTAATCCGAAGGCGGAGGGGGGAGCCAACCAAACCAATTAAACAACCATATCACCTACTCGTTGAGGCCATTCGTCCTTTTTCTGACCTATTAGCCGAAGGTTTGAACGCCAAACCGAGTCATGATGTCGCCCCAGGCATTTGCTCTTAACAAAGGTACGAAGGTGTATGTTCCCATGGTGGAAATCAAAGCCATTGATGACAGATCCAGGAGCCTGTACTTGAGTCTGACGAGGGAGATAAGGGGTGCCACGAGATAGCATAATGATCTCATCCATCAAACCATAAATCACCTTAATGGAATCAGGAGTTGTCTAACTTGGGGAGGGGGAATACCTCTACCTGTCCTGACGTGGATGTCTCATATGATACACTCATATGATACACTCCACGAGATTGGGACACCTGGCATGGGGATAATTTCAATTTGTTTTCACACACACGCGCTTGCGCACGCACACACACACACAACTTTGTTTATGTGTATGAATGGATTATATAAGTCAATGTCAAGGCTTGATTAATATATACATTTGTGTGTTGCAAATGATGGAAATGAAAATACATATATAAATGTGTGCATAAGGAAATGATAGTAAAAGGATCCATTTCCTTATTGGGTTCAAATGATTGGTTTTTCCAGGTGACTCTAAAAGTGTTTACAACATGTTTAGGGTGATTCACTAGATTTGTGGTACATGGTATATGATCATCCTTTGATGGTTTGAAATGGATTAGCACATGAGAGATGGTATGTGATGGAACTACACAATTAAGATAGTTTTCACGATGATTGATTTACATCAAATGTTTGTTGGTTAGTTATTCTTCCGTTAAGCATTGCAGTTCTCTTGAAAAGTTGGTGGACATCCTTCATTGTTGCCACATGGAGAGTTTACCTAGTTGGAGGACACCCTACTTGGGAGTAGGAGGATTGTGCATCTTGGAGGAGGGCATCAAGACCTGCATAGCATGGGGTTTCTTTTATCCCTATTCAAAGGATTGGAGTTGGCTTGGATATTGGCTCGGAGACACCTAGGTTATGGAAATGTTCTTGGAGGGGGGAATTGATCCAATGAAGCACATTGCTTAGGAGAATCAATAGAGTCCATGGAGGATTGTGATGGAGGCATGTGGAATTACCTCATGTTGATACATAGTATTGGAGCCCTTATTGTGTATGAAATTATCTTAGAGTATGAAAAATGTACTTTGGAGTATAGCATCTCACTTGTGTTGGCCTACAAGACTACAAGTTCTCATTGTAGGTTGCTTTTAAGGGATTGGGCCCACATTGTTTTGTTGGCCTCCCTTACCTCTCATATAAATAAAGGAAGGAAATACTCCTTTTCATTAATTATTTATTCACTCACTTGTATTCACTCTTGTGATGACATGTGACCTAGAGAGTAGTGTGCACTAATCTTCTTTCTCTCCCTTGGCCATCCCTTGTACTCTCTCTCTCTCTCTCTCTCTCTATTAGAGTCTCTAGGGTTTCTTAGTCTTCTTAGAGTATATTGGGTCATCTTGGAGGTCTAAGGTTAGGGTTTATCCCTTGGATATTGGAGATGTGGGTTTTGTGATAAAACCCAACAGTTCTAAATTTGTTGGAGAAGAAGAGAAGAGGATGTCTTTCTTGAAGGATGTGTTGGAGTGATTCTTTCATATTAGAGCTCCTTGGTTGAGCTAGGGTTTACTTGTTTTCCCTAGCAAGGATTTTGGAGATTTATTGGACATGTATAATGTAATGTCCCTTGTTTTGACCCCTTGGAATATGCTATGTAAGTGATGCATTGTCATTGATTATTTTAAGGAACATGGTGAGGACCTCAAGGCCAAGGCCCTAACATGGATACCATGATAATTTATATAACTGTATAGCAACAAGTAAATATGGTTAGTGAACCATGCATTGGACAAGCGTAATGGAATTTTAAATATGATGTACATATGCATGATAATAATAAATAAAACCCATAGTTGATTGTGCAAGGCAACAAGAGTGCAAAGACTAATTTTCCTAAGGCTAGGGAGGATCGCATTGAACCCATGAAGCTAAGTTGACTCATGTGATCCAATCATTTAATGCTTCCAAGAAGTAGGTAGTTGGGGTAGTTATTGTCTTGGGGAAAGGAAGCCATGTGGGTCTAAGATTTCTTGTGTCAGTCACCCTGTAGTACTGGGAATGGGGGTTGCTTATTGGGTAAGTGATCAATCAAATTGAAGTAATCCTTAAATTATTTGTCAGTTGGAAGTTGATGTAGACAATTCCTTGGTCTAAGCAATTTGACCCTTCAAGTCAAGGGATCTATCTCTTTGTTTTTGGGCGATTTGAGAGTGTTTCTGATTTTTGGTTCATGGTCAAGGCTGAAAGTCGAGTATGGAGTCTGTGAGCACATCCCTTATGTATTTTCCATTTGCGAGAGCTTGCAGATTGTCTCAGCTGTTGAACTTGTTCCTTAGATCTTGAGTGTAAGCCAACGATTGGAAGATTGTTCCAATACTATCTAAGTATGTCTAACATTGGTGAAGTTGGTCTATGAATCCTCTGCACCTAGTTGTCATAATCATACCGAGGACTTGTTGAATCCTTCCCCAATATAATTCGCATGCCAAATATCCGTCGCTCCTTATTGTTTGATGTCATATTGAGCATAGTTTCCATTTAGTCCTGTTATAACTTGAGTGGTCAATTAGACTACAATTGGAGTGACTCCTTGGAAGGTAGTTGGGTGTGCGTAGCCGATATTTGTAAGCCTTAAGAGGATATAACCTCTAGGAAGATGATCCGGGTTTTGGATGGTCTTTCTATGCACACAATGAATAACACCTAGAGGAAGGTGATTCCTAAGGGACTATTGAGTAGTGAAGGGGTACCTTCTTCGTGTTTTGTGGGGAGGGTAAAGTGGACCAAAAGATAACCGAGTATGAATGAGGTGCCTACAATTTTGATGGTAAACCAAATATGACTATTTGTAACTCTTGAGTTTTCTAAACGCCCATATGGTGTTGATTGAGTGGTTTTGAGTACAAAAGTACAGGTATGGAGCATGGAATTTGTTGATGAGACTAGTGAAGGTTGAGACCTCCTAGTAGACAACCAGGTTGGGTGGTATTTCTATGCACACATTGAATAACACCTAGAGAAAGCTGACACACAGGTGTTATTGATCAGTGAAGGGGTACCTTCTTGGTGTTGTGTGGAATAGGTACTCTGGACCCCATGCTGGTTGATTCTGAATAAGGTTCCTCTAACTCTATTGTGAGATACTAGTTAGCATTTCCCCTCCACTACCTTTGCAGCCTGTTAACCCAGCTATGCATTGGCTTGGTTGTGGCCTTGTGTCTATTTGACTGAGAGTGAGCTATGAAAAGTTCCCCTTTCCTTAATGAAATCATGCCCAACATGGGGGTGGCCTCTTAGCAGAAATAGTATATGCTAGATAGAGTTCCTACGATCGGGTGGAATGTTTCTCTTCCATTGTCAGTTGCTTGGAGAAGCTACATTAAAGATAAGTGTTTACATGATGCCTCATTGTTGTTATTTCAATTCCAATGTATGAATGTTAAATTGAAAAGATGAAGATGCACACTAAAATCAGTAGTTGTGAATATGAATTGCTTGGTTAGTAGTAATCATGAAACTTGGAATCTAAGTGTTGGATATTTCAATTCATTAAATGCTTATGTATAGATCTATGTCTTGCATATGAAGTCCCATTATGAATACAATGCTAAATCTGCAGGAATTCAATGAATAGAAATTAGAAGTTGAAGTTTCCACATAGTGGCTGTCGTGCATGGAGGTCAACATGCAGTGGTTAAAGGTTGTCGCATGGTGGGTCATGTGATGATCAGACTTAATGCACACAATGTATCTGCACGATAGAGAAATTGATAAGCGTAGGATTGCATAAGGTTAATTCACTGCGCATAGTGTTACACATAGGCCAAAGTATGATTCACACAATGCATCAAACAAAGCAAGTAAAAATTAAATGTATGTCGTAGACTTATGCACAGTCATATATTTATTAAAAGAGACATCGATATGTCTTGGTATAAGAAAGAAAGTATGCCCCGTGGTCACAATGGGCCACTGAGGCTACCGGGGACATGACAAAGTGGTATCAAAGAAGTGATTTCAACACTAGGCCTCTAAGTATAGGAGGAAGCTAGTGTGGTAATGTTAAAATAATTATCAGGATTTATTAATGTGTTATCTAATAAAAATTCTATTTTTGCATAGCTCTAGCAGCAACAGTAAGACTATTATACCAAAGGAAAAAAGGCAGCAAGAAGAAGAATCATGAATGTAGCTAGTGGAATAATCATCATGGATGATGCACATGAAGTCGAAATTCAGAACCCATTTACGGCCTTGTAAATCAGTCCTTTCGACTTCTGTAGTTCCGCAATCTGCATGCAGAACTCGGAAGTCATATTTCTCCAACCCCAATGATGGTTGCTTCCCGCAACCCTCATTCCGCATTCCGCATTGTGGATGTGTAAATGCGGAATTCCATATTCCAACTCCGTGAAATTTTACCTCCTGCAATCCACAATCCACATTCCACATTCTGCATTGAGGATGCGGGAATGAGGAATTCCATATTCCAACTTCGGGGAATTTTACGTCCCGCAATCCGCATTCCACATTCTGCATTCTGCATTCCGCATTCCGCAATCAGATGATGGATCCCATTCCCAACATCACACCGCCTTTAGTGGTGACAAGGTGGTACACAGGTACTTGTTTATTTGCAAATTAAGTGAAGTTTGACCGAGTAGAACCCATGACAAGTGTGTCTAAATGGATTCTAGTAGTCTAAAGATCAGAGGATTTGGATTTTTTGGGATGGTTTTTGATAAGTTTAGTTTAGAATTGTTGGAATCACAAATATAAGGTTGACTAGGTGGAACAAATATAAGATTGAATATGTGGAACAAATATAAGATTGAACAAGTGGAATCACAAGGTTGAATTTGGGTAGGATATGGAGTTTTTAACATGTTGATCCATTTTTGCAATAAAAAATGTACTATGAACAATAAAAAGTTATGATTTGGCCAAAGATTAGATTGTTAGATTCTATTATTAATAACAAAAAACATTAAAATTGTCTAATCTTTAGATAGCTCTAGATAAATTTGGCCAAATAGAAACTCAAAAATAAAGCATTTGGCCCAGTTAACCAAGACTAATTTAATTGAGGATATGGATTTTTAGTGTTTGATGAATATTTTTCCATAAATGACTAGGATTAGAACAAAAGGGACAAATACAATTGGGACCTTCATCAAAGCATTATATATCATGTAGATGGGCTATGGTAACGTGCCTATGTTATCCAAAGTGACTAATGGGAAGATAAACAAACACAAATGAGTTGATATACAAATATGAAGAAGGTAGTTATGATCATCCACAAAGGGGTTGAATGTGGTGAAAGAGCTATAAATACTCTCCACACCCACATCCAAAGTCGTATGTGTGTGGAGAGTATAAATGGTGAAATCCATACATTAGAAATATTACTTGTTTACCAAGGGTATTAAAGAATATATTCTCTAACGTCAAAGTTATTAACTTCACAATCAACTTTTAAAAGACATTTAGATCTATCCACCTTTTTTAATCTTTTTACTAATAAATTCTTTCTTATGTGATTTGTAAACCATCTTGGATATTCCAATGGTAACCTCACCAAAATAGATCTAATACTTAGAACAAATGCACTGATCTAGTGCTCAATTACATGACCATTTATTGGTATTTTTAGTGCTTTAACATAATAAAATAATTCACAATTAAGATGCTTTAACTATTGTGAAATAAAAATAGAAATACAATAGAAAAGACATATTGTTACACAATATTTACCATGGGAAACTTGATGTGGGAAAACCCAACAAGAAATTAAAAATTATGCCTTTGATTTTTATATAATGGAGATTACAATATGGAATACAAAGTGGTCCACTAAAGTTTGTTGTGAAGCTTGTTGTGAAGGTATGAGACACTATGGTTTGTTGTGGTGCTCTATATATAAATTCTCTATCTTTGTTGTATTATAATATCCTCCAAACACATTGATTGTACTATATAAGAACAATGGTGCCCAAAGAAAGTGAACCTTTTTCCTCATTATGCTAAGATTTTTAGCTATAATTAAGACTACTAAAGCTATACTTTTGGATCCCACTTGGGATTCCCTTGATGCTTCTAGAAGTATTGACTGGATTCTCACATGTTATTAGTTTCGTATGGATGAACTTATCATGGTGAGATGCCATCGCTACTAGTAGGACCTATAGAGAATAATAGTTTGATACCATGCTAGGGTGCCATATATATATATATATTTCAAAAAAAAATTTGCATATAATTTATAGAGGTTGGTATTATAAAAAAGTTGCATATGAGTAGCATAATTTGGTCTCAAAACTACATTTATGTTTATAGTTTTGAAAGAACAAATCCCTAATCTAAAATCTCACTACCATGAAGAACCAAACTACAACCTCCATTTCACCTTCAATTCAATCCCTAATCTCCTATCACACCATTGAGCCAAGCTTCACTCCTCAACGGAAAGTAGGTAAAGGATAACCCTTGTAAGACATGTTAAACCCCAAAATAGCAAGCAACCTTAGCAAATGATAAAACCCAATTGCAATAAAGAGAAGATCTATTACCCCACCTCCTTTGTGTGTGTTCTTCCCCTGTGGATGCATGACCACCCTTAGAAGCAATGTCAAAGTCCATCCTCTCATCATAATTTATAATGCTAGAACTTGACAAAGTCTTAGAATTTAGCTACAACTTATAGAAATTTCCCTTTGGAACACCTATTAAGAACCCTGTGTGTGTTGGCCTCTCCTTAACCATTGCTTCATGTAATGGAACCCTCGATCCTACCCCTAAATCGTGGCAAGAAATCATGGAATTGCAATGGCAAGTGTTATGTGTTATGCGTGTGATATGGGAAAGCATTGTATTTCTTTTAATGTTGTTTGATTTCAAGATTTATTTCTTTTCTATTGTTTTTTTATTCATATCTAATATGTTCGCTCCCCCCCCCCACCTCCCCCCCCCCCCAACTAAACCAAAAACCTTGGTAGGTGGGTAAATATTATGTTTGGGTTTAGGTGTATGAACCCATATGTATAGTCAACCCATGTAATTTCATTTTTTTTGTAAAGTTCAGGACTTGAAGATTATATTATCAAAAAGGAGAACTATACAGATACAAGGGTGACCAACCTACCACTAGGGAAACCAAACCAGTCACCCCTCCTTAGTTTAGAAATTAACTTCTAGTTATAGCTATTGCTACTAAAGAAAACATGAAGTCTGAGACTATGATGAGTGTTCGTCTCACCGTCTATGAAGATCGTGATGCTAAAATTAAAAGACAAACTTCCCCATAGGTTGGGGTTATTGGCCATTAAATCTAAAAGAGTTGAATTTAAAGTAGAAACCGACTGACCAACTAAACACCAAGCCCTCCTAGAGGGGTAGCAACATATAAGACTAAGTATCATATAGAATGGTAATGGGATGTGTCACCTTGGAGATAGTCGCTTTAGTTTTTGTGGTCGCCCTGATTTTGTTGAGATATTGTAACTTCTAAGAATATTAAAATTGTACTTTATTATTTCGGAGATGTTTCATTCCTCCGTGGAGACCCTATTGTATCCCGGAGATGTTTCATTCCTCCATGGAGAATGTGGTAACTTGGGTTATTAGACTTCCCTAGTGGGGTCGACCCTTTATGAGTCATGTGGGTTAAAGGGTTGTTAGACCACCCTAGTGTGGGTCGGCCCAGTCAACACTATGTTAAGTGGTTAAGTTGGGGCCAGCCTAGCTAGTGTAAAAGTCAAGTCGGAGTTGTGTATAAATAGAGGAGGTGTGTTCCTCATTTAACACGCATTCACTCACTTGTGATTGGAGCATAGGTGAGAGAGAGATCTGCTATGGAGGAGAAGGAGATCATGTTTGTGGATTACATCTTTGTATTTGCTGGTCATATATATTGAGGAAGCTTTGCTGGGTTTTCTACCCCATGAGGGTTTCCTAGGATAAATTTGTGTCTCTTGTGTTTATGTTGTGCTGTTATTCTTTTAGTGATCCTGTATATTCTATTGTTGTGAAATGGAATGTAATAGTGATATTTTATATCTTAGAATATTGAATTTTAACATGGTATCAGAGCTATCCTTAAGGAAGGCAATGTATGGCACTTATGACACTTGTCTCACTTGCGACAACTTGAAAGTTAGGGTTTTATATAGCAAAAACTAGTCATCGTGGAACTTTCGCTATAAATCCATTTTGGCGAAGGTTCAGGATCTGAAACTTCTACAGGTCATATATAGCATCCCCCTGTACGTTGTTTCCTAAGGACAACCTCATATTTGTTTTACTTTGTGAGATATGATCAATACAAGTTAGTGTTTCTGCCTCTTCCAGAATGCAGTCCTAAACAGGTGAACTAGCAAAAAAGGTCATATATAGGGCTAGGAATATCCAAATGAAATTTCATAAAAATTGACAGGTAGGGAACGGACTGTAGTTTCACAGTTCCGCTTTTTAGAGGTTGAAGTTGAAACACTTACACGTGGCACTTCGTACAAGTTCGCTATATTGTTTCATCCCATAAACAGATCACATTGCGACTTTTGGAATAACTCTCTCTCAGAGAATCCATTTGAGGTCAAACCTATGGGGTTGGAAAGATGACAGGTCAAGCTACAATAAGACAAATTTTCAGACCCTGCAGATCTGAAATTGAAGAGATACGCCAGAAACAATATGGCACATCTGAATTGGATCAACGGAGGAAATCTAAGAAGAGGAGGAAGAAGCTCTCACTTAGGGTTTTCAGTGTTTAGGTTTGGAAGGACCTAATACAATGTTGGAGACACCTGATACAACATTTGAAGCTTTGATAATGAATTTGGAATCCATTTTTCATAGATATTAATCCTCCATCAAAATATTGTGGGAGGAAGGAGATTGAAAATTAGGGTTTCCAAGTAAGAAGAAACCCTAGCAAAGTTGGGAGACTCATAGGGCAGCGATGAAGAAGTTTTAAATGGAACTGATATCCTATCATCCTAGAACCATGACCATACATAAGATGTTTACAAGTGATCTACCTTGGATGGTTAGGGTTTCACCCTTATAGAGAAGACTACTCGACAGGTATGACTTGAGAAGACACAGGTATGTTTCGAAATCTGATTCTTGATTAAGTTCATAATATGTTTGTCTTCATGTTATTGAGGTTATTACAATTATGATTGTTTGATAATGAGTGCATGTGAGTGATAGAAGACATTCATTGATTAGGTTTATGACACTTATGATTGTACTAATGCACCCGTGGTGTCGTATGAGGACGATGTTGTTTGCTAACAAGATACAGGTAGATCAAGAAAGACAAATCAAGTTCTATGACCATGATGACATGAAGACAAAGAATCATCCATAATCTTTGATCACATAGAAGCTCTACTTACAAGGTATGTATGACTTTGTTCTACTATGCTTAACTTATTAAATATGCAAGTTCTAGCACAAGGTCTCTAAATTATTGAAGAGAACAAAGAAGTTATTATTTGGGTATGTTAAGACATAACCAAGCTTGATAATCCAGTTATGTTTTCCTATATCAACTTAGAATCCTACTTTGTTAGGATCTTAGGTAAGTATACCTATGTATGAAATTATCATGACCATACATACTTAAGATTATTTAGAATCATAATGTTTTGATAGTATTGAGACTATACTAATGAATGTATGAGGATGACACTAGTGCACACTTGAGCATGCATAGTGGTACAGAATGGATAGAAGTTCACAGACATATAATGATGCTATCATAAAATAGAGATCAAGCAGGAGGAAACCACACAAACATAAAAGATAAGTATTTGAGTTGTTATTTGAATTACTTCTTGAATCTCTGAATAGTCAATGATAGTTGTATGCATATTTGTATTCCTAGAATATATCATGCATAGTGTAAGCATTCATATACCATTGAATAGTATACTACTAATATGCATATGATGGGTAAGTTGGACAAACATTCCATTGTTGTTTATCTAGAATGAAACCTCTTTGCTGACATGCTGAGAGTTGTGCACGCTCTTGATAATATGTTCTGGTAGAGATGGAAGGCATCTAGATAACCAGTGTATGTGTCACCTACCCAAATTCTGAAAATATTATTTTACTGACAAAATACTTTAGGTTAAATTTTAATTACAAAGTTTTGTGATTATGACCAAGTTTGGTCAAGGATGAATGTAATTACTGATTATTATTATTTAATAAATTAAAGTAGGAGACAAACACCCAAGGGAACTATTAAATGAGTGTTCACTAACCCACTAGGAGGAATGGAAGCTGTTAGAAGGTATGGGAGAGATGGAAGCATTTGCACTTCACCACTAGGTGTTGCTTATGGGACAACTACCCCTAAAAATGTGGCATTATCCACCAGGTGGGTGGGAGTGAGCAGGCAGCTCATTAAATGACCAGTTAACCACTAAAAGGCCTAGAAAGCCTACATAAGGCAATTCGAATTGGGTAGTCAACCTTTACAATATTTTCTAGAGAAATATTCCTCAAGTGCATCAGGTGATCACTGAGAGATTCGAATAGGGAGGCTATGTGAGAGTGCAACTGTAAGTCTGCTAAGTATACTGAGAAGGAATACCAGAGGTGCTGGTGTAGGTCTCTTTGACTGCTGAGTCTTGATGACTGGATAATATACATTCTATTGCAAGTTGATGTGCTAAGGATTCTACAGAATCTTCCTCCTGATGATTCAGTGAACAGGCTCGGGGGTCCTAAGGCAAGTAACCTGGCTGTATTCAGAAATTGGTTGGGTGGAACAGGTTCCTTGGGCTGTTTGTTTCTCCTACAGTTAACCAAGTTTTACTGTTCCTACTTTTGTTTACAGTTTAATGTTTCTACTTAGCAGAATTATTAAACTCTGTCATGTAAAAGAAGTTATTTTATTTTCTGATCTACGTATGATTCTGAATGAAAAAGCTTGGTGAAATAATTGAATTGATAACCATCTCTATATTTTTCCCCATGTTGTTCTCTGCATAGTACTCTAGTATAGAGAAGCAAATTAAGAAAAATAAGTGATAGGCAGAATGCCATTGATTGGAAGAATGATTATAGTAGTATTCTTGTTAAAATTCTGTCCTATATTTAAACACATTAACATTACAGTATAGCATCAACAGCAGTATAGAATTTATTTAATTAATACATGAAAGAAAAACACAGTATGTTTCTGCACAGTTCTATATATTTCTTTTAACTCTATTTATTTCAGATAGTAAGCAAATGAACATCAATATTATACATTTCATGTTTTTCAAGCAAGTGTAATTTCAAGAATAATAGCAGCTGCAAGAATTAATTTATGCACAAGGTTTATATGTTTCCATTTCAAATACATCTTTTTCAGATAGAAATATCATGCAATTCAACATTTATTTCCCTAATGTTTTCCAGTAAAGTATAGTCTAGGAATTTAGCATCTGCAAAATCTATTCTTTGCACAAAATTATTATATGTAAACCTATTAATTCATCATCCATTCATTTCAGTATTTAAAATACAAATATATTCACGGTAGTATCAAAACCCTATGATCGCAAACCCTAGAATCTAAAAGTTCTTTTAGTACATTGTTCATAATCCTCTCATCAAGCCATTCATGGCAAACTTTAGACATTATTTCAGAAATTATAGCAATTATGATTTACTAAACCCTAGTTATCATTTTCTAGAACCATACTATCTTTTGTACATGGCGATTTTACCATCGAAGCATTATTTAGCACTTAGTCAAAAGCACGAGTTTGTATCAATGTCGAACATTAGCTCACAACCCTAGCATTAAAACTTACACAGCGTCGAAATATTCATATACGAGCTAAGGTCTATTTCGTGGTTCAAACTTCTCTGCATAAGTAAGGATGCCAAGGAAAACAACAGGTAGGGTTTCATTCTTTGAACAAATTAGAACCCAAAGGCAATAGCCATTTCGAAAACAATTAGAATCAGACCAAATTTCATTTCGTCACAATCTCAAAACTTTAATTTAAACTTAAACAGAGTTTGCATTCGGGCATTTCATGATTCCAAAAACTACTCAGGGTTTATACCTTATCAGAATAACACTACAAATACATGTTCGAAGCTCATTTCAAACGAAGTAGCAAGACATTACATGGCCGAATAACATATTAAACACTGAGTGTGTATCTTCTATTCTTCCTTGACCAAATTAAAACAGTAAAACGTAAAAACTCGACTATTACTCCGAACCAAGTTGAAATTCCAACTATCGTCACACCATATTCACTAGCTAAACCATGCCAAAGGCACCTATAAGGTTTCAAGAACCACCGAGGCTTACCCTGAAGCAGTTGCGGCACTTCCATTTCCAATCCTTGGTATAGAAACCTTCCAACCAAGTGGGCACCTGCGAAGTTACACGTTTGAAAGGTTAAAAGCATGCAAACACAAATAAAAAGTAAGTTCACAGTATTACACTCAGTATCAAACTACTTACCCTTAGAACGAAGCCTCTGATCTTAGAATCACCACTCCTGCAAAGATGAAGAAGCCTGAAGATGGTTGCAGCATTCACAAATGCAAGGACTCAGAAGACAATACCATCTATTGGAGAAATCGAAAGCCAAATGCAAACCACTCTCAACAACTGACAGAAGAACCACACTTCTTATGACTGTATCGTGGCTCTATGGAACGAAGCATAAGCCTGTAACTTTAACTATTTCACTTAGGTCTCAGGTTCAATACCGAGGAGGAGTCCTCCTCTCAGAAAATCAAACAACCCTACATCGCAGCATTCGGTCGGCACCACTAAGCATAACAATGAAGACAAGAAACCAACTTCCATCACTTACCATTGCAAGTTTAGGGTTTTGTTCACAGCCTTAGATCATAGGAAAATCAATGGTGGATCAATTGCCGGTAAGGTATGTTGATAATTGAACCTGCAATACGATCAATACCATTTAATAGCTGCATCTACCAACTACCAAGTAAGCAAGCTGAGAGCTAGTGCATAGCACAGCTTAGTCTCATCATGGCGATCGTTCAAATCACAAGCATGTGAAGATCTTATGGCAAAGCTTCCACATCACCATCAAGTGGATCGACATTAATAGCTAAGACCTGTCATCGCCAGTTCAAGCATGTTAAGGACTGAGCTTTATTACCTGTCACAAATCAAATTCATTGTGGTGTTAAACCCATAAAATGCACATTGTTATATAGTCCAAAGGTTTGTCATGGGCATCGTATCAATGGTATTATTATACCAAAATGTTTATGCATAGATACTATCGAATATGCAATTCGATGCTATAGTTTTATTATATATATTGTAATCCATTTTAAAAAGAAATAAAGTCTTAGCTATAGTTTTCAATTTTTTCAATATATTCTATAATGTTAGATCATAGCATACATGCCTTATTCATAATATGTTTTATAAATTTGCTTTGTATTGCAAATTATAACGACAAATATAATAGCATAAGTATAATTAAAAGGTGGCAATGTAAACTTTAATGATGAGTTCATAGCATGGATACTAATCACTATATTTTCACATATTATCTAGGTAATAATAATCAAATGATGAATTAGGGACTTAAATAGTCTAAGTTTTAAAGTTACATGCTGTATTGATAATTCAATAGTGTAATCGCTACTTCTTCAAGCTTTCAATTAGAATTACATTTGGACATTGGGTCATTGAGTTGTTATAGTAATGGATATTTTAGATGACCTCTCATTGATAAACAATAAATAACATTATAACAAACAAACTGACGATGTGTTGAAGAGTTTGTAATCTAGCACATAAACTAGGATTGGAACCAAAATACCCATACCTCTAGTAACTTGTTTTCGTAGGGTAGTACTTATTTTTGTTTCATGTTATATTGACGATGAATTGATGAACTCATGTACTCTTAACTGAGGGTTGTGGTATAATTTCTTACCTGTGTTCTGCACATGGAAACAGATTTCAAATGCCTTAGCTAATTGTAGCTAAGTAAACCCCAGTGTACCTCGTAGGACCCCTTCGTCAACATACAAACAAACTATCAGGACTTCATCAAGAACATCATAATAGTACAAACTATGTACAACATGTAATCATATTCAGAACTTAAGCAAATCTGCAAACTGTACTAGTATACATAATCATAAAAGAATCTTTCATTAAGAAGCTTAGCATCCGTTCAAATCTGAAATAGAAAATACAAATATATCTTATTTTATTTGAGAAGTATGACGTGGCATCATTATTGATTATCTTAGTTAAGAAATTTAATTAACTTATATGTTCCGCATTAATGACTTTGATAATTATTACTATTATGATTTTTTTTTAAATTTTCGTATTTTTTCGGGATGTTACATGTGGTATCAGAGCTCATGTTCGAACTCTAGGCCTGAAAAAGGTCCAAGAACACGTAGAAGAAAATTTATTATAGCAGAAATCTTACTAATTCGAAAATTTAAAACTATTTGTGTTATACAGAAATTATTTTGAGTTATAGGTATGGAAGGATCAGCTGAACATTTAGAAGACAAATTTCGACTCAACAGTCATAGCATGGGACAACATTTCGAAGGAGAAGAATTCCATGGTGAATTAAACGACAATTCGTCAGAATTGTTATGAGCATTTCAAGAATTAAAGGCAGAAATCAGATCTATAAAACAAGACAATGAGAAAATTCTAAAGGCACAAGATGAACTAAATCAAGTATTGTTCGAACAATGCCCAACGGATGAACAGAATAGAGAAATTGAAAATGCCTCCAAGATTGAAGATTTACCTCATCCAGAAAAAAGTAAAAAGATGAAAACTGATGATGCAAACAACATTTCAACATCATCAGAAGCTGCCCATGAAAAACGGAAAAAGAAATGAAATTATTCAAGTGACAGTAGCGAAGGGGACTACAAACCCAAAAGAAAAAGTCACAAATAGTATGAGCAAATTTTTCGGGAGTTCAAGAAAATCAAACCCCCAACCTTCAATGGTAAAACTGAAAAAGGAGAGACATCAGAATCTTGGTTGTCGGGCATGAAAAAGTATTTCCAAATATATGATTATTTTGAATCATTGAAGGCAAAGATGGCAATCTACAACTTGATCGGCAAGAAGGATATTTGGTGGCAGGACATCAAAAGAGTGAAGGGCATTAAGGACAAAGATGTGAATTGGAGTACTTTCAAACGATACTTCAAAAAGAAGTTCTTATCGAAAGAATACTATGAAGAAAAATCAAAGGAGTTCTATGACTTAAAGCTGGGAAGTATGACCATGAAGGCGATGAACAGTAAATTTCTGAATTTACTAAGATATGTGCCATACCTCGTGGAAGAAAAACCGAAGATCCAAAGATACCTGAGTTTTCTACCTTTCAACATCAAGGACAGAATCGAGTATGACAATCCAAAGACCTTAGAAGAGGACACGAGGAAAGCAACTTTCTGTTATGATACCAATTGAAAAAGAGAAGGAATATCAAACTGGAAAAGCCATAAACCCAGCAATTTTGAGCTAAAAAAAGAAAAATTTCAGGTTTAGTGGAAATTCTGGTTTCCAAAGGAAAAAATTTCAGAATCGGAATTTTCAAGGAAACAATCCCAGAAACAGTCAGCAACAGAATTGTATAGCTCCTAGAAACACTCCCAATACTACCAGAACTAATGATCAAAAGGCACTTATCAAATGTTTTGAGTGTCAAGGTTCTCATTATGCATCAGAATGCCCAAAGAGGAAGCGGATAGCTAACAACATTCATTCTATTCAGACTGAACCTATTGTTGGAGACTTGGCAAGGGAGATGCCCGAAATTAATGCAGCACTCGACAACAGACAAGCAGATCATCAAATCTCTATGGTAGAGATTGAAGGTATGCTACAAAATCATCTTGTTACTATTTTGATTGATCCAGGTGCTAGCTTAAGTTATATATCACCAGATATTGTAGAAAGTTTTAAATTGAAAACAAAAAAGTTCAGTAAATCTTGGTTAGTTAGAATAGCAATAGGAACAAAGAGAAAAGTATCATATTTTATTGAAAGTTGTGCTTTATCCATGAATCAGTTAAAGACACAAACCAGGTTGAATGTTTTACCTTTAGGATCCTATGATATTATAATCGGAATGGATTGGTTAGAAGCTCATCATGTCATTTTGAACTGTTATGAGAAAAGTTTTACATGTTTAAATAATGAAGGAGAAACTGTAGAGGTAAAAGGTATTCCAAGAAAGACATCCCTTAGACAGATTTCATCCATGCAAGTAAAGAGGGCAGTTAGAAAAGGATGTTAGTTGTTTGCAGTAAATGACAAGTTTATTTGTAAAAAGGACAAACTGAAACTAGAAGACATACCTGTCCTAAAGGATTTCAAAGATGTTTTTCCTAAGGAGATTCCAGGATTACCTCCTAAGAGAGATTTAGATTTTACCATCGAATTAATACCAGGAGCTGTACCGAATTCTAAAGCTCCATATAGGATGAATATACTGGAATTAAATAAGTTGAAATCACAGTTGAAGGAACTGATTGATAAAAACTATATAAGACCCAGCGTGTCTCCTTAGGGAGCACTTGTTATATTTGTTAAGAAGAAAGATGGAACCCTAAGACTATGCATAGATCATCGCCAGCTGAATAAGATGACAATCAAGAATCGATATATGTTGCCCCACATAGACGATCTATTTGATCAGCTGCGTGGAGCAACAATATTTTCAAAGATTGATCTAAGGTCAGGATATCATCAAGTACGGGTTAAGGATGAGGATATTTTCAAAACAGCTTTTAGAACTCGATATGGACATTATGAGTTCGTAGTCATGCCATTTGGCTTGACTAATGCTCTGGCTGTATTTATGTGTTTAATGAACAATATTATGCACAAATACTTAGATAAGTTTGCTATTGTGTTCATAGACGACATTTTAGTGTATTCTAAAAGCAAAGAAGAGCATGACAAACATCTACGGATTATCTTACAAGTTCTAAGAGATCATCAATTGTACGCTAAGTTTAGTAAGTGTGACTTTCACAAACACAAAATTCAGTATGTAGGACACATAATTTCTAAGGAAGGAATCTCGGTTGACCCCGATAAGATAAAAGCCATTAATAATTGGCCGGTTCCTAAGGATGTGTTGGATGTAAAATCATTTATGGGTATTACTGGATATTACAAAAAATTTATAGAGGGTTTTTCAAAGATTGTAGACCCCATAACCTCCTTGCAGAAGAAAGGGAAGAAATTTGTGTGGAATCAGAAATGTTCAAACAGTTTTAAGAAGCTAAAGGAACTACTAACTACAGCACCTATTGTGAGGATAGAAGATCCTAATAAGGATTTTATAGTTTGCGCAGATGCATGTAATGACGGACTCGGTGGAGTCCTAACACAAGAAGGGCATGTTGTGGCATACGAATCTAGAAAGCTGAAAATACATGAGAAGAACTACTCTACTTATGATTTGGAGTTATTAGCAGTAATTCACGCTTTAAAAATGCGGCGTCACCACCTTATTGGCAGAAAATTTACCTTGTTGAAAGATAACATGGGTCTGAAATATTTATTAGATCAGACAAATCTGAATGCTAGACAAGATAGATGGTTAACTTTTCTAAGTGAGTATGATTTCGAAATTCAATATATTAAAGGGAAAGAGAACAAGGTTGTTGATGCATTAAGTCATGAAGCAAAACTGAATTTTATTTCAGCCATCAGTACTTACTCAACAGATTTAGAAAATTAGATCCTTGAAAGGAGTGAAATGGATGAAGAATACAAAAAATTACAAGAAAAGATAGCAAATAACAGTTCTAAAAATTCTATGGCAGATTACAGTTTAAAGGAAAATGGACTGTTATTATACAAAAACAGATTGTATGTACCCAACATACCAGAAGTAAAAATTCTGATTTTAAATGAGATGCACAAAAGCCATTACTCTAGTCATCCAGATTATCAGAAAACCATCACTATGCTACAAAAATAGTATTATTGGCCCAGAATGAAAGATGAAGTAGCAGAGTACATAGCTAAGTATTTGGACTGTCAAAAAGTGAATGTTGAAAATCAACATCCGGTTGGACTGTTGCAGCCATTGCCTATACCTAGCTACAAATGGGAAGTGATAAGCATAGACTTTATTATTGGACTACCCAAAAATCAGAAACAAAACGACTCTATCATGGTGGTAGTGGATAAACTTAGCAAGGCATCACACTTTATACCTATGAAAACTACTCATAAGGCTCCATACATTGCAAAAATATTTATGAAACAGCTTTTTCGATTACATGGAATACCGAAAGTGATAATTTTAGATCGTGACTCTAAGTTTACTAGAAACTTTTGGAGGTCCTTGTTTAAAGGGTCGAATACAACCTTAAACTTCAGCACAACATTTCATCCACAAACGGATGGACAGACAAAAAGAGTGAATCAGGTATTGGAAGACTTGTTGAGAATGTATGTTAAGGATCAGCCTGGTAAGTGGGAAGACTACTTACATTTAGCAGAATTTGCATATAATAACCATTATCATGCATCAGCCAAACTTAGCCCTTTTGAAATTCTTTATGGTAGGAAATGT
Organism: Larix kaempferi; assembly: GCA_027924585.1. Classification (NCBI taxonomy): domain Eukaryota; kingdom Viridiplantae; phylum Streptophyta; class Pinopsida; order Pinales; family Pinaceae; genus Larix; species Larix kaempferi. The sequence goes on along the minus strand of BSBM01000155.1, from coordinate 20,287,635 downwards.
GATACACTTGTTTCTTGGAATGATCCAGTAAATAGAGTTATTTTAGGACCTAAATTGTTGCAGGAGTTAGAACTAATTGTGAAACAGTACAAAGAAATCTAAAAGCTGCCCAAGATAGGAAAAAGAGTCAAGCAGATCTTAAAAGGACTCATAAAGAGTTCCAGGTTGGTGAACATGTTTTCCTTAAGGTAATACCAAAAAAGAGTTCATTGAAATTGGGAAGTTGTGCCAAGTTGGCACCCAGGTATTGTAGTCCTTTCGAAATATTGTCAAGAGTTGGACCAGTGGCATACCAACTGGCTTTGCCACCGAATTTAAAGATACATAATGTTTTTCATATATCATTTTTAAAGAAGTATGTACATGATGCTACTCATGTTGTAAATTGGAATGATGTACAGGTTGGACAAGACGACAATTTTCAGGTGGAACCAGACTGTATCCTCGAAAAGAGGGAAACTCTACACCGGAATCGCACCATTGGGCAGGTAAAGGTGCAATGGAAGAACCTTAGCCCAGAAGAGGCAACCTGGAAGTTGGAGAGTAGTATGTAGTTAGCATACCCAACTTTGTTTCAGGAACACTCAGAGAGTGATTAATCAACATTGACGACGATGTTGAGACTTAGGGGGGGTGTATGTCATCTACCCAAATTCTGAAAATATTATTTTATTGACAAAATACTTTATGTTAAATTTTAATTACAAAGTTTTGTAATTATGACCAATTTTGGTCAAGGATGAATGTAATTATTGATTATTATTATTTAATAAATTAAAGTAGGATACAAACACCCAAGGGAACTGTTAAATGAGTGTTCAGTGACCCACTAGGAGGAATGGAAGTTGTTAGAAGGTATGTGACAGATGGCAGCATTTGCACTTCACCACTAGCTGTTGGCTATGGGACAACTACCCTTAAAAATGTGGCATTATCCCTCAGGTGGGTGGGAGTGAGCAGGTAGCTCATTAAATTACCAGTTAACCACTAAAAGGCTTAGGAAGCCTACATAAGGCAATTCGAATTGGGCAGGCAGCCCTTACAATATTTTATGGATAAATATTCCTCAAGTGCATCAGGTGATCACTGAAAGATTCGAATAGGGAGGCTATGTGAGAGTGCAACTGTAAGTCTGCTAAGTATACTGAGAAGGCATACCAGAGGTGTTGGTGCAGGTCTCTTTGACTACTGAGTCTTGATGACTGGATAATCTACATTCTATTGCAAGTTGATGTGCTAAGGCTTCTATAGAATCTTCCTCCTGGTGGTTCAGTGAACAAGCTTGGGGGTCCTAAGGAAAGTAACTTGGCTATCTTCAGGAATTGGTTGGGTGGAACAGGTTCCTTGAGCTATTTGTTTATCCTACAGTTAACCAGGTTTTACTATTCCTACTTTTGTTTACAGTTTAATGTTTCTGCTTAGTAAAATTATTAAACTCTGTCATGTAAAAGAAGTTGTTTTATTTTCTGATCTAAGTATGATTCTGAATGAAAAAGCTTGGTGAAATAATTGAATTGATAACCATCTCTATATTTTTTCCCATGTTGTTTTCTACATAGTACTCTAGTATAAAGAAGCAAATTAAGAAAGATAAGTGATAGGTAGAATGCCATTGATTGGAAGAATGTTTACAGTAGTATTCTTGTTAAAATTTCGTCCTATATTTAAACACAATAACATTATAGTATAGCATCAACAACAGTATAGATTTTATTTAATTAATATATGAAAGAAAAACATAGTATGTTTCTGCATAGTTCTATATATTTCTTTTAACTCTATTTATTTCAGATAGTAAGCAAATGCACATCAATATTATACATTTCATGTTTTTCAAGCAAGTGTAATTTCAAGAATAATAGCTGCTGCAAGAATTAATTTCTGCACAAGGTTTATATGTTTCCATTTCAAATACATATTTTTCAAATAGAAATATCATGCAATTCAACATTTATTTCCCTAATGTTTTCTAGTAAAGTATAGTCTAGAAATTTAGCATCTGCAAAATCTATTCTCTGCACAAAATTATTATATGTAAACCTATTAATTCATCATCCATTCATTTCAGTATTTAAAATACAAGTCTATTCACAGTAGTATCAAAACCCTCTTATCGCAAACCCTAGAATCTAAATGTTCTTTTAGTACATAGTTCACAATCCTCTCATTAAGCCATTCATGGAAAACTTTAGACATTATTTTAGAAATTATAGCAATTATGATTTACTAAACCCTAGTTATCGTTTTCTAGAACCATACTATCTTTTGTACATGGCGAGTTTACCATCGAAGCATTATTTAGCACTTAATCGAAAGCACGAGTTTGTATCGATGTTGAACATTACCTCACAACCCTCGCATTAAAACTTACACAGCGTCGAAATATTCATATACGAGATAAGGTCTATTTCGTGGTTCAAACTTCTCTGCATAAGTAAGGATGCCAAGGAAAACAATAGGTAGGGTTTCATTCTTTGAACAAATTAGAACTCGGAGGCAATAGCCATTTCGAAAACAATTATAATCAGACCAAATTTTATTTCATCACAATCTCAGAACTTTAATTTAAACTTAAACAGAGTTTACATTCGGGCGTTTCACGATTCCAAAAACTACTCAGGGTTTATCCCTTATTGGAATAACAGTACAAATACATGTTTGAAGTTCGTTTCAAACGAAGTAGCAAGACATTACAGGGCCGAATAATATCTTAAACACTAAGTGTGTATCTTCTATTCTGCCTTGACCAAATTAAAACAGTAAAATGTAAAAACTCGACTATTACTCCGAACCACGTTGAAATTCCAACTATCGTCACACCATATTCACCAGCTAAATCATGCCAAAGGCACCTACGAGGTTTCAAGAACCACTGAGGCTTACCCGGAAGCAATTGCAGCACTTCCATTTCCAATCCTTGGTATAGAAACCTTCCAATGAAGTGGGCACCTGCCAAGTTACACGTTCGAAGGGTTAAAAGCATGCAAACGCAAATAAAAAGTAAGTTCACAGTATTACACTCAGTATCAAACTACTTACCCTTAGAACAAAGCCTCTGATCTTAGAATCACCACTCGTGCAAAGACGACGAAGCCTGAAGATGGTTGCAGCATTCACAAATGCAAGGACTCAGAAGACAATACCATCTATTGGAGAAATTGAAATCCAAATTCAAACCACTCTCAATAGATGACAGAAGAACCACACTTCTTATGACTATATCATGGTTCTATGGCATGAAGCATAAGCCTGTAACTTTAACTATTTCACTCAGGTCTCAGGTTCAAGACCGAGGAGGAGTCCTCCTCTCAGAAAATCAAACAACCCTACATTGCAGCAATTGGTCGGCAGCACTAAGCGTAACAATGAAGACAAGAAACCAACTTCCATCACTTACCATTGCAAGTTTAGGGTTTTGTTCACAACCTTAGATCATAGGAAAATCAACAGTGGATCAACTGTTGGTAAGGCATGTTGATAATCGAACCTGCAGTACAATCAATACCATTTAATAGCTGCATCTTGTTAGGAAAACAAGATCGCAGAGCAATAACAATAAACAGAAATGCAAATATAATCACACATACACATTACAAGAGAGACATAGATATATTGTGTTTCACCCAACTTGGGCTACATCCACACTGAATTTGATAGTCCTTATTATTATTACCGTCTAGCAAGGTGAAGGGATACAACCTGCAACACAGCCGCTGCACTTCCTCTTCACTGTCTCACAGTCTCTCTCCTGATATTAGAGATCTTTACAATGCATAAAACCTAATACTTCAACCCTAGCCGTATTACAATGTCTTTCTTTTATAAGGGAAATACAATGGGAAAATACCACGGTATACCCAAAACCATGGGCCTGCAAAATAGCTGACGAAAACAACCCCAAACCCCTAAAAATGCAGAATGGATGTACAGTCCTCCGAGGTGCACAGGTAAGACCATATCATCTATGAGACTGGAAGATCTAGCTCCACGACCAACACATCTACCAACTTCCAAGTAATCAGGTCGAGATCTGGTGCATAGCACAGCTCAGCCTCATCATGGCAATCGTTGAAATCACAAGCACGTGAAGATCTTACAGCAGTTCCACATCACCATCAAGTGGATTGACATTAATAGCTAAGACCTGTCATCGCCAGTTCAAGCATGTTAAGGACTGAGCTTTATTACCTATCACAAATCAAATTCATTGTAGTGTTAAACCCATAAAATACACATTGTTATATAGTCCAAAGGTTTGTTATGGGCATTGTATCAATGGTATTATTATACCAAAATGTTTATGCATAAACATTATTGATTCGATGCTATAGTTTTATTATATATATATATAGATATATATATTGTAATCCATTTTAAAAAGAAATAAAGTCTTAGCTATAGTTTTCATTTCTCAATATATTCTATAATGTTAGATCATAGCATACATGCCTTATTCATAATATATTTTATAAATTTGCTTTGTATTGCAAATTATAACGACAAATATAATAGCATAAGTATAATTAAAAGGTGGCAATGTACGCTTTAACGATGAGTTCATAGCATGGATACTAATCACTATATTTTCACATATTAACTAGGTAATAATAATCAAATGATAAATTCGAGACTTAAATAGTCTAAGTTTTAAAGTTACATGCTGTATTGATAATTCAATAGTGTAATCTCTACTTCTTCAAGCTTTCAATTAGACTTACATTTGGACATTGGGTCATTGAGTTGTTATAGTAATGGATATTTTAGATGACTTCTCACTTATAAACAATAAATAATATTATAACAAGCAAACTGACGATGTGTTGAAGAGTTTGTAATCTAGCACGTAACCTAGGATTGGAACCAAAATACCCATACCTCTAGTAACTTGTTATTTTTGCAAGGTAGTACTTAGTTTTGTTTCATGTTATATTAACAATGAATTGATGAACTCATACACTCTTAACTCAAGGTTGTGATAAAATTTCTTAGCTGCGTTCTGCACATGGAAATAGATTTGAAATGCCTTCGCTAATCGCAGCTAAGTAAAATACGTGGTAAAATACAGCTGCCATTAAAACCATTGGTTTTTGTTCCACACATTAGCTGAAAGGACCACGACAATTTGCTTCATGCATTAAAACCATTGGTTTTTGATCCACACATTAGCTGAAAGGACCACGACAATCTCGTGCAATCTCTAAATTTCTCTGAGCGTTGTGATCCACATATTAAGCTGAAAGGAGTACGAGACTGTCCAGCATTCTGAATGGAAGCATTATAACCGTAGGTGTGCCTGAAGATTACATTACAGCTCTACGCCCGCCGGCCTCGTTTTCCAAGGAGAGAGGAGTCCATTCATCCATCTTCCGCGGAACTCAAATCCGAAGATGGACCATCAACAAAAGCACCAATTCTTGCTTAATTCAGACGCTGATCATTGGATCGACAGATATTATGATGGCCGTTTAAAATCCAGGCTGAAGAATGTGCTCTTGGCCACATCTCTTCTATTGAATCTTCTATTTCTAATTGTGTTCTGGGCATGTCCTATTTATTCATCCACGCACCCGGCACTCCATCTAGCTGATGTTGAAATCGTAGACGGCGTGAGTGAAAATAGTTTGCAGGCGCTGACATGGAGTAGACAAGCCGCCAAAGAAGCAGAGGCAGTAGCAGCGTACCATTGTTCGGGCCATGGATATGTCTTCGCCGATACGTTAAATGTTGCGGTAGATGATGAGGGAAAAACATTTAATTGCGAATGTAACGACTGCTACACAGGGCCCGATTGTGCCCAAATGGTAGCCGACTGCGTAGTAGATGCCAACGGGTAAGTTTGAATCCTATTAACATGAATATCATTCTGAATCAACAAACAAAACAAATGAATTAAGGGGTTTAATTATGAGACTAAAGGGTAACTTGAATACTGTACTCTAGTGGGGATCCTCTATTCCTAGAGCCTTTCTGGATCAGAAATGCCGAAGCGAGCGCAACGGTGGTACCCGGGTGGTATCGGATGAGTTATAATATACACGATATTGGTCCAAGATTACTGATATCCCCCGAGTTAGAGACTCAAATTCATGGGATTCATGCTCTCGCGGGAAACGCCGTGACAGAGGGGAGGTATATAGTGATTGGAACTGGCTCTACGCAGCTTATCAGTGCTGCAGTTTACAGCCTTTCTCCTACGCATGATGCTCAACATCCTGCACAAGTAGTCGCAGCCGCGCCCTATTACGGAGTATGTCCTGGCCATTCTTGTGCTTTCTCAAGTTATTTCAGTACATCAGCTGAAATCCAAGCATTAATATTAGGGTGTTTTTGGTTTGCTGCAGGCGTACCAAAGCCAGACTCAAATGTTCGACTCTGTCGATTCCATCTGGGACGGGGACGCTAGGTCATGGGCAAAACGTTCCGAATCCCTCAATTCCACCAGATTTGTGGAGATTGTAGCATCTCCAAACAATCCCACAGCTTTTCTTCAAGAAGGCGTGTTAGAGGGTGAAAACGTGAGGACTGTCTATGATCATGCCTACTATTGGCCCCACTTCACAGCCATCATTGAACCAGCTAACAAGGACGTGATGCTCTTTACCCTCTCCAAACTCACCGGACACGCGGGCAGCAGGCTCGGGTAGATATTACTCATCATTTTCATTAATTTCTTCTTCATTTTCAAGGATATTGATGAGGGATCTTAGTTATATTTTGAACTCTGAGAGGTTTAATATCTGCGCGCAGATGGGCTATTGTGAAAGACTATGATGTTTACCAGAAGATGCTTGAATACGTTTCTGGGAATACCATGGGGGTATCACATGATACGCAGCTTAGAGCGACTAGGTTACTGAAAACAGTCATAACTGGTTATCAACGCAAATTGGAAGAAGGGAAGGCGAATGATTCAAGGCATCATGAACTTATTTTCCACTACGCTTACCATGTTATGCAAGACAGATGGCAACGACTGCAAAGGATTTTCAGTGGCTCCGACCGTTTCTCCATTCAAAACTTGACATCTAAGTACTGTAGTTTTTTCAAGACGGCCACAGGGCCTTCGCCAGGTATCTATATGTATCATTTTGTGATATGAAAATGTTGTACTGGTTTTGGAATTGTGAAATGACGTTGATGTTTGTGTAATTTATGATTGTTCAGCGTACGCGTGGGTGAAATGCGAGAAAGAAGAAGATGAGGACTGCACAGCGGTGATGAAGAATGGAGGGATCATCGGGCGAGAGGGCCCGGCGTTTGGAGGAGAGAAACGGTATGTTCGATTGAGTTTGATCAGGCGAGATGACAACTTCGCTTTGTTAGAACGTCGCCTACAGGCGCTCGTTTCATATCGTAACTTTACTGCTACGTCCACCACTTGAGCCGAGCGTAGCTAGAATTGTGTGTTTCTTTTGGTTTTTCAGGATGTTGTTGTAGTTGTAAGGTATAATGGAGTTGGCTCAGCTCTGGTCAAGTGGCAAACCGCTACGAGATTTTTGTCACTGACCTAAGTTCAATTATCAGAGTGAAGATATTAGCATTTAAAACTGGGAATGTTCCGTAATATAAGTATCCAATTCAGCTAAAAATAATGAATGTGGTAAAAACAATTGTATACAATTGCTATAAATTGCAATCATGTAATGCTACTTCTTTTTACTCTAAAAAGACATTCGATGTGAGAAAACTCTTTGTTGTAGAACTATTGATGAAGGTAACTTTCCAGCAACCAAATGGTCCAGTAGTTAGTATACCATGATAAAGAAAATGAAATCCCTAGTCGTATGTACACTTTCAAACCAACCGAATGGACCCGTGAACTAAATGAAATTGTTGGTCATATGCATGTCTTAGTGAATTTTTTTTTGAGATATTGAAAGATGTGAATATCTCACTCGTCTAAAGAAATGCAGGAAATTAATTTGATTTGGGAGGACTTTCAAGTTTTGTGGAGTGTGGGATTATAATTTTAATATTTTGTATGGAGTGTGGGATTATAATTTTAATATTTTGTATAATTTTAAGTTGACTAATTTTATTTATATATAAGAATTTATATTGTTTACTAACTTAATTTGATAATTAAAATGAAATTTATATTTTTTATTTAATTTAATTTTAACAATAAAAATGAAATTTAAAGGTTTATGAATAAATTTAGTGGTGAAACTTAAAATTTAAATTTGGGTTTATGAAATTATTTTAACAATATTTGTCCAATCAACCAAATGTTAAATGTGACTTAAGAAATTGATGTAAATGTGTAATATGAGAAAATAGACTAAACAACCATTAGATTTTCTATAATTCTAAGTGGACCACCTTTATTCATAAGAGTTTGTATTTCTTATCTAACTTAATTGAGACCATTATTCTTTATCTTTAACTTAACTTTAACAATAAAAAATGAAATTTCAAGGTTTATGAATGCCCAAATTTACTGGTTTTACTATTATGAAACTTAAAATTTAAGCTTCAGCTTATGAAGTTATTTCAACAATATTTATCAAATCAACAAAATGTTAAATGGGACTTGCTGAAATTGATGTAAACATGTAATATGAGAAAATAGAATAAACAATCATTAGATTATGTATAGTTCTAAGTTGACCAACTTCATTCATAAGAATTTATATTTCTTATCTAACTTAATTTGGACAATTAAAATAAAATTGATATTCTTTATCTAACTTAACTTAACAATAAAAAATGAAATTTGAAGATTTATGAATGCCCAAATTTATTGGTTTTATTATGAAACTTAAAATTTAAACTTCAGCTTATGAAGTTATTACAACAATATTTGTCAAATCAGCAAAATGTTAAATGGGACTTGAGAAATTGATCTGAATGTGTGATATGAGAAAATAGAATAAACAATCATAAGATTCGTATAGTTCCAAGTTGACCAACTTTATTCATAATAATTTGCATTTTTTATCTAACTTAATTTGGACAATTAAAATAAAATTTATATTCTTTATGTAACTTAACTTTAACAATAAAAAAATGAAGTTTGAAGGTTTATGAATGCCCAAATTTACTGGTTTTACTATTATGAAACTTAAAATTTAAACTTTCGCTTATGAAAATAAACAATTTACTATTATGAAAATTAAAATTTAAACTACCTCGTATGAAGTTATTTCAACAATATTTATCCAATCAACAAAATGTTAAATGGGACTTGAGAAATTGATGTGAATGTGTAATATGAGAAAATAGAATAAACAATCATAAGTTTGTTTTTATATAATAGATATTTTTGTTTTTGTTTATGAATAGATGTTATAAGGAATTATTTTATAGTTTTTATTTTTTTATTTGAAAAATATATATATATATATATATATTTTCATAGAAATGGATATATTTATATTATAAGAAAGGTAGGACTACATCATGGTGGGGAGACTGTACCCACAAAAACAAGGGAAGAAGGCACCTCCAAACAGTCTTATGAAGTTCAAAATTGACAATATTTCTTGAGCTAATAGGGTAGGACAGAAACAAACTACATAGGGCTATACATGCCACAACTTGAAAATTAAAAAACATCTACAAAAAGGAGAGAGCTTGTTGATTGACCAGAGCTTAGAGGATTTCTGTGAGGCAGAACTTCTTCTTGTTGCTAGCTTCTGGGTCCTCTTTGTCCTTCAACCCTATGATCACTGTTGGGCTATTTTCTTTGCTGCTCCGAATGCAGTCAACCTTTGCTTCAACTATCCTTAGACAACTGTGCAAGGAGTCAATTTTTCCCACTATCTTCTCATAGAATTCCTTGCTTTTTCTATTGGTATTGCTGGCTTCCGAGCTGGTAATGTGAGAGAGATTTGAGAGAGATTTCTTAAGTTTTGAGCTTCCCCCCCTTAGCCAATTTACTTGTGCTTCTATGTCTTGCAGGTGTAAAAGTACTCCAGGGGATGGACTTTCTCTGCCAACCGATGAGTCCAGGTGAACGAGCCCCAAGCTGTCACCTACCACCTTCCATGCTTTCCCGGCTTCACTAGAATTGGTTCTTTGGCTGCCATAATGCTGCAACCCTTCCTGGAGAGAGTTTTGGTATTGCAAACCCCCAGAATTATGGATTTTTTCCACCTCAATGGGACGCCAGAAGCGACCGCCGTCGAACATGAACCCATTTTGGACTGGGATTGCATTATGCCTGCGAATTCCCATTGCTTGTTGAGTCTAGGCTTGTACATTTTCCTCGTTGCGATGGACATGCTTCATAGGAGCTCTGGAGGGGTGGAGAACTTCAATATCGCCGCTCCCTGGACTCAACATTTCATCAACCACCGAGGGGTGTTTCTTCTATCCAATATTAACCTTGCACCTCTTGCATTTCAACCCCGGAGGGCATACACCAATGTTTGACCCATTGTTTCCACACTCCATTCTGCAAGTTGCTTTCCAGATGCAGAGATAAAGCAAGTGCCGATAGCGAGGAGAGGAGATGGTGCTTTGATCACCCCTCCTGGAAATTAAACTGCCCGCATCTTGTATCCAATCCTCATGCCTTAAAACTTCGCATGCGAGCCAGGTGTGCACTGGTTGCAAGCGCTGTCGGGGGAGCGAGGTGGGGGTAGATAGGATTTTCCTGCAGATATCGCCTTTGATTGAGGATGAGACAGCTTTGTGAACGACGATGGTCATTAAATGCTGAGACATGAGATGTGCTCTATGGAATGAGGCATGCACTATGGAACCCATTTTTTGACTAAGTTGCCATTTTGATTGAGAATCCCACAATTTAAACTGGCTCCTTGGTTGGCCAAAGTGTCTGCCATGGAATTGTTGCTCCTCAGAATGTGGAAGAGAGAGAAGGAGGCCATATTCTTGGCCAACATGAGGAAGATTAGGTGAAACTTATTAGTTGGGGGGTGATACTTTTTTTAGAAGAGCTCGAGCTTTCTTGATAACTAACATGGAGTCCCCGATTACTAGAGCACTTTGAATGTTATTTTCCTTGACGATAGTTAGGCCTTGGATCAATGCAAGCCACTCCGCCTCGTTATTTGTTTGTTTACCAAGCCCTCAAGCATATTCAGCTTTTTTGTTTCCTTCGGGATCTAAGAGGACCCCCCCGCATCTGCCAACCCTGTATTTGAAAAATATGTTAATTTGCAATATTTTTTTAATATTTTAAACATTTTTTATATAATTATATTTTTCTATTTATTGACAAATTCTCTAAAAATTATATTCAACTTTATATTTTATTTTTCTTTATATTTTTAACATCTTTAATATAATTACTCTTTTATATTTATTAACAAATCTAACATAATCTTTACCCAAATTTTCACATGAATTGGCTAGTTTTCTTTTACTTTGAATTTACTATCACATAGGGTATTATATAGTATATGTTCCTTGTCTTTAATTTCTTTTTTTTTTCAAAATAATAATAGGCATTATTCATAGTTTTTTATCTTTTTATTTTCATTGCTAAGTGATGAGAACTTAGCTTGTGGTTTCCAACAAATCTTCTTCTTCAACTTTTAAGATGCAATATTTATTTATATTAATAATTTGTTTATATTCATTTTTTATTTTGATAGTAAAAAAGTAAAATAAGATGTTTCCACTAATATTATAGAGTAAGGAGTTTGTATTTAAAAGAAAGAGAAAATACAAATAAAAAAGTTATGAGTTCAAATTCACATTAGTAAATTAAATTTGAAAAAATTGAAATTCATAACATTACAAAATTAAAAAAATAAGTTAAAATATATCATTAAAAAAAATTACAATAAAATAAACAAACATAAATTATTATAATTTAGGACCTTTAAAAAACAATAAAATTATATATATATAATTTTTTAATAAATTTTGTGCTTATTAAATCTAAGATTAAAATATATCTATATTGATATATCCTATATATCAATTCAAACTAAAATTGAATGAAATATATAAAAACATCAGCTCAGACATAAACACAAATATATGTTTATTATCATTATTATACTCACTTCAATATTATTTCTCACCTCAAACCAATAAGACACATGGGCAACATGTTGTGGGGTTACCAATCTCATCATCATTTTCATAAACTTCTTCATTTTGAAAGATATTGACTTTGCTTATTACACTCTTTTATACATGTTTAAACTCAAAAAAATTCAATATTTGAAAATGAGTTTTTTTAGAGTTTGAGGTTTTCCTTTTTCTACTTTGAATAGAAAAGTTAATTAATTGTTTAGTTGTATAATAATTCAAAATAATCTAATAATTCAAAAAATGTAATGATATTTTATTTTCAAATATTTATAAACTTAACACAAGATCCTTTACCCATCAAATTAATGCTTAAAACTGTTTATAAGTATACTATCGCTATATCAAATTAATGCTTAAAACTGTTTATAAATATACTATTGCTATGATATATGTTAAAAAAAATACTTAAATGTAATTTAGGAATATCATTAGCATATGAGATGATATGTAACTAAGAGTAACTATGGTATTGAAAAGTGTTGTAAATGAAAATTAAAGAGAGGAAAGGAAATTAATTCACGCGGGCACACTTACGTTGTTATGCAAGGTCTACGTCAAAACTATTGACAATTTCTTTTAGGATATATATATATATATAAGTTTTTGAAATATAAATCTCAGTAAATATGTTCTATTAATTTTTGAAATACAAAGAAAATAATTGTTGTTTGTGTGATGTATGGTTGCTTATTCAATGTACGCAAGATGTATGGTTGCTTATTCAATGTACGCAAGAGGAACATTACGATTGTACAATGGTCATAAAGTATGGAGCGATCAATGAATGAATAGAAAAAGATAAAGTATTGAGCGATCAATGAGTGAATAGAAAAGATGTTTGGAAGAGAACATTATATTTGGATTGATCTTAATAAAGAAAATGACAACTTAATAGTGTTAGAGTGTTATTTTTCACTATTGATCCAAGAATGTTTAGAGGGGAAGTTATCTAATATGTAATTGATATTTTTAGTAGATTAGAAGTGGAATAAAGCATATAATTACTAGATTTTGATATTAATGTTCTTTTTATATTTTGTGAATTAAGCACTATATTTATATTTTATATTTTTTTATATATAATTTTTTTATCAATTTAGCAATAGTAAGTAAATAAAAGAATGACACACTTTGAAAGGCATAAGGTGAGGTTACTTGCTAAAGGATATGTAAACGTTTATGGAATTATAAAACAATTGCACTAAGACATAACAAGAACATTTAGCAAACTTTGGTATGGAATAAATATAAAATTATTATTTTGAAAAATTACAACTAAAAAGAAATTTACATGTAACAACCATTTAAGTTTTGAGATGTTTTCGTCCGTGCCATCACATTAATTGAGATGTTTTCGAAATATAAATTATTATATTGATTTGATAGATCGTCCCATTGGCTGGTTGTTGTGTGGGTTCCATCACACCTAATTAAGATATAAGTTTAACATAGATTATTTCAATAGGTGGGCGCTCTTTAGTTCGTGTATTGATAATTGCATGTCTCACGACTGTTTTGTATTGACACTGAAACGGAAAAATTATTGATTAAAGTTTTGAATTACATACAAACTAGAGAACAATCTCCTTTTCAAGATGACGTGTACTTACATAATATAAAAGCTGACGGGTTCGGATCGTATTCCTCCGGCCAGTAGAAACGACGTCTTAGGTTGCAATCCGACCACATACGTAAGCCGTTACGCAAAACATAGCGGAAACAAAAGTTGGCGGGGCCATGGCGGTAAAAGCACGCTGCTCTTCGTAATCTTGCTGACTAAACAGCAATTGACTCTAATTATTTACGGATGAATCGGATGATGGATCCCATCCCCAACATCCCGCCGCCTTTAGTGGTGACAAGGTGGTACAGTGCTACTTGTTTATTTGCAAATTAAGTGAAGTTTGACAGAGTAGAACCCATGACAAGTGTGGCTAAATGGATTCTATTAGTCTAAAGATCAGAGGATTTGGATTTTTTTGGATGGTTTTTGATAATATTTTTTGAAAATTTAGTTTAGAATTGTTGGAATCACAAATATAAGGTTGAATAGGTGGAATAAATATAAGATTGGATATGTGAAATAAATATAAGGTTGAACAAGTGGAATCACAAGGTTGAATTTGGGTAAGTTACGGAGATTTTAATGTGTTATTTCATTTTTGCAATAAAAAATGTACTATGAACAATAAAAAGTTGTGATTTGGCTTTGTTAGATTCTATTAATAATAGTAAAATAAAACGTTAAAATTGTCTAATCTTTAGATAGCTCTAGATAAATTTGGCTAAATAGAAACTCAAAAATAAAGCATTTGGCCCAGTTAACCAAGACTAATTTAATTGAGGATATGGAGTTTTAGTGTTTGATGAAGATTTTTCCACAAATGACTAGGATTAGAACAAAAGGGACAAATACAATTGGGACCTTCATCAAAGCATTATATATCATGTAGATGGACTATGGTAACGTGCCTATGTTATCCAAAGTGACTAATGGGAAGATAAACAAACACAAATGAGTTGATATACGAATATGAAGAAGGTAGTTATGATCATCCACAAAGGGGTTGAATGTGGTGAAAGAGCTATAAAGACTCTCCACACCCACATCCAAAGTTGTATGTGTGTGGAGAGTATAAATTGTGAAATCCATACATTAGAAATATTACTTGTTGACCAAGGATATTAAATAAGATATTCTCTAATGTCAAAGTTATTAACTTCACAATCAACTTTTAAAAGACATTTAGATGTATCCACTTTTTTTTTTTTTCTTTTTTATCTTTGTACTAATAAATTCTTTCTTATGTGATTTGTAAACCATCTTGGATATTCCAATGGTAACCTCACCGAAATAGATCTAGTACTTAGAACAACTGCAATGATCCAATGCTCAATTACATGACCATTTATTGGTATTTTTAGCGCTTTAACATAATAAAATAATTCACAATTAAGATGCTTTAACTTTTGTGAAAGAAAAATAGAAATACAATAGAAAAGACATATTGTAACACAATATTTACCATGGGAAACTTGATGTGGGAAAACCCAACAAGAAATGAAAGACTATGCCTTTGATTTTTTATATAATGGAGATTACAATATGGAATACAAAGTGGTCCACTAAAGCTTGTTGTGAAGGTACTATGAGACACTATAGTTTGTTGTGGTGCTCTAGATATAAATTCTCTATCTTTGTTCTATTATTATATCCTCCAAACACATTGCTCATACTATAGAAGAACAATGGTGCCCAAAGAAAGGAAACCTTTTTTCTCATTATGCTAAGATTTTTAGCTATAATTAAGATTACTAGAGCTATGGTTTTGGATCCCACTTGGGATCCCCATGATGCTTCTAGAAGTATTCAGTGGATTCTCACATGTTATTAGTTTCGTATGGATGAACTTATCATGGTGAGATGCCATGGCTACTAGTGGGGCCTATAGAGAATAATTGCTTGATACCATGCTAGGGTGCCATATATATATATATATATATATATATTTCAAAAAAAAATTGCCTATAATTGATAGAGGTTGGTATCATACAAAAGTTGCATATGAGTAGCAGAATTTGGTCTCAAAACTACATTTATGTTTATAGTTTTGAAAGCACAAAGAACTAATCTAAAACCTCACTACCATGAAGAACCAAACTACAACATCCATTTCACCTTCAATTCAAGCCCTAATCTCCTCTCATGCGATTGAGCCAAGCCTCACTCAAGGGAATGTAGGTAAAGTCCAACCCTTGTAAGACATGGTAAACCCCAAAATAGCAAGCAACCTTAGCAAATGGTAAAACCCAATTGTAATAAAGAGGAGATGATCTATTACCCCACCTCCTCTATGTGTGTTCTTCCCCTGTGGATGCATGAACACCCTTAGAAGCAATGTCAAAGTCCATCCTCTCATCATACTTTATACTGCTAGAACTTGAAAAGGTCTTAGAATTTAGATACAACTTATAGAAATTTCCCTTTGGAACACCTATTAAGAACCCCATGTGTCTTGGCCTCTCCTTAACCATTGATTCATGTAATGGAACCCTCGATCCTACCCCTAAATCGTGGCAAGAAATAATGGAATTTCAATGGAAAGGGTTATGTGTTATGTGTGTGATATGGGAAAGCATTGTATTGATTTTAATGTTGTTTGATTTCAAGATTTATTTCTTTTCTATTTTTTTTTTATTCATATCTAATATGTTCACTCCTCACCCCACCTTCACCCCAACAACTAAACCAAAACCCTTGGTAGGTGGGTAAATATTATGTTTGGGTTTAGGTGTATGAACCCATATGTATAGTCAACCCAAGTAATTTCATTTTTTTTGTAAAGTTCGAGACTTGAAGATTATATTATCAAAAAGGAGAACTATATAGATACAAGGGTGACCAACCTACCACTAGGGAAACCAAACCAGTCACCCCTCCTTAGTTTAGAAATTAACTTCTAGGTATAGCTATTGCTACTAAAGAAAACATGAATTCTGAGACTGTGACGAGTGTTTGTCTCACTGTCTATGAAGATCATGATGCTAAAATTAAAAGACAAAATTCCCCATAGGCTGGGATTATTGGCCATTAAATCTAAAATAGTTGAATTTAAAGTAGAAACTGGTTGACCAAATAAACACCAAGCTCGTCTAGAGGGGTAGAAACATATAAGACTAAGTATCATATAGAATGGTAATGGGAGGTGTCACCTTGGAGGAGGCCGCTTCAGTGTTTGTGGTCGCCTTGATTTTTTGTTCAGTGTTTGGATTGTTGTCGAAGATGAGACCAGATTGCGCAGGGGAAACATTTCTATGAAAAAATTTGCATGTGATCTCCCTATCTAGAGCATTTATCTTAGCATCTTGTTCCATCTTCCCTTTGAGAATATTCTAATCCAATTTTCCATACGGTCCATCTGGGTGGAGAGGTTGGGGCCATGGTCCCCATGTCCAAGCAGGCCATTGGCACTGTCTATGATTGCACAACCCAGAAGCATTTTTGTAAGCTAGAGGAGAGCCAAAGTCTTCGTATAGTGGGTGTTGCTGGTGTGGGTGTTTCCAAGGTCTTCCTCCATTTGAACAAAATCCATAGCGAGTTCCTTAGGCGTTGGGACCTCATATTGAATGTTAATTCTTTGCTCCATACGATGAATATACACCTACGTAGGTGGAAAGAAAATGCCACATAAGGAGCCTTTCACTTTCCTTTGTTTAGCCAATACTCTAGGCATATGCAAACGTTTAGGCCTCGTTGGGGTCCTACGCTTAGTTCTCTTCATGCACACCATTTGAATCTAATGAGTCAAACTCAAGGTGTCCCTGAAGGTGGAATCCAAAGGCGGAGGGGGGGGGCAACCAAACCAATTAAACAACCATATCACCTACTCGTTGAGTCCATTCATCCTTTTCCTGACCTATTAGCCGAAGGTTTGAACGCCAAACCGAGTCATGATGTTGCCCCAAGCATTTTCTCTTAACAAAGGTATGAAGGTGTATGTTCCCATGGTAGAAATCAAAACCATTGATGACAGATCCAGGAGCCTGTACTTGAGTCTGACGAGGGAGATAAGGGGTGCCACGAGATAACATAATGAGCTCATCCATCAAACCATAAATCACCTTAATGGAATCAGGAGTTGTCTAACTTGGGGAGGGGGCATACCTCTACCTGTCCTGATGTGGATGTGTCATATGATACGCTCCGTGGATTGGGACACCTGGCATGGGGAGAATTTCAATTTATTTTCACACACGTACACACACGCGCATGCACACACACCACCACACACACACAACATTGTTTATGTGTATGAATGGACTATATAATTCAATGTCGAGCCTTGATTAATATTTACATGTGTGTGTTGCAAATGATGCAAATGAAAATACATATATAAATGTCTACATAAGGAAATGATAGTAAAAGGATCCATTTCCTTATTGGGTTCAAATTGTTGGTTTTTACAGGTTACTCTAAAAGTGTTTACAACGTGTTTAGGGTGATTCACTAGATTTGTGGTACATGGTATATGATCATCCCTTTGATGGTTTGAAATGGATTAGCACATGAGAGATGGTATGTGATGGAATTGCACAATTAAGATAGTTTTCACGATGATTGCTTTACATCAGATGTTCGTTGGTTAGTGATTCTTCCCTTAAGCATTGCAGTTCTCTTGGCAAGTTGGTGGACATCCTTCATTGTTGCCACGTGGAGAGTTTACCTAGTTGGGGGACACCCTACTTGGGAGGAGGAGGGTTGTGCATCTTGGAGGAGGGCATCAAGACCTAGATAGCATGGGGTTTCTTGGATCCCTATTCAGAGGCTTGGAGTTGGCTCGGATATTGGCTCAGAGACACCTAGGCTATGGCAATGTTCTTAGAGGGGGAAATTGATCCAATGGATCACATTGCTTAAGAGAATCAATAGAGTCCATGGAAGCTTGTGATGGAGGCATGTGGAATTACCTCACGTTGATACATAATATTGGAGCCCTTATTGTGTATGAAATTATCTTAGAGTATGAAAAATGTACTTTGGAGTATAGCATCTCACTTGTGTTGGCCTACAAGACTACAAGTTCTCATTGTAGGTTTCTTTTAAGGGATTGGGCCCACATTGTGTTGTTGGCCTCCCTTACCTCTCATATAAATAAAGGAAGGAAATAGTCCTTTTCATTAATTATTTATTCACTCACTTGTATTCACTCTTGTGATGACATGTGACCTAGAGAGTAGTGTGGACTAATCTTCTTTCTCTCCCTTGGTCATCCCTTGTACTCTCTCTCTCTCTCTCTTAGAGTCTCTAGGGTTTCTTAGTCTTTTTAGAGTATATTGGTTCATCTTGGAGGTCTAAGGTTAGGGTTTATCCCTTGGATATTGGAGATGTGGGTTTTGTGATAAAACCCAATAATTATAAATCTGTTGGAGAAGAAGAGAAGAGGATGTCTTTCTTGAAGGATGTGTTGGAGTGATTCTTCATATTAAAGCTCCTTGGTTGAGCTAGGGTTTACTTGTTTTCCCTAGCAAGGATTTTGGAGAGTTATTGGACATGTATAATGTAATGTCCCTTGTTTTGACCCCTTGGAATATGCTATGTAAAAGATGCATTGTCACTGATTATTTTAAGGAACATGATGAGGACCTCATGACCAAGGCCCTAACATGGATACCATGATAATTTATATAAATGTATAGCAATAAGTAAATATGGGTAGTGAACCATGCATTGGACAAGCATAATGGAATTTTAAATATGATGTACATATGCATGATAATAATAAATAAAACCCATAGTTGACTGTGCAAGGAAACAAGAGAACGGAGACTGATTTTCCTAAGGCTAGGGAGGGGCACATTGAACCCATGAAGATAAGTTGACTGATGTGATCCAATCATTTAATGCTTCCAAGAAGTGGGTAGTTGGGGTAGTCATTGTATTGGGGAAAGGAAGCCGTGGGTCTGAGATTTCTTGTGTCAGTCACCCTGTAGTACTAGGAATGGGAATTGCTTATTGGGTAAGTGATCAGTCAAATTGAAGTAATCCTTAAATTATCTGTCAGTTGGAAGTTGATGTAGACAGTTCCTTGGTCTAAGTAATTTGACCCTTCAAGTCAAGGGATCTATCTCTTTGTTTTTGGGCGATTTGCGAGTGTTTCTGATTTTTGGTTCATGGTCAAGGTTGAAAGTCGAGTATGGAGTCTGTGAGCGCATCCCTTATGTATTTTCCATTTGCGAGAGCTGGCAGATTGTCCCAGTTGTTGAACTTGTGCCTTAGATCTTGAGTGTATGCCAACGATTGGAAGATTTTTCCAATACTATCTGAGTATGGCTAACATTGGTGAAGTTGGTCTATGAATCATCTGTGCCCAGTTGTCATAAGCATACCGAGGACTTGTTGAATCCTTCCCCAATATAATTCGCATGCCAAATATCCGTCGCTCCTTGTTGTTTGATGTCATATTGAGCATATTTTCCTTTTAGTCCTGTTATAACCTGAGTGGTCAATTGGACTACAATTGGAGTGACTCCTTAGAAGGTAGTTGGGTGTGCGCAGCCAATATTTGTAAGCCTCAAGAGGATATATCCTCTAGGAAGATGATCCAAGTTTTGGATGGTATTTCTATGCACACAATGAATAACACCTAGAGGAAGGTGATTCCTGAGGGACTATTGAGTAGTGAAGGGGTACCTTCTTAGTGTTTTGTGGGGAGGGTAAAGTGGACCAAAAGATAACCGAGTATGCATGAGGTTCCTACAATTTTGATGGTAAACCAGATATGACTATTTGTAACTCTTGAGTTTTCTAAACCCCCATATGGTGTTGATTGAGTGGTTTTGAGTACAAAAGTGTAGGTATGGAGCATGTAACTGGTTGATGAGACTAGTGAAGGTTGTGACCTCCTAGTAGACAACCAGGTTGGGTGGTATTTCTATGCACACACTGAATAACACCTAGAGGAATGTGACACATAGGTATTATTGATCAGTGAAGGGGTACCTTCTTGGTGTTGTGTGGAATAGGTATCCTGGCCCCCATGCTGGTTGATTCTGAGTAAGCTTCCTCTAACTCTATTGTGAGTTACTAGTTAGCATTTCCCCTCCACTACCTTTGCAGCCTATTAAACCAGCTATGCATTGGCTTGGTTGCGGCATTGTGCCTATTTGATTGAAAGTGAGCTATGAAAAGTTCCCCTTTCCTTAATGAAATCATGCCCAACATGGGGGTGGCCTCTTAGCAGAAACAATATATGCTAGATAGAGTTCCTATGGTCGGGTGGAATGTTTCTCTTGCAATGTCAGTTGCTTGGAGAAGCTACATTAAAGATAAGTGTTTACATGATGCCTCATTGTTGTTATTTCAATTCCATTATATGAATGTTGATCTGAAATGATGAAGATGCACATTGAAATTAGTAGTTGTGAATATGAATTGCTTGGTTAGTAGTAATCATGAAACTTGGAATCTAAGTGTTGGATATTTCAATTCATTAAATTCTTATGTATAGATCTATGTCTTGCATATGAAGTCCCATTATGCAGTGGCTGTCATGCATGGCGGTCGACATGCAGTGGTTAAAGGTTGTCTCATGGTGGGTCATGCGATGATCAGACTTAATGCACACATGTATCTGCATGATAGAGAAATTGATAAGCGTAGGATTGCATAAGGTTAATTCACTACGCATAGTGTTACACATAGGCCAAAGTATGATTCACACAATGCATCAAACAAAGAAAGTAAAAATTAAATGTATGTCGTATACTTCTGCACAGTCATATATTTGATTAAAAGAGACATCAATATGTCTTGGTATAAGAAATAAAGTATCCCCCGTGTTCACAATGGGCCACTGAGGCTACCGGGGACATGACAGAGTGGTATCAGAGAAGTGATTTCAACACTAGGCCTCTAAGTATAGGAGGAAGCTAGTGCGGTAATGTTGAAATAATTATCAGGATTTATTGATGTGTTATCTAATAAAAAATCTATTTTTGCATAGCTCTAGCAGCAACAGTAAGACTATTATACCAAAGGAAAAAAGGTAGCAAGCAGAAGAATCATGAATGTAGCTAGTGGAATGATCATCATGGATGATGCACACGAAGTCAGAATTCAGAAGCCATTTACGGCCTTGTAAATCAGTCCTTTCGACTTCAGTAGTTCCGCAATCCGCATGTGGAACTCAGAATTCGGATTTCTCCAACCCCAACGATGGCTGATTCCTGCAACCTGCATTCTGCATTTCGCATTGCGGATGCGAAAATGCGGAATTCCATATTCCAACTCCAGGAAATTTTATCTCTTGCAATCTACATTCCGCATTGAGGATGCGAGCATGAGGAATTCCATATTCCAACTGCAGGGAATTTTACCTCCCGCAATCCGCATTCCGCATTCTGCATTCGGATGATGGATCCCATTCCCAATATCCTGCCGCCTTTAGTGGTGACAAGGTGGTACATTGGTACTTGTTTATTTGCAAATTAAGTGAAGTTTGACCGAGTAGAACCCATGACAAGTGTGTCTAAATGGATTCTAGTATTCTAAAGATCAGAGGATTTGGAATTTTTTGGGATGGTTTTCGATGAATTTAGTTTAGAATTGTTGGAATCACAAATATAAGGTTGACTAGGTGGAACAAATATAAGATTGAATATGTGGAACAAATATAAGGTTGAACAAGTGGAATCACAAGGTTGAATTTGGGTAGGATATCGAGTTTTTAACGTGTTAATCCATTTTTGCAATAAAAAATGTACTATGAACAATAAAAAGTTATGATTTGGCCAAAGATTAGATTGTTAGATTCTATTAATAATAGCAAAAAAAATTAAAATTGTCTAATCTTTAGATAGCTCTAGATCAATTTGGCCAAATAGAAACTCAAAAATAAAGCATTTGGCCCAGTTAACCAAGACTAATTTAATTGAGGATATGGGGTTTTAGTGTTTGATGAAGATTTTTCCACAAATGACTAGGATTAGAACAAAAGGGACAAATACAATTGGGACCTTCATCAAAGCATTATATATCATGTAGATGGGCTATGGTAATGTGCCTATGTTATCTAAAGTGACTAATGGGAAGATAAACAAACATAAATGAGTTGATATACGAATATGAAGAAGGTAGTTATGATAATCCACAAAGGGGTTGAATGTGGTGAAAGAGCTATAAAGACTCTCCACACCCACATCCAAAGTCGTATGTGTGTGGAGAGTATAAATGGTGAAATCCATACATTAGAAATATTACTTGTTGACGAAGGATATTAAAGAAGATATTCTCTAATGTCAAAGTTATTAACTTCACAATCAACTTTTAAAAGACATTTAGATCTATCCACCTTTTTTAATCTTTTTACTAATAAATTCTTTCTTATGTGATTTGTAAACCATCTTGGATATTCCAATGGTAAGCTCACCAAAATAGATCTAATACTGAGAACAACTACAATGATCCAATGCTCAATTACATGACCATTTATTGGTATTTTTAGCGCTTTAACATAATAAAATAATTCACAATTAAGATGCTTTAACCATTGTGAAATAAAAATAGAAATACAATAGAAAAGACATATTGTTACACAATATTTACCATGGGAAACTTGATGTGGGAAAACCCAACAAGAAATTAAAAATTATGCCTTTGATTTTTTATATAATGGAGATTACAATATGGAATACAAAGTGGTCCACTAAAGCTTGTTGTGAAGCTTGTTGTGAAGGTATGAGACACTATGGTTTGTTGTGGTGCTCTAGATATAAATTCTCTATCTTTGTTCTATTATTATATCCTCCAAACATGTTGCTCATACTATATAAGAACAATGGTGCCCAAAGAAAGGGAATCTTTTTTCTCATTATGCTAAAATTTTTAGCTATAATTAAGACTACTAAAGCTATAGTTTTGGAGCCCACTTGGGATCCCCTTGATGCTTCTAGAAGTATTGAGTGGATTCTCACATGTTATTAGTTTTGTATGGATGAAATTATCATGGTGAGATGCCATGGCTACCAGTGCGACCTATAGAGAATAATTGCGTGATACCATGCTAGGGTGCCATATATCTATATATCTATATATATATATATTTCAAAAAAAAATTGCATATAATTTATAGAGGTTGGTATCATAAAAAAGTTGCATATGAGAAGCATAATTTGGTCTCAAAACTACATTTATGTTTAAAGTTTTGAAAGAACAAAGCCCTAATCTAAAACCTCACTACCATGAAGAACCAAACTACAACCTCCATTTCACCTTCAATTCAAGCCCTAATCTCCTCTCACACCATTGAGCCAAGCCTCACTCCTCAATGGAAAGTAGGTAAAGGACAACCCTTGTAAGACATGGTAAACCCCAAAATACCAAGCAACCTTAGAAAATGACAAAACCCAATTGTAATAAAGAGAAGATATACTACCCCACCTCCTTTGTGTGTGTTCTTCCCCTGTGGATGCATGACCACCCTTAGAAGCAACGTCAAATTCCATCCTCGCATCATACTTTATAATGCTAGAACTTGACAAAGTTTTAGAATTTAGCTACAACTTATAGAAATTTCCCTTTGGAACACCTATTAAGAACCTCATGTGTGTTGGCCTCTCCTTAACCATTGCTTCATGTAATGTAACCCTCGATCCTACCCCTAAATCGTGGCAAGAAATCATGGAATTGCAATGACAAGGGTTATGTGTTATGTGTGTGATATGGGGAAGCATTGTATTTCTTTTAATGTTGTTTGATTTCAATATTTATTTCTTTTCTATTGTTTTTTTATTCATATATAATATGTTCGCTCCCCACCCCACCCCCCACCTCCCAACTAAACCAAAACCCTTGGAAGGTGGGTAAATATTATGTTTGGGTTTAGTTGTATGAACCCATATGTATAGTCAACCCATGTAATTTCAATTATTTTTGTAAAGTTCGGGAATTGAAGATTATATTATCAAAAGGGAGAACTATACAGATACAAGGGTGACCAACCTACCACTAGGGAAACCAAACCAGTCACCCCTCCTTAGTTTAGAAATTAACTTCTAGTTATAGCTAATGCTACTAAAGAAAACATGAATTCTGAGACTATGATGAGTGTTCGTCCCACTGTCTATGAAGATCGTGATGCTAAAATTAAAAGAAAAACTTCCCCATAGGTTGGGGCTATTGTCCATTAAATCTAAAATAGTTGAATTTAAAGTAGAAACCGACTGACCAAATAAACACCAAGCCCTCCTAGAGGGGTAGCAACATATAAGACTAAGTATCATATAGAATGGTAATGGGAGGTGTCACCTTGGAGACAGTCGCTTCAGTGTTTGTGGTCGCCTTGATTTTTTGTTCAGTGTTCGGATTGTTGTCGAAGATGAGACCGGATTACGTAGGGGAAACATTTCTATGAAAAACAATTCCTGTGATCTCCCTAGCTAGAGAATTTATCTTAGCATCTTGTTACATCTTTCCTTTGAGAATATTCTAAACCAATTTTCCATACGGTCCATCTGGGTAGAGAGGTTGGGGCCATGGTCCCCATGTCCAAGCAAGCCATTGGTACTGTCTATGATTGCACAACCCAGAAGCGTTTTTGTATGCTAGAGGAGAGCCAAAGTATTTGTATAGGAGGTGCCCATGGTTTGGGTGTTTCCAAGGTCTTCCTCCATTCGGCCAAAATACGTAGCGAGTTCCTTAGGCGTCGGGACCTCATATTGAATGCCAATTCTTTGCTCCATATGATGAATATACTCCTATGTAGGTGGAAAGACAATGCCACATAAGGAGGCTTTCACTTTCCTTTGTTTATCCAATACTCTGGGCATATGCGAACGTTTAGGCCTCGTCAGTGTCCTATGATTAGTTATATTCATGCACACCATTTGAATCTAATGATCCAAACTCAATGTGTCCCAGAAGGAGTAATGCGAAGGCGGAGGAGGGAGCCAACCAAACCAATTAAACAACCATATCACCTACTCGTTGAGGCCATTCGTCCTTTTCATGACCTATCAACCGAATTTTTGAACGCCAAACCGAGTCATGATGTCACCCCAAGAATTTTCTCTTAACAAAGGTACGAAGATGTATGTTCGCATGGTAGAAATCAAATCCATTGATGACATATCCAGGAGCCTATACTTCTGACGAGAGAGATAAGGGGTGCCACGATCTAACATAATGAGATCATCCATCAAACCATAAATCACCTTAATGGAATCATGATTTGTCTAAATTGGGGAGGGGGCATACCTTTACCTGTCCTGACATGGATGTGTCAAATGATACACCCCATGGGATTGGGACACCTGGCATTGGGAGAATTTCAATTTATTTTCACACAAACACACACACACACATATCTTTGTTTATGTGTATGAATGGACTATATAAGTCAATGTCGAGCCTTGATTAATATATACATGTGTGTGTTGCAAATGATGCAAATGAAAATACATATATAAATGTGTGCATAAGGAAATGATAGTAAAAGGATCCATTGCCTTATTGGGTTCAAATTGTTGGTTTTTCCAGGTTACTCTAAAAGTGTTTACAACATGTTTAGGGTGATTCACTAGATTTGTGGTACATGGTATATGATCATCCCTTTGATGGTTTGAAATGGATAAACACATGAGAAATGGTATCTGATGGAACTGCACAATTAAGATAGTTTTCACAATGATTGCATTACATCAAATGTTTGTTGGTTATCTATTCTTCCCTTAAGCATTGCATTTATCTTGACAAGTTGGTGGACATCCTTCATTGTTTCCACATGGAGAGTGTACCTAGTTGAAGGACACCCTACTCGGGAGGAGGATGGTTGTGCATCTTGGAGGAGGGCATCAAGACCTAGATAGCATGGGGTTTCTTGGATCCCTATCCATAGGCTTGGAGTTGACTCGGATACTCGCTCGGAGACACCTAGGCTATGGCAATGTTCTTAGAGGGGGGAATTGATCCAATGGAGCACATTGATTAGGAAAATCAACATAGTCCATGGAGGCTTGTGATGGAGGCATGTGGAATTACCTCATGTTGATACATAATATTGGAGCCCTTATTGTGTATGAAATTATCTTAGAGTATGAAAAATGTACTTTGGAGTGTAGCATCTCACTTGTGTTGGACTACAAGACTACAAGTTCTCATTGTAGGTTTCTTTTAAGGGCTTGGGCCCACATTGCGTTGTTGGCCTCCCTTACCTCTCATATAAATAAAGGAAGTAAATAGTCCTTTTCATTAATTATTTATTCACTCGTATTCACTCTTGTGATGACATGTGACCTAGAGAGTAGTTTGCACTAATCTTCTTTCTCTCCCTTGGTCGTATCTTGTACTCTATCTCTCTCTCTTAGAGTCTCTAGGGTTTCTTAGTCTTCTTAGAGTATATTGGGTCATGTTGGAGGTCTAAGGTTAGGGTTTATCCCTTGGATATTGGAGATGTGGGTTTTGTGATAAAACCCAATAGTTCTTTTGTTGGAGAAGAAGAGAAGAGGATGTCTTTCTTGGAGGATGTGTTGGAGTGATTCTTTCATATTAGAGCTCCTTGGTTGAGCTAGGGTTTACTTATTTTCCCTAGTAAGGATTTTTTAGAGTTATTGGACATGTATAATGTAGTGTCCCTTGTTTTTACCCCTTGGAATATGCTATGTAAATGATGCAATGTCATTGATTATTTTAAGGAACATGGTGAGGAGCTCAAGGCCAAGGCCCTAACATGGATATCATGATTATATAAATGTATAGCAAAAAGTAAATATGGTTAGTGAACCATGCATTGGACAAGCGTAATGGAATTTTAAATATGATGTACATATGCATGATAATAATAAATAAAACCCATAGTTGACTTTGCAAGGAAACAAGAGCACGAAGAATGATTTTCCTAAGGCTAGGGAGGGGCGCATTGAACCCATGAAGCTAAGTTGACTCATGTGCTCCAATCATTTAATGCTTCCAAGAAGTAGGTAGTTGGAGTAGTTATTGTCTTGGGGAAAGGAAGCCATGGTTCTGAGATTTCTTGTTTCAATCACCCTGTAGTACTGGGAATGGGGGTTGCTTATTGGGTAAGTGATCAGTCAAATTGAAGTAATCCTTAAATTATTTGTCAGTTGGAAGTTGATGCAGACATTTCCTTGGTCTAAGTAATTCGACCCTTCAAGTAAGGGGATCTATCTCTTTGTTTCTGGGCGATTCTAGAGTGTTTCTAATTTTTCGTTCATGGTCAAGGCTGAAAGTCGAGTATGGAGTCTGTGAGCACATCCCTTATGTATTTTTCATTTGCAAGAGATGGAAGATCATCCCAGCTGTTGAACTTGTGCCATAGATTGTGAGTGTATGCCAATGATTGGAATATTGTTCCAATACTATCTGAGTATGTCTAACATTGGTGAAGTTGTTCTATGAATCCTCTGCTCCTAGTTGTCATAATCATACCAAATATCATTTGCATGCCAAATATCCCTCGCTCCTTGTTGTTTGATTTCATATTGAGCATAGTTTCCTTTTAGTCCCGTTATATGATCAATGGTCAATTGGACTACAATTGGAGTGAATCTTTGGAAGGTAGTTGGGTGTGCATAGCCGATATGTGTAAGCCTCAAGAGGATATAACCTCTTGGAAGATGATCTGCGGTTTGGGTGGTATTTCTATGCACACAATGAATAGAACCTAGAGGAAGGTGATTACCGAGGGACTATTGAGTAGTGAATGGGTACCTACTTAGTGTTGTGTGGGGAGGGTAAAGTGGATCACAAGCTAGCCGAGTCTGCATCAGGTGCCTACAATTTTGATGGTAAACTAGATATGACTATTTGTAACTCTTGAGTTTTATAAACCCCCATATGGTGTTGATTGAGTGGTTTTGAGTACCAAAGTGAGGTATGCTGCATGGAACTGGTTGATGAGACTAGTCAAGGTTGTGAACTCCTAGTAGATAACTAGGTTGGGTGGTATTTCTATGCACACATTGAATAACACCTGGAGGAAGGTGACATGTAAGTACTATTGATCAATGAAGGGGTACCTTCTTGGTGTTGTGTGGAATAGGTATTGTGGACCCCATGCTGGTTGATTCTGAATGAGGTTATTCTAACTCTATCATGAGTTACTAGTTAGCATTTCCCCTCCACTACCTTTGCAACCTGTTAACCCAGCTATGCATTGGCTTGGATGTGTCCTTGTGCCTATTTGACTGAGAGTGATCTCTGAAAAGTCCCCCTTTCCTTAAGGAAATCATGCCTAGCACAGGGGTGGCCTCTTAGCAGAAATAGTATATGCTAGATAGAGTACCTATAGTCGGGTGGAATGTTTCTCTTTCACTCTCAGTTGCTTGTAGAAGCTACATTAAAGATAAGTGTTTATGTGATGCCTCATTGTTGTTATTTCAATTCCATTATATGAATGTTGATCTAAAATGATGAAGATGCACACTGAAATTAGTAGTTGTGAATATTAATTTTTTTGTTAGTAGTAATCATGAAACTTGGAATCTAAGTGTTGGATATTTCACTTCATTAAATGCTTACATATAGATGTATGCATTCCATATGAAGTCCCATTATGAATACAACGCTAACTCTGCAGGAATTCAATGACTAGCAATTAGAAGTTGAAGTTGCCACGCAGTTGCTATCATGCATGGCAGTCGACATGCAATGGTTAAAGGTTGTCGCATGGTGGGTCATGATATGCTCAGACTTAATGTGCACAATGTATTTGCATGATAGAGAAATTGATAAGCGTAGGATTGCATAAGGTTAATTCACTACGCGTAGTGTTACACATAGGCCAAAGTATGATTCACAGAATGCATCAAACAAAGCAAGTAAAAATTAAATGTATGTCGTATACTTCTGCACAGTCATATATTTATTAGAAGAGACATAGACATGTCTTGGTATAAGAAGGAAAGCATCCCCCGTGGTCAGAATGGGCCACTGAGGCTACCGAGGACATGACAGAGTGGTATCAGAGAAGTGATTTCAACACTAGACCTCTAAGTATAAGAGAAATCTAGTGCGGTAATGTTAAAATAATTATCAGGATTTATTAATGTGTTATCTAATAAAATTTTTATTTTTCCATAGCTCTAGAAGCAACAGTAAGACTGTTATAGAAAAGGAAAAAAGGTAGCAAACAGAAGAATCATGAATTTAGCTAGTTGAATTATCATCATGGATGATGCATGCAATCCTTACGAACATGAGGATGTTATGGGTGAATATGTACAAGGAGGTAATGTAGAAACATAATCTAATGGAAGGAGGACACAAATCACACCTTCGAAAATGGTTGAGACTCTGAGAAGTTTCAATGAAATCTTGACTAAGGTGTAGGAAGAGCAGCATCAGATCAACGATGCCATATTGCATATCCTGACAAGGGCCTTCAACAGAAAGCTAATATGGGATCAAATCAAAACAATGGAAGCAAGGATGGAAAGAGTGAGAGCAATCACTCTAGAGCAAGATCGCGATGCCAAGAAAAAATCCTGGGTAGGAGGAGAATAAGAATGTATCCATCAAATACATTAGGAAATAGATTGAGTAGATCATGAAACTCGCCAAATAGTTCGTAGCATTCAACATGAATATCTAAGAGAAGGAATCCTTGCAAAGAGAGTTCCTCTCTGGAATTCAGGAATGTGAAGCTACCTACATTCGATGGAAAGAGTAAGACTAGACAAGATGATGAAGCATGGATTCGTGGAATGAAGAAGTACTTCAGGATTTGTGAATACTATGGGAATGAGAAGGCCATGATTTCCATTTTTAACCTAAATGGCAGAGCTTCAATATGGTGGGAGCACCTCTACCAAATGAATGGAATTAAAGAAAGGAATATTGATTGGAAAAAGTTTGAAAAGTATTTTAAATAGAAATACCTTTGACAGGTCCTAAATAAGAGTATAGAGTTTCATGAGCTAAATCTAGGACTGATGACAATGAAGGAATATGTGAACATGTTCATAGAGCTACTTCGGTATGTGGATTATGTTGGTAGTACGGCTGTCGTTACACCAAAACCCACAGGTGATTGGTAAACTCACCACCGCCAGATTTGAAGGATCCACGAGAGGCGATTAGTCCCTTGTCACGATACACCGGGGAGTGCTTACTACTTGCAATTTGGTGCAAAAATCTCCCCCTCAGCGCGAGCCGAGTGTGTATCGAACTCGTGACCTCTAGCTCTGATACCAATTGTTGGTAGTACGGCTGTCGTTACGCCAAAACCCGCAGGTGATTGGTAAACTCACCACCGCCAGATTTCAAGGATCCACAAGAGGCGATTAGTCCCTTGTCACGATTCACCGGGGAGCGCTGACTACTTGCAATTTCGTGCAACATATTATATCCAAAATGAGAAGGTAAATATTTAGATATTCTTAAGTGGACTGCCCCATAATTACAAAGATAAATTGAATTCGTGGATCCCGAGAAATTCAATGATGCTATCTAGAAGGCTATATATTGCTATGAGAAAAACATGGGAAGATTTGAGGAACATCAAGCAGGGAGAGGAAATACCAAGGGAAAGTTCGATCCAAGGAAGAAGGAATTCAAACCTGTACCAAATATAAATCATCCAAGGAATGCCCAATAAGAAAAAAAAGCTCAAGGTAGGTTCAAGCAAGTTATGCCAACCGAAGGAAGACCCAGAGAAACAATTCAATGTTGGGGATGTGGAGAGAATCATAAGCTATATGATTTCCCCATAGGAAGGAGAAGCCTCGAAGGATACATAAGAATGAAGAATTTTTTACTATGGATGACATGGCCAGATCAAATCCTAGAATGTAACACCCTATTTTTATCAGTGGCTATTATCTATGACCATGACTTATTATTTGAGGGCATTCAAGTGCGAATGACCTGGTTATGTTTGTTTTATTTTGAACCTAGACTGTGGGATACCATTATTCTTTGAGGGAATATGATTTTGGATGACCTGGACATGTGTGGAACAAATATTTGGCTTATGAAAGATAATTAGTGAAAGTATTGTCTAAAATGTATCAATGATAAGTGCATGTGGTTATGAAGGGATGTCAATATCAATCAAACTACTTGTTTAAATTCTGTTATGATTCCAATAATGAAGGATATGTGCATATGATGTTATTATGATTAGGCGGAAATTGAATGAATAAGAAATATGAAAACTGATGTAAATAGTGAATAATTGTTGATGAATTCTTACTACTATTTATCACGTACTCTCAGATGTGTTATCGAGTGTGACATGAAAGGAAAGTACATGTGACACGAAGAGCATCAATATCATAGGTGATGTTGACGTGGTCATTATACACATGGTGAAATCTTCTGTATAATATTTGATGCACGTAATTAGGTATGATGTGCATGGACTCTCGATGATTCAGGAACCATCGATGGGTGATGTCGATTTGATGTTCATATTATATTTGAAATCTTGTGAATAAGATTATATTATGGTTTTTTCATGATTAAAATTCTTATGATCATATCATGATTGAATGTATGTTCAATATGAAAAATGTTGTCGATGATGAATAAACAATGCTTATGTTATATCTATCATGTACTTTGATGATTTTTCGAGTATGACAGGAAAGAAAGGGACATGCGATGCGAGAATGCATTGATGTACGGAGACTCTAAAGGAGTCGGTAACATTGATAGGTGACGTCAAGGCTGGTTTTGTGCTATGTTATATTTAAATCTTATTTAATATTTGATGCATATGGTGTTTTGATGTGCAGGTGTCAGATTGCGATTTCCAATTCGTCCACATCAGGTGATGGGGATGAAAAGATGGATATAGTGTAATTCTAGAAAGTTTTCAGTGCGATGGGTCATGTATAGAGTCAGAGTACTCTAGCTCATCATATGTGCATTGTCGTGAGGTTAGGCTGTATTTCGATCACTCACGAGGAAATACACTGGGGGAACACATTAAGGACTTGGCCTTAATCCCCAGGAACCATCGGGTGCTACCCAGAGTATATGGATTTTGTTAACATGCTCTCAATCATCATACAATATCCCCACCCATAATAATTATATGAAGGGCATGTGGAAAGCATGGAGACTTGATATTCCTGGTCGCGACGAAAATGCGGCAATAATCAACGTTAATTCTAAATGGGGGGATTAATAAACCATTTAGCAAGAGATTTAGAAAATATTTAGTAAGCTAATTGATTATCAAACCCATTAAGATAATATTAAAAAGAATATTGGAGCAACTCCATGCAGTTAACTGAGGTTATGATAAGTAAATCTTTTTAAAATTGAGCAAATTTAGGAAACTGAAAGAAAGCAAATCTTAATTGAAAGAAAATAATTTGAAATTCTAAGTTAACTAAAAAATGGGTGGGTGAATAAAAATATAAAATAAATAATTAACTCAAGATATGGCATGCGAATGCATGGATGCACAAAGGTTATAAAAAGGGCAAAGAGAGCATGAAGCCCTCACTTTTTACTTTTACCTTTTGTCGTTTTCGAGAACAACTTGGGTTGTGTCTCATGTGTTGGTTCCTAGAGTAGAGTGTGGTTCATTACGAGACGAGAGAGGTTGGGACCCTCCTAGCATTAGTAAGGTGTAATAATTTAGTTGCTCGCAAAGTATCGTTAGCTCCGTCGCAACTCGGGGGTACCTGGGGAAGAAGAGTACCCATTCGATACGGTAGGGAGGAAACTGGTGGATCTTTAGAGATTGGCAATTGTGTAGACCTGGATTACAATGGATTTCGGTGGCAACATCAACCTTTGGCTTCGTCCTCAACCTTCGGCAACTAGCGTTGGACATGTATTTTACAATTATTGGATTTGATATTAATTGTGCATGAAAATGGAAATGGCCGAATTTTAATGTTGTAAGTGGATCTGTTTAATATTTGAAAGAGTACTATATCTATGACATGAGTTTTGTATTTTCTATTTAAATTGTTATTAATTGCGCATGAAAATGGAAATGGATGAATTTAAAGGTTGTAAGTGGATTTGCATAATATTTGTTGAAGTACATATATATATGATTTGTTCTTTATTTTTTTCTAAAATGGTGTTCTTAACTTAAATTTTCAGATCTAGTTGTTATTATATGCATGCACATAAGGGTTTTTAGCAAGGTCCCCTAGAGGGATGTTACATAGAATCTATGCATCTTTGGATGATCACCATGTAGACCACCAAGCAACAGTGGTTGAAGTTGGAGGTAATATTGTTGCACAGTCTGTTTCTATTTTGATTGATCTAGGGTCTAGTCATAGCTATATTCATCCTAATATTGTTGAAGTTTGCACTCTTAAGAAAAGTAAACATGGAAAATCATGGCTAGTTCAGTTAGCCACAGGGACAAAGACAAAAGTGAGCGCAGTATTGGAAATATGTCCAATCATTTTGGATGCTCTATCAAGCCCTGCAAACCTAGATATCATATTGCTAGGATCATGTTCTCAATGGCATGGATTGGATAGAACCGCATCATTCCAATCTTGATTGTTATAACAAGTTTCTTGAATGCGTATATGATGAGGGAAGGCCTCAACTAGTAAAGGGTGTGTTGAAGAAGGTTTAAATAAGGCAAGTTCTACAATTGGGAAGGTACTTCAAGAGGAACTATCAAATATATGTGGTTCATGTATCAGGTTCAAGAGAATAAATATGACCCACATTAGAATATTACCCAGTGCTGCAAGGATATAGGGATGTATTCATATAAGAGGTTCCAAGAATGATTTCCAAAAGAGATATTGACTTTACAATTAATATGGTGCCTAATGTAGCCCTAGTGTCCAAGGCTCCTTATAGAATGAGCACTCCAGAGCTAGTAGAATTGAAAATGAAACTTCAAGAATTGATGGATAAGAACTGTATTATACCAAGTATGTCCTCGTGGGTTCACCGGTGCTATTTTCTAAGAGGAAGGATGGAACATTAAGACCGTGTATTGACTACAGATAGCTCAATAAGGTCATGATCAAGAACATGTATCCATTATCCATGATAGATGATCTCTTTGATAAGATAAAGGGAGCCAGAATATTCTCCAATATTTACTTAAGGTTAGGATATCACCAGGTTAGAATCATAGAAGAGGATGTACATAAGACAAATTTAAGAACTCGGTATGGCCACTATGAGTTTACGGTTGTGTCATTCAGCCTCACTAATGCGCTAGCTACTTTCATGTGCCTCATGAACAGTGTGTTCAACCAATATTTGGATAATATTGTTTTGGTATTCCTATATGACATCCTCATCTATTCCAAGAATGAGGAAGAGCACGCAGAGCATCTAACAATGGTAATATAGGTGCTTAGGGCGCATAAGTTGTACGCCAAGCTAATCAATTGCGGATTTTATCAAAAGAAGATTCATTATTTGGGTCATGTTATTTCAACAAATGGAATCTCAGTAGATCATG
Organism: Larix kaempferi; assembly: GCA_027924585.1. Lineage (NCBI taxonomy): Eukaryota > Viridiplantae > Streptophyta > Pinopsida > Pinales > Pinaceae > Larix > Larix kaempferi. The sequence continues at coordinate 20,252,695 of BSBM01000155.1, read as the reverse complement.
AGAAGATTGAGGCTATAGTAAATTAGTCTACGCCCAATAATATGACAGATGTTGGATCTTTTATGGATCTATCAGGATATTATAGGAGATTCATCAAATATTTCTCCAATGTGGTGCATCCTATCACATAATTACAGAGAAAGAATGTAAAGTTCATATGGTCTGAAAATTATGAGAAAAAATTCCAAATCCTAAAGGAATTACTCACTAGCACCCCTATTGTAAAGATTGCATATCCCAATAAAGACTATGTGGTATGCACAGATCCTTGCATTGAAGGGATGAGAGGAGTACGCATGCAAGAAGTACATGCGATATGTTATGAGTCCGGGAATTTGAAGGAACATGAAAAGAATTATACGACTCATGATTGGAGCTAGCATCCATAGTACATGACTTGAATATGTGGAGACACTATCTACTTGGATGAACATTTGAGTTATGGATTGGTCACATGAGTTCTAAGTATATTTTTTACCAGCCAAATCTGAATGACTGACATGATATGTTGTTAGAATTTCTAACTAAATTTTGTCTTGATATCAAGCATGTCAAAGGTAAAGAAAACAAAGTTGGTAATGCGCTCAACAAAAATTTCATGTCGTATCCATGAGCTTATGCAGCAATGACCTCAGAGAACGAGTCAACAAAGTTCAAGTTGAAGATGAGCAATACGTGCAAGTGACTGCAGAACTTATACAATCATGATCTAATAAGGAGTATGAGGGATATCAATTAGAAGAAGATGTAGTTATTATTTTTCAAGGATGGTTGTACATTCCATACAGTGCTACATTAAAGAAGCTAGAGATGGAGGAGATGCATCAAATTCCCTACCCAGGTCGCTTGGGTTATCAAAAGAGTGTTACAGCAACCAAGAAGCAATATGTTTTGCCACTAATGAAGAGGTATATCATGCAGTACATAGCTAGATGTCAGAAATGCCAACAAGTGAAAGTTGAGCACCAAAACCCAACTGAATTACTACAGGCAGTGCCTGTTTGTGAGTGGAAGTGGGAAGACATATTTATGGATTTTATTACAAGAATACCAGTGAACATGAAGCAACATGACTCAAACATGGTGGCATTGGACAAGTTGAACAAAGCAGTTTGTTTCATACAAGTTAAGTCAACACATAAGACTATTGACATTGTGCATATTTCCATGAGGGAAATTTTCAAGTTGCATGGATTTCCTAAGGAAATAATCTTAGATCAGCGTACAAAATTCACGTTGAATTTCTGGAAAGGATTGTTCAATGACTTAGGATCTCAATTCAACTTCAACACAACATACCACCCTTAAAAAAATAGTCAGAAAGAGAGGGTAAATCAAGTACTAGAATACATGTCAAGGGTGTATGTGATGGATAAACCATCCAAGTGGGACGATTACTTACATCTAGTTGAATTTTCTTACAACAATGATCACCAAAAATAATTGGGAATGATAGATTTGAATCCATGTATGGCAGGGAATGTAGGACTCAAGTAAGTTTGGAAAACCCAGTAGAGAGAGTGGTACTTGGACCGAAAAGGATCAAAGAAATGGAGTAGGACATAGTTAAAATTTGATAGAATTTGAAATTAGTGTAGGAAAAGAATAAGTGTTATGCAAATATGAAAAAGAGTGCATAGAGAATTTAGGGTTGGAGACCATGTTTATTTGAGAGTGAAGCCGATTAAAATCTCTTTAAATCTTGGAGGTTGTGCCAAGTTGGCACCAAGATATTGTGGCCCTTTTGAAGTCCTTGAAAGGATAGGACCAATTGCATATATGATTGCATTTCCTGTGCATATGAAAGATCATAATGTTTTCCATATCTCATTGCTTAAAGGGTAAATACATTATCCTAATCACATTATTGATTGGAATGTGATTTAGGTGGAACCTGAGGGCGAGTTCCAAGTGGTAAATGATTATGCTATGTAAATGATATATATTGTTGATTATTGTAAGAAACATGGTTAGGAGCTCAAGGCCAAGGCCCTACCATGGATATCCTAAATATATAAATGTATATCAAGAAATAAATATGGTTAGTGAACCATGCACTCGACAAGCATAATGGAATTGTAAATATGATGTACATATGCATGATAATAATAAAGACAACCCAAAGCTGACTGTGCAAGGAAACAAGAGCATGGGGCGTGATTTTCATAAGGTTAGGGAGGGACATATTGAACCCATTAATCTAATTTGACTCATGAAACCCAATCATTTAATGTTTCCAAGAGGTAGGTAGTTGAAGCAATTTCTGTCTTGGGGAAATGAAGGTGTGGGTCTGAGATTTCTTGTGTCAATCACCCTATAGTACTAGGAAGGGGGTTTTCTTATTGGGTAAGCGATCATTCATATTGAACTCATCCTTAAATTAAATGTCAGTTGGAATTCAACACATATAGTTCCTTGGTATAAGTAACTCGACCCTCCATGTCGGGAGATCTATCTCTTTGTTTTTGGGTGATCTGAGAGTGGTTTTGAGTTCTGGTTCATGGTCAAGGATTAAATCCAATTATGGAGTCTATGAGAACATCCCTTATATATTTTCCATTTGCGAGAGTTGGTAGATTATCCCAGTTGTTCAACTTGTGCCAGTGAACCCTAAGATCGTGAGTATATGCTAGCGATTGGAAGATTGTTCTAATATTGTCTTAGTATTTATAAAGTGGTGAATTTAGTCTGTGAACCATCTGTAGCATGCCCAATTATCATAAGCATACCTAGGACTTGTTGAACCTTTCCCTAGTTTCATTCGCGTGCAATATATCCATTACTCCTTGTTGTTTGTTTCCATACTGAGCATAGTTTCCTGTTAGTCCCGTTATAATTGGAGTGGTCATCTAGGATGCAATAGGAGTCAATCCTTGGAAGGTAGTTGGGTGTGAAAAACCAAGATTTGTAAGACTCAAGAGGACATAACTTCTTGGAAGATGATTTGGGGTTCAGGTGGTATTTTTATGCACACACTAAATAACACCTGGAGGAAGGCGATTCCTGATGGACTGTTGAGAAGTGAAGGGGTACCTTCTTGTTTTTGTGTGGGGAGGGTAATGTGGACCCCAAGCTAGCCGATTCTATGGGAGGTGCCTCTAACTATGTGGTGGGTTACTAGTTATTATTTCCCATCCACTACCTTTGCATATTGTTAACCTAGTTGTGCTTTGGCTTCGTTGTGCACTTGTTCCTATTTGACTAAGAGTGAGCTCTAAATAGTTCCCCTTTCTTGAGTTGTATAAACCCTTTGTGGTGTTGATTGAGTGGTATTGAGTACCAGAGTGGTATGGAGCATGGAACTAGTTAATGAGACTAGTGAAGGATGTGTCCTCCTTATAGATGTGTGGGTTGGGTGGTATTTTTACGCTCACAATGAATAACACTTGGAGGAAGGTGATGCTCAAGGGACTGATGAGTAGTGAAGTGGTACCTTCTTGGTTTTTTGTGGGGAAGGTATTGTGGACCCCAATCTGGCTGAGTGTGAATGAGGTTCCTCTAACTCTATGGTGAGTTACTAGTTATCATTTTCCCTCCACTACCTTTGCATCTTGGTAACCTAGCTGTGATTTGGCTTAGCTATGCACTTATTCCTATTTGAATAAGAGTTATCTCTAAATAGTTCCCCTTTCCTTAAGGAAATCATGCCCAGTGCAGAGGTGGCATCTTAGCAAAAATAGTATATGCTAGACAAAGTGCCTATGGTTGGGTGGAACATTGCTCTTGCGTAGTCAATTGCTTGGAGAAGCTACATTCAATATAAGTGTTTACATGATGCCTCATTATTGTTATTTCAATTCCATTGTATGAATGTTGATATAAAATCATGGAGATGAAGACTAAACTTAGTAGTTGTGAAAATGAATTGCTTAGTTAGTAGTAATCATGAATCTTGGAATCTAAGTGTTGGATATTGCACTTCATGAAATGATTGCATATACATGTATGTCTTGTATATGAAGTCCCATTATGCATACAACACTAAATCTACAAGAATTCAATGAATAGAAATTATAAGTTAAAGTTTCCACATAGTGTCTTTCATGCGCGGCACTTGAGGCACAATGGTTAAAGGTTGTCGCACGGTGGATCATTCGATAGTTAGACTTAATGTGCATAGTGCATCTGTGCGATAGAGAAGTTGATAAGTGCATGACTGTGCAAGGTAAAATTAGTGCACATAGTGTTGTGCATAAGCCAAAGTATTATGCACATAGTGCATTAGACAAAGCAAGTAAAATTTAAACGTATGGCACAAATTGTTGCATAGTAATATATTTATTAAAATAGACATAGACATGTCTTGGTATAAGAAATAAATCATCCCTTATGGTCAGAATGGGACACTGAGGCCACCGAGTACATGACATATAATATTTGAGAGAAGGATATCATATGTATATGTACTTCATCTTGAGCATATAAATCAAAATTTCAGCTATCCAAATCTTTTGTGGTTTTCAAATTTGAGTTTCAGCCCTATATGTTATTCATGCATTGTTGTTTACAACTATATATGTCTTTATGATTTGTTAGAAGTAAAGGACAATTATTGGAATGTGCCTTCTAGATACATCGAATTATTTTACCAAGTTTCGATGTTTTGGACCAATCTAGGGTAGTCCATCATCAAGAACTTGAGACAAACCTAGGGGCTAGGGAAAGAACACAACTATTGTTGATCTTCCATCCATCATATATGTCAACATTATCGGGGTGCTTCTTGATTTCAATGGCCTCCATGAATTTCTTGTTAAATTACTGGTCCTCATTGGATAGGATTTTGGCATCTTCAATGCAAATGCGATGTTTAGTCTTGTCTGAATGTTTTTCAAGAGCAGATGAATAAGAACAATTGTGTTTAATATTAGCTGCATGTTTAAGAAACCTAATCTTGAAAGACCGACCAATTTCAACAACATAAGGAATTCTGTAGGGGAATGGAATTGGATAGACACCTTTTATGTCTGAAGGGTCAATGGGTTCCTTTATAGATCTAAGAGAGTCCCTAACGGTAGTTAGGGGTTTGAAAAAGGTTGTGATGTTTCTCTTTCTAAAGAATTTGTCCAACTTGTCTTTTGTCCCTTGAATATAAGGAAGGGTCACTATGAAAATAACATCATTGTTACGAGGGATAATCGTAGGCCCATGATTAGCCTTCTCAAAAGCTTTGATACCTTGATGCCTTTTATAACCATTGTCTTCAAAAACCTTGAGGAGGTGATCTATTTCTTCTTATAAGTGGTCATTATAAAAAATTCTCAAAGCTCTTGTAGCTAGAGTATTAATAACTCCACATTTTAGAGATGGAAGGTGGTGGGATTTAGCATAAAGATATTGTTCTGTGTGAGTCTTTTCCACTCCATACCTGGATAACTATAGAACAGTCCAAGATTATTTAATTTCACTCCATACTTGATCGAGGGGGTTTATGACTTTAAGTCCTTCGTGGGAAAACACCTACTGGATGGAAGTCAGAAGATTGTGGTTATCAAATATTCCCAATACTTCAAATTCAGTATGGTTGATGGCATCCCTGTAATGCAATATAAGGAAACTATTAGAGATGAACGGTCTCATTGCATAAATATATGGAAAAATGGGGCCGACGGAAAGCCAGACTTTCCTATGGGGAAACCTTCATTGTCCCCATTCAAAACACTAAAAGGCATTGAAGATTTGAAGAAAGGAATAAAGTCATATATTGCTCATTTCAATGCAGCAATGGAAGATGGAGGGGAAGAATTTTGGATTCCGAAGATAACATACTGGAAAATTTTTTTGGGGGCTTTAGATGTGTCATTAGTTAATTATGTAAGTCCAAGAGGTTCCTTTTAGCGATATACAAGACAAGAATCAAACACCAATAACGATATTCAACAACCACCTTATCTCATGGAGGATTACTTGGGTCAAAGAGTCCCTACCAAAGATGAAATATATGTGGGTCCTTCCTGCAACAAGCCCACACAAGAATTTGATTCGAGAAAATATGTGAAGAAAGGTCATATGCTAATTGTACGACCAAGTGATAGTAATCCAATATGGTTGGGGATGGAATTAGGTGATGTCTACACAGACATGGTTGATGTTGATATGGAGACACACCAGGTTTTAGTACAATGGTGGAAACCCAATGGAGGATATGCATGATGGGATCAAAAAACTAAAGAGTGGATATTTGGACGAGAGAAAGATGATATCATTGACGTGGATAGTATAATATGGGCCTGGAAATTACGATTGGATGCAAAGGAAGACAAGGTAAAAGTAAATGAAAAGGGACACATGGCTATTAATATATATCAACAACAAGTGGGAATAAAAAATGTGTGATCCTAAATGAGGCATTCTTTCTATGTTTGAAGAAATATAACAAGCCTATTCCTCTCGATGTGAAATGTAATTTATGTCTGAATTACTAGTGCCATACCAGGCAAACAATTTGTAATATGCTTTATTTATCAATGGAAAATGATATATGGGTTTTTATTTCATTATCTGTATAATTTCCTTCCAATTACTATTTCCATACTAGGAAAACATTTTGTAATATGATTTAATTATCAATGGAAAATGAGATATGGATTTTTATTTCATCATCTATATAATTTTGGTCATAGTAAAGCAAGAAATCTTGAGGAGAAAGAGCACAAGCCTTTCTCACAATTTAGTAATTCATGTGAATGGTATTAAAATTTAGGAACCTTGGTGGTGAGAGGAAAGAGCATGTGTCCTTTCTCACTATACAACATACTTTCGCCATTGCAAAGGAATTAATTATGTGAATATTAAAAAAGGCATGTTGAACTCGCGAATCCAATAATGAGAGTAATTACACTTATTATGAGTAAGATTTTAAAATGATAATGAAATGTTTGGAAATATTATTCATCATCACAATATCGGAAACCAATATTCACACTACTGGAAGCCGATAATGGCACTTTAAAAAACCATTAATCATACTTTTGGAAATCGAACATCACACTTCCAGAAATCGATGATTGCATTTCTAGAATCCGATAATCACACTTATGAAAATCGATAGTCACACTTTCAGAACATGATGTAAGTCTATATTCTCACTAGGAAGTCTAATTTAATGAAATGGGGGTTATATATACTAAACTCATTACTTGTGTGTTTAAAAAGCAGTATCAGATAAAAAACAAACAGACAATACATCCAACCAATGTAACATACAAGATACGGAAATGGCGTGACACATAAAGGCCTTACTTAAGTCAGATATTACAGACTAAATATATGACACATAGAGATTAGGAAAAGACAAAAGGGGCATGCAAATAACATGGTAAATTTAGTTCTAAAGTTGATGTATGTTGTAGGCGACGTCTCAGTTCCACCAATGGAAATATTTCCTTCAATCCTTTCTTCCAGGTACAGGACTTGCAGCAAGAGGAAGCTTCTCCTTTTCATGCAATAAGAAGATACGATCTTTCCTTGGAAATATTTCATTCAATCCTTTCTTCCAGGTACAAGACTTGTAGGAAGAGGAAGCTTCACCTTTTCATGCAATAGGAAGATACGAGAATAACTTGTGTATTCAAAGATCCTTCTTTCCAGGTACATGACTTGTAGGACTTGCAAGAGGAGAAAGATTGGCCTTTTCATGCAATAAGAAGATGTGCAAATGGCTTCTATGGCTTGTACATAGATTAAGAGGCAATGGATGTATGGTGGTGAGGTGATGTATGTATGGTGGTGAGGCAGTGGCCGTGGTGAACATACATGCATTGGTTCCAATGCATAGATTCAGAGGCAGTGGCTATTTGGTGATGGTTGTATGGTGGTGAGGTGGTGGTTGTGATGAACAGACAAGCAATGGTTCCAACGCCCTTGGTTTATTCCACCATAACAATGCAAATATGGGATTTAATATTCACATTAAAATATATGTTGTTCTTAGAACTCCACCTTTCGCCTGGTAATAAGGCTTCAAGTCCGTGGCCAATAGCACTTAAATTAAATAATTTAAGTCTATTATTTAATTAGAAAAATAAGAACTATAAACCAAAAAATTTGGGTAACATGAAAATGTTTCAAGGTCAAAGGATAACTAATTGAAGTCAATGGCGAATCAATTACAATAGTTGCTCTGGCCTTCGACAGGGAGTAATAATAAATGTAATCCAAAAACAGGTGATTGGGGTTGGTTCTCTTCAAAAGAGGTTGCCCTCTTATCTCTTCCAGGAGGTGCACATAACATAATAAATGAAGATACAAGGGTAGAACCCTCTCTGTGTAACATAGAAACTCATAAAACTTAAACATATGACAACAAAATGCATTGGTAAATTACATAGTAGCATAATTCGGTTGTATTGGCCTTTCATGTACAAAAACTCGGAACAATTCGAATTCGTTGAATATTCGGTGTAGGTATAATACGAATACATTGGAAATTTGAATTTTGAAAACCAATTTTAAAATACCACATTTTAATTATTTAATCACTATAAAATGTAAATAAAATTCAATTTCATACTTTCTTATAAAAATAATTATTAATAACTACTTGTCACTCTCTCACACTCTCTATCCCATTACATTGATATTTTATATTTTTATTTTTAAATAGTAATTTTGACTGTAAATAACATGTCTAGAAATAAACCATTGATTTTAAATGTACATTTATGATATATCTGTGTATATTTGATTAAAATTATTATTCATATAAGAAGTCTACTTCTGTATTTTATTTGTATTGCATTTTTTCGTTACGTATTTTTTCCGTACCAAATCGTATTCATGTCTATATTTGTACTCGAATTATGCTACTATGGTAAATTATACAATATATAAACATAATTACTAGGGCATATTCCCTCTCACGTTCCTTTCAACACAAGGATATTAAAATAAAAATAAGCAACATAATGGATTCTGTAACCCTTAGGGTGATCGATCTTCCCGTTCTTGACAACAAACATGATTCAATGGAGGTGGATGAAAAAGGGAAGAACAGAATAAAATCAGTATGTGATACATAATTTGCATGCGCTCTCTTTCATATATAATGGTATGCAGTGCCCTTGACAAGTAATGATAAGACAAAGAGATTGGCTCCCTCATCTACAACAGAGTTCTAAAATATTTGATCATCACAGAGGTTTGCTCTTTTGCCCATGTTTTCAACTAAAAGGAACTGAACTCAACTCTTTTAATACACAAAATAAATTATATCCTATATGTAGATGTATATAACACAAAATATATGTAGATGTATATAACACAAAATATAGGCAAAGAGGTAATTATTCTACCTTTTCAATATAGAATACAAAAGTAATTACAATGTGATCAACAGAGATGGACCATACTTGTCTCCTCTTCAATATAAGGTATCAAAACAAAAGAATACCCAACCTCCTTTCTTTTCCTCAACACAAAGAGGAATGTGAAGGGGCCTTGATCTCTCTCCTATTTTTCTATAGGTCACCCTTAACTTCCTCAATGCAATATTGTCCTCTCTTCTTATTCCAAACCCTAACTGCGTCCTTGGTTTACGCAATTTCTCTTCTTTTAATATATTTTATATTTAGGTAATGGCAATTTCGATTTTAATTTCTTTTATATTTCAAAGATGAATTGAATCACTGTAGGAGAAACCCTTTAGCTTTATGCGAAGTATTTTCGTTGACAATTATTTCCCTTTCCATAATTATAGACCAATTCTCAAAAGTATGTCATTCCTTTTTAATAAAATAATAACCATTCTTTTTATTTTTCCATTAGTAATTATTTTTTTCTGGTTTTTGTGTTGATATATATATATATATATATATCCTTCCTACAATACGATTTGACTTCCAACAAAATACTTGTGAACGTAGTTAAAACATTCTCTCTTTTCTAATATAATTATGTATATACATATACATTAGTATTAGGTGAGTCGTTCCTAAAGCATACCATTAGCTTCTTTATATTTTCATGAGATTGTTAATTAAATAATTACTTTGTCTTTAAATAATTAAACTTAGCGATATTCATTATAACATCATAGGCTTATAATGAGGATTTTCCAGCATAGTAATAGTTAGCAATAATGAGTGAATTCTATTAATAATAGTAATAGCTTGCTTTACACTCTTTATTCGCTATCTTACGCAATTGATGTGTTGTTTCACAATACTTATAAGTTAACATTAAACTTATACTAACACTTTACAATATTTTAAGTAGTTTAAGCAAACAACTCGCTTTTTTTTCAGTTCTCATGGCATCATGATGACACCCCATCATCATTAATTGGATTCCCATGGATTCTCTAGTCATTAACCTCTCCCCCGAATGGATATCGTTTCCCTCGTCGTTATTGTTGCCTTGCACATTCATCCTTAGGATTGTTTTATTATTCAACATTTGCAGTTTACATTGAACACATAACGTCACCATGAATTAACTAGCGCATGGCTCTCCACAAAATCACAATGCTATTAAATGCCACACGTTCATTGATAGCCTTGGCTTTGAGCTCCACACCATGAACCATTACAAAAATACAATTACAATATCAATTACAAAATAGGGGTCAAGAACGAGGGATATAACACTCTAGTTTGGAAAGGAAATTGCATACTTTGGAAGTAGATCAAGAGATGAGGGCAGTAAACCAAGTCTAAGAATTGATAGAATGACATATAGGATGTTGCGAGAATTTTTTAGGATAGGTATAAAGCCTCCATTGTCCAAAAACTACACAAACTAAAAGACAAAGATGGGAAATGAAGGGGAGCCACCAACAACACAAAAATCAATCAAGATATGGCATATTCAAGCATGAATACCAATTACTCCCTAAATTTAGACTTATATTGGAAAAAAGGAGTTAATTGCATGCCATATGGACTCTATAGAGGAGGGCATCAACACAACTCTACAAACAATCAAGAAGGAGCTCAAATAGTTGAATGGGAAGTCTTATTTTTTGCTACAAACCCCCTATTGCTCATACAAAGCTATAGAGAAAAAGACCTATAAAAATAGAGAAGACAATAATACGAGAAAGATCTCCAACACCCTATCTCCTAAAATAAGAATATTGATTAACTAATAAAAACTCAAGTCTAAGTTTCCTATATTGTTATATTATATCTCATATTTTATACATATCTCTTAAAAATCGCATGCAAATTTTCTTTAAATTGTTTTTATATGATAGTTGATAAAATCCATAATGAAAACATAACACGCTATTTTCATTCGAGTTTTTTCGTTATGTGAAAAGATTTCCTTATCTCATTAAAAAAACTCATAGACTATTGAAGGGCTAAATAACGCATAACCCTGAAATTAAGTTATTATTAATATATATTTATATTATATTAAAAATAATAAATACCCAAATACACTCAATTAATATATATTAAATAATTTTATAGTAATAAATAAAGATATACACTAAAATTAGTATTGGTGTGTACATAAATAAAAGTAGTTTCTCCCAATTCACTTACCAAATTTGTGCCGAGATAGGATCATATTATTATATTAGATGTATATATAGTTATAATATTATTATTATTATGTAATTTTTAGTTATATATATATATATATATTAAAATGTATATATTATTATATATATATATATAATTTTATATTAAAATGTATATATTAAATTTATTTTAAAATTATATTTATTTATATTTTATTATTATTTATTTATGTTATACTAATATATTATATTGAAATGTAATTTATGTTTTAATTAAAATTTAACTTACATATATAACTTTAATAAAAATTATTATGAACCATAAATGCATGATATGTAAGTCCATATAAAAGAAAAAAAATATGAAAAATCAAATAAGGTCATGTAGGAATGAAATGAGAATCAAGTAGACTTTGACTTTTGATTTAAAATTATAAGAAAAGTTTATACTTTTGAAAAAATTTAATCCCTATAAACCTATGATAAATTAAAATTAAAATAAATATTTTATTATATGTTTAAAAAAAAATGAAATCAAAATAAAATAATATAAACATTAAATAACAGAGCGAACCACTAGGTGACGATGTCCCTAACACATGATACCAAGGAAAAGAGATAGCATGAAGCCAAGAGATTATTTCATCTCGGTTTACTACTCCATTACTTCAACATGTTCTTGGTCTTGTAGGGAAGGTATTTATGAGATGTGCATAAGAATAAAACATGTAGAGTGTTGATAGCCAACACAACAATGAAAAATCATAACTGGATGTGAAATACAAACACATATGGAAACAAGAAAAAAAATGTCAACCCAACTCCCCATCTCTAAATACAAAAATCACAATAAATTAAAGAAAATGTTAGCTCAACTTTGCTCATTGGGTTAGAAATTAATTGTCTTATATTCTTCATGTCATTCAATAATTTTAGGAAACCATGAAGTAGAAAAGTTGTGCCTCGTAAATAATAATACCATAAAATTAGACATAGAAATAGACTAAGAACACCTACCACCTAACAACACCTAACAATAGAAAGTAGAGAAACCATCAACCATTTTAAGATTAATGCCACCATAAATGAGACTCATAACACCTATAGAGAAAAGAGGTTTATCCATTTTGAGAATACTACCATAAAGAACACTTACATATTCAAATGTCCTTAACAGTAGACACTTGATATCACGAAACATAAATAGAACAAAGGAGAAAAGGAAATTGCAGAAAGTAGAGTAATCTTTGCGTATATTTTCACATTGCCTGAACATTTTCTACAGAGACAATGTGCAATATCAATAAATATGAAAATCCATCCAAGTTGTCTATAGGTATACAAGTTCTGGCTGTATTAGCCAAACAAGTAATTTAGCCAATAACTTAATTTCCACAAAAATGAGTATCCATCTACTCTTTTGCAGGAACAAAATGGTCACATAAATGATCGATTCATAAACATGTAAATGATACAATGGGTACTGTCTTCATCATTCAGAACCTTGCAAGCTATTGCCTAGTCATATGAAGCAGGCCTGCCCATACATAAAAGACATATCCCGACATGTAGATAAGCATAGCCCTACATGAAACATATTTCTCAAATCAGTAAAGAGTATAGTACGTTAGAGTTTGCTTGTACTTTTATAAAAATCTATTCAGTTGTGTTTATTGCAGAGATGGTGGGAAAGCAAAGAGTATTTAACCAACATCAACTGTTGGATAATTTGACGATAATATGTGAAAAAAAATTTGCTCCCATTTTCATCAATAATTTTGTCCAAAGATATGTCTTGCAATGTAACCAATGTTGTTTCCAGCATGTCCAACCCTGCTTGATTTGCAAATGTAAAAACATGAAATGACTGCACATTCACAAGAAATAGGCTAGATTTAGTAGTTTCACAATTAGGAAAAGATAAGGCAGATATCCAAAGTGCTATATACACCTTCCAAGTCTCGTATGAAGTTGATACCTTCACAGGAAAACACATGATTGCATCATACTGGTGCCAAAGTAAAAAAAAAAACAAGCAATGACTGCACATTCACAAGCAATATGCTAGATTTAGTAGTTTCACAATCAGGAAAAGATAATGCAGATATCCAATGTGATATGCTCCATTCAAGTCTCATATGAAGTTGATCCCTTCATAGAACAACACATGATTGCATCGGATTGGTGCCAAAACTAGTTTCAACATAGACTCATTGGCTTTACAATCATCTTGAAATAGGTCTACCCCTATTCAAGGGAAAAGCACACCGCGCAGTAAATAAGATTTAATTGCGTAGTAGATGAATATATTCCTTTTCTTTGCTTCGGACTTCACCGACCATACAATAGAGAACCCCAAATTTTACTTCGCGGAACACTTGCTTCACTAAGAATTAACTTCGTAGATTAACTACACGGAGACTACCTTTTACTGCGCGGATATTAACTGTGTGATTTCAACTTTTTACTTCGTGACGATTAACTACGCGATTTCAATTTTCTACTGCGCAGTTGAACTTCGCAGTGATGCGCAGTTAAATTCGCAATATATTACTTCGTGGATCAACTAAAACATCTTACGTGAAGTTACTCCTCGTTAAAATGGAACTTTCACTGCGGTGAACTTAATTGAAAAACTTGATTTCTTTTAATGCGCGTAAATGTAAACACTATTCAAGGAGAATATGTGCGACTTGCAATATTCAAAATTCTTGAGAATGAAACATAAAACTAAAGACTTATATATATTACCACAGTAAACTGTGCGATGCCTCAATACATGGATATGAGTTTCTACTTTGATCTTTTACTTTCACAGAGCTTGGGCTCTTGATACAAACTTCATGGATCTTCACTTCTATTCTTCTCCTCTTCGCATCTCTCACGGAGCTTGGGATCCTCACCTTACTCAGAGCTTCAACTAGATTCTATTTATAGAATTTCATAACAACCGACTTAAGATCGCTTCACTTGGAAGCTACAGGATTGCATTAAACACAGTAATTAATTTCTACCTAAGAAATCTTGACATGCAAACTATTAACACGGTTACATAAATATAACATGACGTGCGTCGGATTGGTTGCAAACTTGCTGACAATCTGACACTGCAGACTCTGCGCACTGACACAAAAGATGGCTGACAGAGTCGGCGTAGTAGATACACAATCAGCTCATTAATTACATATTTTCCAACACTCCCCCTTAATTATGAGGGGATGGGGATCATTAAAACAAAATTTAAATTTTACAAAAAAAAGTTTCAGAGTTGAAACATGCTCTGTGCATGACAAAGTTCACTGCGTAGAACTTGTCACTCCCAAACAACTTCGCAGATACTGAAATGGGTCCTTTGCCAATGGTTTGGTAAAGATGTCTGCTACTTGATCTTCAGACCTGCAAAATTCTAAACAAATTACTTTGTTGTTTATCAATTCTCTGATAAAATGATACCTAGTGTCAATGTGCTTGGTTCTCTTGTGGTACACATGATTCTTTGATAGTGTGATAGCTGAATTATTGTCGCAGTAAATGACTGTGGGTTCTTGTTGGTTCTGCGACAAATCACTTAACATCCTGCGCATCCAAACTGCTAGACATTCAGCGCTTGCAGCTGCGACATACTCTGCTTCTGCTGAAGAAAGAGTTACTATGGGCTATTTCTTTGAACCCCTTGATACAACACCTGTTCCTAAATGAAATGTATTTCCAGATGTGATTTTTCTGTTATCTATGCTACCTCCATTGTCACTGTCAGTGTGTCCAATGAGTTTGGAATTTTCTGAGGTTGAATACAGAATACCAAAGTCTCTTGTTCCACTTACATACCTCGGAATTCTTTTACCTACTTTCCAATGCGATTCTTTTGGTGACTCCATGAATATTGATATTAAGCTGACTCCATACATGATATCTGGCCTTGTCGCTGTAAGATACATAAGGCTTACCACAAGCCTTTTAAACAGCGTAGGATCTACATTGGATCCCTCATCATCCTTGCTCAATTTCAAACCTATTATTACTGGTGTAGGGGCTGTCTTACAATTTAACATCTTAAATCTGTTCAAGACATCACTTGCATACTTTGACTGGGATATAAATATTCCTTTTTTCAGAGTGTTGGACTTCAATGCCCAGAAAATACTTCATAAGCCCCAAATTAGTCATTTCAAATTCACTTTCCATGACTATTCTAAATTCTTCTATGCCAAAATCACTAGTAAATATTAAATCATCCACATACAGGCAGACAATCAGCTTATTACCTTGCTTGTTGATTTTTGTGTATAGCGTTGGCTCACATTCACTTCTGTGAAATCCATTCTGAATGAGGTATGAGTCAATGCGACTGTACCAAGCTCTAGGAGCTTGTTTCAAACCATAGAGCACCTTTTTCAACTTGTAAACTTTGTGTCCTTGTCCTAGAACTTCATAGCCTTGTGGCTGCTCCACATATACTTCCTCCTCCAAATAACCATTTAAAAATGCAGACTTAACATCCATTTGGTAAACAAGCCATTTCTTATGTGCTGCGATGGCCAAAACTATTTTGATAGTGTCTGTTCGTGCTACAGGTGCAAAGGTTTCATTGAAGTCTATGCCAAGCTGCTGCGTGAATTCTCTTGCTACCAGTCTTGCCTTGTGCTTCTGCACATTTCCCTCAGCATCTTGCTTGGTATTATAAATCCATTTCACGCTTATCACATCCTTGTCCTTAGGAACATCAACTAATTCCCATGTTTGATTTTTCTCAATGCATTCTATTTCTTCATCCATGGCTTGTGCCCAAACTTTATCTTCTACAGCTTCTTCAAATGTTAGCGGATCATTGATTTGAGAAAATAATACAAAACATGAGAATGAATTAGGTGTACCAGTCTCATATATCTCACGCAGACTTCTTGTCCTTGGCGGAGTTGCTGGTGTCGAACTGTTTGATGGAGTTTGTTACGCACTTGGTGTGCTTGTCAGAGTTGCTTGAACTGCACCTTGTGTAGGAGTTCCTTGTGCTGAACCATGCTACGCAGTCATGGGAGTAGACGGTGCTACGAAGTTCTGAGTCACATGCGGAGTCTCAACCACATCTTCTGTGATCTCATCATGTTCAATATGTGACA
Source organism: Larix kaempferi (assembly GCA_027924585.1). Taxonomy (NCBI): domain Eukaryota; kingdom Viridiplantae; phylum Streptophyta; class Pinopsida; order Pinales; family Pinaceae; genus Larix; species Larix kaempferi. Next base: position 20,236,111 of record BSBM01000155.1, on the reverse strand, counting down.
CGATTTTAACATTCTTCTCTACGGTTCCATCCCATGCTTCATTTTGGACAAACTAAACATCGTGGCTGATAACAACTTTTCTTGCAACAGGATCATACAACTTGTATGCTTTTGTGTCTTCCGAATACCTAATAAAAATGCATTTCTGTCCTTTATTGTCTAATTTCCTTCTCAACTCATCTGGAACATGTGCATATGCTACACAACCAAAAAATTTTAAATGCAAAACACTATGTTTCATACTTTTCCATGCTTCCCGCGGAAATTTGTTCTTCACACTCTTTGTTGAGCATCGATTCATGATGTATACAGCAGTTTCCACTGCTTCATCCTAGTACTCATTTGACAGATGCATGGCTACCAACATACTGCATGCCATCTACATAATGGTTTTGTTTTTCCTCTCTGTGATACCATTCTGTTGTGGTGTATACCGCGCAGTGAATTGCTTCTGTATGCCATGACTTTTGCAAAAAATTAAGAATTCATTTGAAACATACTCACCACCTCTGTCTGTTCTTAAGATCTTGATGCTGTAACCACTCTGCTTCTCCACAAGTGCCTTGAATTACTGAAAACAACTAAATGCATCAGATTTATGTTTTAGAAAATATACCCACGTTTTTCTTGTGATATCATCAATAAGTGTGAGAAGGTAAGTGCATCCTTCCATGGATGGTGTTTGCATCGGTCCACAAATATCAGAGTGCACAATTTCAAGTGGTGTGCGAGCTCTGTATGACTTTCCGACTAGAAAATCTCTTTGTGTTGTTTTCCAAAAATAGAGCCTTCACAAATTCTCTCTGGCTTTTCAATCAGTGGCAATCCTTTCACCATATCCTTCATGTGCAGTAGCTTAAACCCACCAAAATTCAGATGTCCAAATCTAAAGTTCCATAACCAAGATTCATCCCTTATTTCTATCTGAAACGCAACTTGCATTGCATTGTATTTTTCTTCCTTGTCGTAGTGAATGTCTGCTCCTTTGCTTTCTGCTTTGAATGCAGATCCAGAATTTTCATTCTGACTTTCTTGAGTTGTCTTTCCTTTTATGATGGGTCTTATCCTCAAAGGAAACAAGTGATTGCTTGTCATCTGCACTTCGGCTATCAACTGATTGCTTGGATATATGTCTTTGATCAGACAATGCTTTCCTATCATATGGATTCTATAACCTTTTTCCATCAGTTGTCCAGTGCTCATCAAATTATGCTTCAAACCTTGAACATAATAAACATCAGACATATATTTTTTCTCCCCCTGTTTGGTTGGAATATCAACAGTACCCTTACCCAAAACAGTGACTTGAAAATTATTTCCAAGTGTGACATCAGTTTGAACTGATTTATCTAGACTAGAAAATAGATTTAAATTACCAGTCATATGATTGCTACAGCCTGAATCTAAATACCATATGTCATTTGGACTTTCTTGGACATCATTGCATTCAAGTGGTGATGCACATGCTAAGAACAGTGAGTTGTTCGGAGTGTTGTTGTTGCTTAAATGTGTTTGGCCTTCCTTTCCTTGGTCATACTACTTCTTCCTCCATTCATATGCGAAGTCTCCATACTTCTTACAGTAATGAAATTGAATTTTTTATTTATCATACATTTTTCCACTTGGATGACTGGGGCTCTAATTCTGACCTCTTCTTGCGACATGTGAAGGGGTGTTGCTGCGACCTCCTCTAAAAGAACTTCGTCCTCTGCCTCTTCCACAACTTATGGATGATTGTGCTGTGAACGCACCTTCCAACGATGTATCTGAATCGTTGATTCTATGTTCATGATTGAGTAATGAGGCTTGCAATTCATCAATGGTAAATGTGGACAAATCTTTGTTTTCTTCCAGGGTTACAACTAAATATTCAAATTTCTTTGGAAGAACTCTAAGAACTTTTTCAACAACTCTTTGGTCACCTAGAGTTTCTCCATGAGACTTTATTTGATTAACTAGACCAATAACACGAGTATAGAATGAGTCTACTAACTCTGTATCTTTCATTGACAGAGATTCAAAATCTCTTCTAAGAACTTCAAGTTTTGTAGTCTTTACCTTGTTTAAGCCTTGATAGGAAGTTTCCAGTGTGTCCCACGCTTCCTTAGTTGACTGTGTTGCTGCTACTCTTGGGAGTATGGATTCATGTGTCGCTTGATGTATGTGGAACAGTGCTTTTCCATCTTTCTTCCTCTGTTCCTTCAGAACATCCTTCTCAGCTTGTGTGAGATTGTTGTATGCTACCATATCTGCTGGTTCTGCATAACCATGCTGGACTATTTCGCATACATCTTGACCTCTAAACAAAGCTTTCATAGTTAGAGACCAATATTCATCATTTTTACCTGAAAAGATTGGATTTTGCAAATTACTAGAAGTGGAAGCCATTTCTAACTGATTTTCCCTTATAAATTGAATTCCTACTTTCCGTAAACCTCGCTCTGATACCAGATCAAGGGAAAAACACACCACACAGTAAATAAGATTTAACTGTGCAGTAGATGAATATCTTCTTTTTCTTTGCTTCGGACTTCGCCTACCATACAATAGAGAACCCCAAATTTTACTTCGCAGAACACTTTCTTCACTAAGAATTAACTTCGCAGATTAACTGCGTGGAGACTACCTTTTACTGTGCAGAGATTAACTGCGAGGTTTAAACTCTTTACTTCACGGCGATTAACTGCACGATTTTGACTTTCTACTGCGCAGTTGAACTTCGCAGTGATGCCTAGTTAACTTTGCAATATATTACTTTGCGGATCACTTATACAAACTTTATCATGAAATATATTTTATAAGGCATAACGACTAAAACATCTTAAGTGAAGACTTTCACTATGGTGAACTTAATTGAAAAACTTGATTTCTTTTACTGCGCAAAAATGTAAACACTATTCAAGGAGAATATGTGCGACGTGCAATATTCAACATTCTTGAGAATGAAACATAAAACTAAAGACTTATATATATTACCACAGTTAACTGCGCGATGAGTCAATACATCGAAATGAGTTTCTACTTTGATATTTTACTTCCACAAAGCTTTGGCTCTTGATACAAACTTCACGGATTTTCACTTCTATTCTTCTCTTCTTCACATCTCTCACAGAGCTTGGGCTCCTCACCTTACTCAAAGCTTCAACTAGATTCTATTTATAGAATTTCCTAACAACCCGACTTAAAATTGGAAGCTACAGGATTGCATTAAACACACACAAAAAACAACTGACAGGGTGACTGACAAAGCCGACGCAGTAGATACACGATTATCTCATTAATTACATATTTTCCAACACCTATGTAGAGTTTCGCCAAAAAATTGTATTATGCTCTAAATACACTATTTCAAATTAAGAATATGGAGGCCTCCTATTTACTTGTATATCTAACAAATCCAATGGCAAGAGCAAGTGCTTATGGGGTCACAAGATGTGTCCTTTGACCAACATGTGAACTCAGTTGAGAAGGAGCTAATGCAATTGAAATTCTTTGGACATATGCAAAAATAGTACGCACATATTGACAAGCCATGGCTGCCACATTTTTTCACAAGTGGCTCTCATAAGTGAATTGCAATGCAATATTCAATGCAAATCTTAGATTCGTGTTGCCTCCAGAATCACCAGATGTTCGAGTTCAGATGATCCAACCTCAAAACCAAAAGCCAAGTCCAATGTACAATTGGGACCCTATATCCATCCTGCATCATACATGCTCATTTCCCCAAGATCCACATAAATAAATGTGCAATGCAGCACCATAATTTCGCCAGTTATCTTGTATGAAATTTTTATTATTAAAACCAACTCGAGGAGGCTTATTACTGAACACTGCTGGAACTAACTCCTGTGTGGAATTCTTGGAAACTGTTGTTTTATTCGGCCCATATATTCTCATGGAATTCAAAGACACAGAACCATCATTATGGATACCATGTGTACTATTTTCCTTTAGATTAGGCATACGAACTACATCATCAATCAAATGCAAATAACCATTGTTAACAATCCCTTGTGTTCCATCTGCCTTTAAATGAACAAGTTTTGCTCCATTGTTAATCAGAGGAACAAAATATTGTTAGGGATTTCTTGTGTGTCACTTTCCCTTAAGTCAAGAATTTGAACTGCATTATCAATCATCGACTCATCGGTTTCCTCACAAGAAGATTCTGAATCGGGAAAAATGAATTTAAAGAATGAACTGGACCTAGAAGATTCTTTGAACACAGAAGGAAACCGAGACTATCTCTGATCCATTAGATTTGTCACTAGCTTGTTGGGATAATTGAAGGACAAAAATAGTGTATAGACCATAAGTGTGAAGTCCTTCCCTTCACCGGAGATACTAATTTTCTCCATTCTGATAAATTGGTAGCAAAAGAACTTATCCATGTTGAAAACTCTATTCTCATTTCGTTGGTTTACCCAACTTTTATACAAGTACGTGACAGTTATGGTATTTTTATATTATATATGTTAGTCTATGTACATACTGAACATGAACATTGCTCATCTTGCTCATTAAGGAAAATATAGAGTGAATCTTTTCCGTCAGATTTTATGTTCTCAATATTTTATTGATGTGCTCAATTGATAGTTTAACAGTGAGATCAGAGCACAGTAAGACATCTCCAACCCAAGAATCTGCTCGAGCCTATGTGCAGATTGCAACCACCAACCGAGAAGAGGGACAATTGTTGAAGAAAGTGTGAAGGAGAAACCAACCATTCAGAGACAAGGAGATACAGTCGCGGATCCAGCAAAAGAAGAGGAGACTGTGAGTTAATATTGTCTGCGCGAGGAGAAAAATCCGAGAGAAGACAATAGGTGTTTGTGTAAGTGGCCATATTTTGAAAATGAATTATGAGATTGAGGAAAAGTAAGTAAGATATATTTTTTTATGATTCAGTTTTTCACGTAGGAAAAGTAAGTAAGATATATTTTTTATAATTGAGTTTTTCACGTAAGGATGGATTAGATGGATTTAAAAATTGGGGAAAGATTTTTTTGAATCCATATAAACTCGTTTGAAGGCCATGAGGAACCTGTCATGTAAAAGGTGAAATGTTAGAGTGGTAAAGTAAGAATTTGGGTATGGCATAAAGTAAAAAAATAAAAAGTAGTTTCATATATGTAAAGGCCAAGTGAAGTGAAGTAAAAATATAAAAAAAAAATGTGTTTTATTTTATTATAAGGCTCTCGGTTCATAAAATTGAAGACCTGAGAGGAAGCCTTTGTCACCATGAATAGTTAGTCTGAGATGAAATTCATGTCAAATTCACGCAAGAAAAAAAGCGTGAAGAAGTGAGCTCACTCGTCCACATGGAGTATGCAGACCCAAGTGAAGTTTGATGGAGTCAGGAAGACTTACTAAGAATCTGCAGAGCAGCAGCGTAAGAGAAGATCTTGTGGAAGGAATCAGCCTTGTCAAAAATCCCATGGGAGAAGATAGCAAAACCTGCGATAGAGCAAGAAGGCATTTCACAGTGATATAATATGTCGTAATTTTTTCAGTGATTTAAGGGAATTGTTTTTAGGAGGTATATAGATTTATTCTAAAGGAAGAAACATAAGTAAAAATAAGGAAGATGTCGATCATGATCATAACATTTTTTTCAATATGGCACATTGGTATTGTTTTAAATATAGTGAAAGAAATTTTTTAAAAGAACTTTTAAAGTTTTTAAAAGAAGAAAGACTTTGATTTTGCCATGTTGTAGTATTAAAAAATTTCTTCATCAGGATTATTTTTAAAGAATATTATGTGAATAAGGGTATCGTGGGAAGACCCTAAATTAATTGTGTGAGAAGTTAAGTTAAAAAAGTCAATCCACAAAAGAATATGGTAGCAATTTTAAAATTTGTAGATGCTAGAGTTTAAGCCGCGCTGATTTAATTGAGAAAATGAGTCATCTGCACGAAGTGAGAACATATGAATACTTGCCGATGTTGTCTATGATTTTTGTTAACTATTCCACCAAAGGAACCGCCATTTCATGGAAGTGATTCATTGTTCAAGGTGCTTGTAATTTAGTATTCACTTTATCTTTGAAAGAAGGATGTTGTAGTACTTCAAGAAGTTCTAGTAACTATTGAGATCCTGCCATACATCAAGTATTTTCAAAATATCTTCAAGCCTAGATTGAAGATTGGAATAATATTGCAGCCATTGTCATTGCTAGGGTTGACACAGTGCTGTCGACAGGGGTTCACTTCGCATTGATGTCAACAAAAATCGACAGAGACTCCCTTAAACATCGACCCATACAGGTTTTACCCTTTCCAGCAACATCCATAGAGCAAATAAAGTCTCACCCGAGATGTTTAAGGGGGCTGCAGGAATCAAGTTTCCGTAGTTGTGAGAATACATGCATTAACTCACACTCATTCGCAACATAAGCCATAGATTTTCATTTGCATCAAAATATAACATTATCAACCTATTAACCATTATCCTCATTTGCATCTACACATTATCATCTCACAGTTAACGAATTAAACAAACCATCAAAACATGCTGAAGGAATCTACGGTACATAACATAACTGCGAAAGCATCAACTGCGATCTCAATGAAACATCAAACACTGTGATAGCTAAACAAGACAAAAAGACAGAGATCTATAACATTATTGATCCTTCTCATTATCCACCGCGGAATTATCCATACAACAGACTCAGATTGAAACACTACTCTGCAAAAGATGAAAGTGTTGAAAACAGATAGATCAAAAGATAGAACAAAAAGACACTATGGTCAATCATAGATCATGTCCAAAAAGATGACTCCCTTAGGCTTACAATCACTCCTATTTATAGGCTCACTTCGACATTACAAAATGGTCGAAATGACCCATGTCTAACTAACTTAACCAAATACTCTGCATATATCGGATCTTTAATACTTCGTAACCGATCTTTTGTTATGTCGCTGACCCTTTCGCTGCTTGGTGGTACCGCACTTGTGCGCTTTGGACCCGTGCCAATATGCCCCCAACACAAAATTTTGGCTCTCCCTCGAGCCACCTCAGCTGGAAACTATTGGTGCATTTACCTCCTTCTTGAATTCGTCATATGCTGTTGTAACTTGGTCGACAGCTTCTTTTGCCGATGCCTTAAGTGCTGTGCAATCTTCTACTTCCTGGTCGGTCAGGTGTTCACCACCCATCTGCTGCTCTTTCTCCAACTTCTCTTTGATCTTTGTCATTCCTTCCATTGATTTGACTGCCAACTGCTCAGTCTTTGTCTGCAACTTGTCCAAGTGCATTGTTCTTTTTTGTTGTCTTGTGTGTGCCTTGTTGACCCGATGTTGCATTTCTTTCAGCTCTGTTTCCTTTGTCATCTGCGCGAACAAGGGAAATGCCTTAAGAGATCCCCTCAATACCTCTAGCTGCGCTTCGGCTTCGTTGAGTTTCACATTCAACTGATGCAACTGCTCATCCTGTACCAAGCTTCCTCAAAATTGTGTGATGTCTTCTGCGATTGTCTGCGTCATTTTCTCCAGTGCTGCGATCTCTGTCATAGCTTCTGCAATCGCATTCTTCCTCTCTTCAATCTGCTCTTGCGGTGTGCTTGGAACTGCCCTTGTTTGTAGGTCCTCCTTTTCTTTTCCCAGGTCTGCAATGACCACACCTAGCCTTAATTATTTTTCCTCTGCCTGCATATCCTTATCAACTTCTGGTGCTTCTTCGCATGCCATGGAGATGGCATGTTCCAACCTTTTTTTGTCTTCAATGGCATTTGTTGTTTCATTCATACTCATCTCTTTATCTTTGTGGAGGCGTTGAACCTCCGCCTCGGTGCTCCGCACTTGTCATTTTTATTTTACCATTTGGTCGTGCACTGTGGCTTATCGTTCGTTGATTTCATCACTTGGTGCAGTATGAGCTCGATGCAGCATCACCATCGGCAACATGTTGATGCCGATGCTGATCAACTCATGCCCTCGCAATGCGGCATCCAGGTCTTCATCTCCGGTAGTGATGGCATTAGGTAGTATTTCCACTATCTTCTGCTTCATGTCGATTTCCACCTCAACTATAATTGTTGACGCACTTGACGCCACTTCTCACTATGGAAGCCTTGTTTCCATCACTACATTTGTCAATGCCTGTAACAGCTGCAATACCTAATGGAAACACTCAATCGCATGCCGAGTGACTTTCGCTAGGTTTTCCTCTGCCACAGCCGTTATCTTCTCCATGAGCTTGTTTGTTTGCTCATCGGGGAGGCTCATAGTTGCACTCCCCTCACCTCGCTCCATCCTGTTATTTGTCCTTGTTTTTGCTCATTGCACTTCTAATTCTGAATCTTTGGGTGTCACTGATGACACCTGGTCATGACTTAAGGTGTGCGAATGTTCTTCCGCAGGGTCACCTTCTCCTGCACCTTCTTCTTTTCCTTCTGAATCCTTCACCTATTATGGCACCTTCGGTCCATTTATCGACTTCCCATTCTCTGGTTCTAACAATTGGTCTTTGTCGACTGGAACCTTCCACTCTTCTGGCCAATCTTCCACTATTGCATCCAGCTCTATGTCGGTAAGCTTGTATTGCACCGGAAGCCATTGCTTTTCTGCTTGTGCCCGAATGAATATTGTCTGAGGCTCTACCAACATCCTTGCGTCTCTTTGATGCTTCTTTGATGCCTCCTATGTTAATCGCAGAATCACTGCTGCATATATCTTCAACATCTCTAAATAAATAAAGAATTGGATATTGTTACCTGTTTGTTGTTCTTTTTCGTTTAACGCCCACAAGTTCTTGTATTGTGCCCCTTGGCACACCTTCACTAGTTATGTTTCCATCCCTTGGTAATACGATGGTTCTCTCCATCCGACCAGTGCGATCAATATCAACATCCATGAATAGGTGAATGGATTACCTTTCTCCTATGCTACTACTGCATCCTCCCTTAATTCGTTCAGCAAAAATAGCGACCAATTCATCTAAAATCCTGTTGTGCACTGCTCTCAGATGCAATCACACCTGATGTGCATTGGTTTGGTCCATTCTTCCACACTAGCTTGATTTCTAGCAACTTTGCTACACTACTGACCGCCTCATCGTTGATTGTGTTGATCAGATAACCTCTGGTGTTCTTCTCCACCCCATATTTCGTCTTTAGCTTCGCAACAAGCTTCTTGTCATTATCCTTCCACTAGAAGTATTGGGAAGGATATACCCCGGACTTAGTTAATCCGATGATCCTCGAAATCAAGTCGACCATGATTGGTATTTTTGGCACCAACAACAAATACCCACCATGAAAGCATGCCAATAACTTCTTTACACATGCATTTACTTCCGCCAATCTCCTGAAGTGTGGCATGTGGATGATGGACAATAGTCCTAATTGCTCCAGCCCCAATTCCCACTTCATCGGTTCTCTAGTGATCAGACCTCCTTCTCCATGTGCTATCTCCACATGTGTCATGTCCGTAGTGCATTATGGATAGGCCAGAATGTTGTGGTCCCTATACTGCATTTTTTGCAGTCGCTCTACTATATTCCCAGTGGTATGAAATCCCTTTGGTATCGTCTGCTCCTTGATGGTGTATTTCGCATTCTTACCCAACCGAATTGTTGGTGTTCCTTCCTTTTGTGACGGAACATACCTAGGTATGTCCGCTATTGTTGGGCCATGCTACCCTCCTCACGATGTCATTTCTTCCTCTCCGGCACGTGATGTGCTCGCTTCTCCTGTCGCAGCCCATGCTAAAATACGGGTTTCTCTCGTCAGCCTTCAGTCGGTATCTGTCAGCCGAATGGCACTTATCTTCTTTGTGTATAATCACACTGATGCAATCTTCGTTTGCTCATAAATAATCGGTGTTGGCTTGGGTTGGTCTTGTGTGCTCCTACTTGAAATGAAATGCACCATTGCAATTTTCTAAGCTCACTCTTCGCTCGGCTATGTTCTGCAATTTCTTGACTAATTCACTCAATGCATAGTGAGTCGAACTATCCCCCTGCTCGTGTATTTATAGCTTCAGTTCCTTGCTTTCCATCCATATTGTCGATCTTGGACAATGATTTCCAAATCATACGTCAATTTACTGAATCCTCCGTTGATTTATCAAATCCCACGCACACATTGGTCATTAAATGCGCCTTCATTCACTTGTGCAGTCGCCCGTCGTGTCTTAACTGCTGCATTTATGACTGGATTTGAACTATTCACACCTTACTGAATGTCGACAGGCCTCAAACCTCGTCGTTATTCCTTACTCTGCCATTGTTCCATCGACATACCTAGGGTTGTCGACAGACTCCCAAACTTCACACTCTACTTAGGATTTTTTTTTTCTTTCTTTTTTCTTTTTTTTTCACTTTGTCGACTCAATTTCTCTTTCAGTAGCTATGCACCTGGCTATCCCGATAGGGCTTTAGACATATCCCATTCAATAAATTTGTCACTAGTGTCCCATCTAGATTTTATAGTTTCACTGCACCTCCGTCAGTAATAAAACTGATTATGCATGGACCCAAGCAATGCATCTATAGCTTACCTGGGTGCTTCGTAAACTTACTGTCATACAACATAACCATGTCTTTGTGTTGGAAATGCTTTTCCTTTACATGGTGATCATGTTAGGCCTTCTGTCAATATTTTTCTACCTGCTGATGAAATCCTACGATGAAGAGATCCTCATCTTGCAGTAACAGCTGCGCCAACTGTTCTTCAATGGCTCCACCATCACGCATTCCTGTCGCTACTACGATGCGAAGGCTCGGGACAATATAATCCATCAGCATTACTTCTTCTTGTCCGTATACTAACTGCAAAGGAGTCTGTCCTAACAACCTTTTACATGTCATTCTGTAGGCCCACAATACCCTTTGAATCTTCAAATCCCAGTCGTCACGGTTTGTGTTACATACCTTGGTGAGTGCATGCTCCAATACATTATTCAGCGCCTCCACTGCACCATTCGCATGCGAGTGATATGGGGTACACTTTCGATGTTGGATTTTAAATTATCCCGTCATGGCCCTGATAGTTTGATTGATGAAGTGAGTTCCTTGTTCGCTCATTAGTATATTTGGGCACCCGAATCTAGTGACCACATTGTCAAAGAGAAACCTTGTTGTTGTCGCAGTTGTGCAATCCTTTACTAGTGCTGCTTCATCCTAGCCTCCGACACCTTCCAGTACTTCATCAGTGAATGGTGTAGGGAATGGATCGTGAAGACATGCATCGTTTAGTTTCCTTTGATCGACACAAATCCGTATTTCACCGACCTTTATCTTGGACTACCATTGGTATGATCCATTCTTATTCTTCGACAGGTTCTATGATTCCTGCATCCAACATTCTCTCCATTTCAGCCTTTACTCGCTCCTTATACCTAGGATTTAGTCTATATGGTCACTGCTTTACTGGCTTCGCATCAAGTCTCAACGGAATCTTCATTTCGCCCAGGTTCCCGGAAATGCCCTTCATTTCTGAAAATTTCATTGGGAACAAGTATTGGAACTCATGTACTAAATCAGTAACTTTTCCTATTGTCGAATCAGCCCAGTAATCTCCAATACTAGCAAACTTGGGATTCTCCTCTGACCCAATATTAACTTTCTTGATTTTCAACGGCTGTTGGAATTTGTCGAATGGCATATCTGGGGCTTCGACATCTCAACTTCCCTCCGAATCTGGGACATAAATAGTTCTAGGGTCATCCTCTTCATCACGTCCTCCCGACACATTATAGCACTCCATCAACATTTCCGATGTCGCAGTCCACTGTAATCCCATTGGTTGTTCCATCAGAACTGCTTCAAGTACCTGTTTGTGGATCTCCTGCACTGCACTGTGGATGAAAGGGTTCTCATCAGTGAAGCTAAATGTCTGACTGAAGCTAATGGTCAATTCTTCCTATGTAGTTGTTCTACATCGTAGTTCTTTTGCAATGTACCAGCTCTGCAGTACTTCATCCAACGTATGGATGAACGTATGAACTGATTCCGACTTCGGTCTCATTTCCCATGCACTTTGACATTCTTCCAGATGATCCCTTGGATCACCCCGTCCATTGTATTTCTTTCCATAGTAGCCTTTAGTCTCCCCAAACCTGACTTCCATTAGTTGTTGACATATTTTCCAGCTTGTTATCGACGACTTGTGCGTTTCCCACCATCTTGCTGGCATAGCCTTCAACGCTTCTTCTAATGCCAGCAGTCGTTGTGGTTCTGATACCTTCTCTTCGAATTCAACAATGAAGATAAATAGATTAGGTAATCCTTCATATGTTGCTAGATCGCATACCTCCGTCGCTACCCATCTCAACGACTGAGTGATTCGTGCGCACCTTTTGAATGACACTTCATGTAATCCATTCTACCACTTGTCTAGCGCCTCATCAGAGTCTGAAGACGCCGAACTAACACTTCGCCACCCCAATTCTACATCGGCAGTGGGATTGATATAATCCTCTGATACGTTGTAGACATTGTCCCATCCTTCCGTAAAATCACCCCTCATTGGTTCAATGTACCTTTTCCCTTCCAATGGATCAAGCGGGGCGATCACCCTCATGTCGTGGTTTTCAAAATAAATTGTCCTCTTCTTGAAATTGATGACAACCTGATTATCCATTGCCCAGTCCATTCCCAGCAACACCAAATAGGGGGTTTTGTTGTCGACTATCTCTATAACGTCGAAATTTGTGTAAGTATTCAATCCTTCTATTTCAACAGGGAGATGAGATAATCGACCAATTGGAGTGACCTTACTCTGATTTGTTAATCAGAGCTGCACAGGGGACCGTACCAGCTGCGGTTTCCCCATCAGCTCCCATGTTTGCTTAGTCAATATGTTTACGTCCAATCCTAGGTCCAAAATGATAGAATCAACATCATATGCACCAATCTGTGCATTCATCCTCATTTCTCTTCCCATCTTCTTCTTGTGCACTCGGTTCACTAGTCGATCCTGTCACCCTTCTTCCTGTCGATACAATAGACTAGCTATCTCTGCTAGTGCATCCTTATCCTTCTCCAACGTCCAACAACTTTCTAGGAAATTCCTTAAGGTGCTGACCTTCCCTAGTGACCTCTACGAATTTTTTGTATCAAATATCAGTGGCATCTCATATATAGGTTCCTTCTGGATTATAGGTGGAAACTTAGTCTTTCTCATTGTATCTTGCGCTTCCAAAAAGGTTTCCTTCTCTGCTTTTACATCAAATCGAACCTGTTTCCTTGTTGTAGGACGAACACTAGGCAGTGATCTGTCTTCTCCTGTCGCAGCTCCTCCCGTGGTCACTGCTACGACATTCATGGGTCGACTTCTTATCTCTGCTGAGATCTTCCACACATTAGGATTAGTATTTTGATTCTGATTTACATTCGGATTCGGTTGTGGTTGTGGCGGATTCTTAGTTTGCCACTTCGCAATCAACTGGGGACACTCCTCGACACTGTGGTCCGCTACACTGCAATAGGTACACTGCGAAGTTGGATTTGGACAATCCCTCTAATAATGTCTAATCATGCCACAATTATAGCACGTAACTGGCCCTCGAACTTGGCCAAAATTTCCTCCACTACCAAAGCCTCCACCATGACCTCTGTTGAATTCTCCTTTGAATCCTCCTCACGACTGATTGTATTGTTGCTGTTTATATTGTGGTTGTTGATACTGCGGTGGTGGTTGGTTATACTGAGGCTATTGTTGATGATAATGCGGCTGCAGCTAGTTATACTGTGGCGGCAGTTTATTATAGTGTTGTTGCAGTTGTACAGGAGTTTGCTCCTCTCCCTTCATAAAAAAATGTATCTGCACCTCTCTCTTGGAGTAAATCATATGCGCTACAATCCTTCTCCTCATGACTGGTCGATCGACAGAAATTACAAAAAAGGTTATCCAAATTCGACACAATCTTCTGTAAGTACACACAGTCTTCTGAGCAATGTCCCCTCGTCTAAAAAATTCAACACCAAGGCATTCCTCCTTGACTAACAAGGTTTGGTGCACCAGACTGTAAGTATTCACGGAATTATGGGAACTGATCCTTATGGTGTCCTTCAGACTTGCATCAACTGCACCATATTTCTTCATGAACTTCTTTCCCCTTCTTGATATCATGTAGTTGGATCGTTAAGTTCACTAGTTGCTCTTGGATTTGGTTCATACCTACCCCTGTTTCTCTAACTAGTGAAGCCTCAAGTTTCATCGCAATTTCCAGTTCCTCTGCCTGGGATACAATCTCTTGTTCCATTAGTGGCATCCGAATGTACGGTACCAATCCTGCAATGAACCATTCTTTATGCTGCATGTCACTCATTCCAAAACTTATTTTGGCCATCATAGTTTTGTACCTCTGATCGAATTCTCATACTGATTCATTAGGAAATTGCTTTATTTCCTTCAAATTTGTGATATACTGTGACTTTGATTTTTGTTTCCTAAATTCGTTGATCAATCCTGCTCTTATTTGTGCCAAGGTTTTCTCTAGATTCCCTGCAAGTACTTATACAAACTTCATAAACCAATCCAACCCACAGCCCCTAAAGTTCGTCACTAATTGTCTCTTCTTAATATCATCATCTTGGAGTTGTTTCACCGTCCACATTGCTTCGCATAAAAACCAGTATTGTTCGGGATCCTCGATCTCGTTACCATGAAAAAGAGGCATATGTACATCATCGACTGCCATTCTTGGTTTCCTGCTAGTGTTCCTATATCCAATACTCTTACCATTGTTCTGACATGCAGGAAAAATCTGCGAAGAGCTTATATTTCTTCCTCTGAAGTTTGGCGCAGTGCGCAGGGTTGTGGGTATGTTGTAGCTTTGGTTTTATCCTCCCTCAAGTTTAGGGGTATCCTGGTCGTTCTCTTCATCATAGTAAGTTCGCTTAGTTCCTTGTGATCTCGTTTCGTAGTTCTCTTTTCCGGTCCCCCTAGGAGACTCTCTCTCTATCTCAGTCCTCCTCTTCTTCTCCAGCCGAAACCTCACCCCACTTTGCAGGGTACCACAATCTTCCACAAATTCCCTCAAGATTTTGTCGTAGCTCATATCCATATACCCCGCATCATTCTAGTAGACCCGCATCCGCGCGGTACCCACATCCTCCGCACACCCGAGCTTTACTCGTCAGAGTTCATCTTTAATATGCCCTTTTCGCAAATGAGCATCTTAATCCACAGTTTCAGCGACAATATATGCCTTCCTTTGGGTCCCTTGAAAAATTTCATTTATGCATCGCTATATGTCTTAATCATGTCAATAGAAAATTGAATGATTTATCCTTCCAAAATACTATCTACCCAAACCTCGATAGCTCTTGACGCTTTGTTGTTCAACTGTTTCAACTGCTGGATCAGTTCTGGTGTCCAGCGTTCAAGCTCACCTCCTTGGAAATTTGTCTTCTGAAAACTCAATTGTGCCAACCATTCGTGTAGCAGTATGAGAAATTCATGGAAGAACACTTCATGGATATCAGAGTAGATATACTTATGCAGCCAATCGGTTGTTGACTATTCAGGGTTCTAATTCTCTTCCTCAACAAATTCTCGCATCTTCTTGTGGAACCACTCCTCGATCTCCGGCTTTGTCAGATGCCACAGCATGTACTCTCTCCTTTCGCACTAGGGTCCCGGCAATAAAACCATTTGTTGACACAGTCCTGTTGACAGGGGTTCACTTCACACCATTGTCAACAAAAATCAACACAGACTCCCTTAAACATCAACCCAAAAAGGTTTTACCCTTTCCAGCAACATCCGCAGAGCGAATGAAGTCTCACCTGAGATGTCTAAGGGGTCTGCAGGAACCAAGTTTCCGCGGTTGTGAGAATACATGAATTAACTCACACTCATTCGCAACATAAGCCATATATTTTCATTCGCATCAAAATATCACATTATCAACCTATTAACCATTATCCTCCTTTTCATCTACACATTATCATCTCACAGTTAACGAATTAAACAAACCATCAAAACATGCTTAAGGAATCTGTGGTACATAACATAACTGCGAAATCATCAGCTGCGATCTAAATGAAACATCAAACACTGCGATACTTAAACAAGAAAAAAATACAGAGATATAACATTATTGATCCTTCTCATTATCCATCGCAGAATTCTCCATACAACTGACTCAGAGCGAAACACTATTCTGCAAAAGATAAAAGTGTCGAAAAAAGATAGATCAAAATATATAACAAAAAGACGCTATGGTCGATCGTAGATCATGTCCAAAAATATGATTCCCTTAGGCTTACAATCATTCCTATTTATAGGCTCACTTGGCCATTACAAAATGGTCCAAATGACCCATTGCTAACTAACTTAACCAAACACTCCACATATATCAGATGTTTTATACTTTGCAATCGATATTTTGTTCATGTCGCTGACCCTTTCGTTGCTTGGTGGTACCATGCTTGTGCGCTATGGACCCATGCCAAGAACAAGAATTAAATTGCCTTGTAGAGATCAAGCCAATGCCTACACATTTTAGAGATTTACATAAACACCATCCAAAAATTTAAAGAATAATTCAACTCCTGCATTTTGGACTTATGTCTGTTTAGAATCTTCTAACTTGCAATCTATGATTTTGTAAGCTTATGAATTTTGGAACTTACTTTTGTTCTTTTACTGAATATTAAATACCGTTAAAGTGAATTATGATTGTAATTGGGTGCATTTTGTATTGAATCCGTTAAAGTGAATTATGATTGTAATTGGGTGCATTTTGTATTGAATCCAACACCTTCTACTCACTTTGCTACTAAAAACTTATCTTCTTGGATTATTGCAAAAGGGTGGAAGTGCAAGAAACCCTTCTCTATTTCAAATGGCTAAAATTTATGGTTTGATAGAGTTACTGAACACTCTACTTGATTCTATTGTTGGAAACCTTGTTTTGGTTGAAAACTTATCCCTTATTTATGTTCAAGATTGTATACAAGATTTCAAAGACACTCTTGAGTTTGTGCAGCTCAAGTCACAGCTACAGCAAGATGTTTTGCATCAACTTTCTAAACATGATGTTCAACAATCCTCAACTTGAAAATTATCAAGCTACTTCAGAGGCTTATGTCCATGAAGCATTGCAGAAAAGTTTTTATGATCATAAATTACAGCCAATTGCACAAGATTAAATCGATGACTCTGAACCTATTTAAGTTTAGAAATCTCAAATAGATTGTCCCTGACAGGGGGTGGAATGGCAGTCAAAAACAAGAAAGTTTGAGTCTTCTCACCTTGTCCTTGATAGAGGGGAATAATATATACATTTTACATTTTCTAGTTAGGTTTTGTTGGCACGGGACAAGTTCATAGAAGTTTTGGTACAAACAGCGACAAAGTGGACAGTGACAAAGGTAAAGAGTGGTCGTGGAGCGGAGAAAAGCGGATAAAGTGGAGCAAAGCAGTCAAAGTAGAGTAGGAATTAGTTAGACTTAGTGGTTAAGATATGTCCACTTTGTGAAGTGGACCAATTTTGTAACGAACACTGAGCCTATAAATACAAGTCACATTGTAAGCCTTTGGGCATCTCTTATATTATATTTGATCTTGTATCTTATTCGATGGTTCGATCTATCTTTGTATTGACTTTGATCCGAGTTATTGAGGATTGGTTCTACAGATATGTGTTTCTATCGATTTTGTGATTTGTAAGATGGTTTTGATGTATGAAGTCTATTTTTAATGAGAAGAAATGTTTCGGCCATGACTTTGTCTCACTTGTGTTATGTCGTAGTGATGATTACTTGTGTTATGTCGCAATTATAATTAGATATGTTATGTCGTGGTTAGGATATGTATTGTGGATCTGTTGAATATGTTTATATGATGTGTTACTGCATAGATCTGATTAATCCGTCTTTGTATGCAATGATAGTGTTATGATGTGATTGCTAACTATGTCGATCTCCAAGTTATGTTGTGATTAACTATAAGTGATGCATGTCCTCTTATACCTGCAGAAGCTTGGTTCCTGCACCCCCCTTAGGTGCCTCGGGTGAGACCTTACTCGCTTTGTGAATGTTGTTGGAAACCCTTTCCGGGCCGGTATCTATGGGAGTTTGTATCAAGCTATGTTGACACTATGCGAAGTGAACCTCTGTCGACATATCTGTGTCAACAAATGGTTTCGTTGTCAAGTCCCTAGTGTGAAAAAGAGATAACATGTTGTGGCATCCAAAAAAGTCAGAGATCGAGGAGTGGTTCAAAAAAAAGATGCAAGAGTTTGCTGAGGAATAAAATCCGAATCCTGGATGGTCGACAAAATAGTGGTTGCAGAAGTACATCTATACTGATATCCATGAGGCATTTTTCTGTGAGTTTCCTATATTGTTGTATGAATGGTTGGCTAACCTAACCTATCAGAAGAATAATTTCCAAGGAGGCAAGCTAGAGCATTGAACCCCAGAACTAATCCAGCAATTGAGTCATGTTAACAATAAAGATTCAAGGGCTATCGACGTCTGGGTAGATAGCATTTTGGAAGGGTACATTATTGAGTTTGTTGTCGACACAGTTAGATCGTACAGTGACGCGGAAAGGAAATTCTTTAAAGGACCCAAAAGAAGGTACCTATTGGTGTTACCTTTGTGGATAAAAATGATCATTTGTGAAAAAGGAATATTGAAGATGAATTCCAACGAGTAAAGCTATGGTGTGTGGAGGCTGTGGGGACTACGCAGATGCGGGTCTGTTGCCGCCTGAGAAGTGGGCCGAGTTTCCAGTTGGAGAAGAAGAGGAGGACTGAGATAGAGAGAGAGATTCCTAGTGCGACTAGAAAAGAGGACTGCGAAGCAGAGACACAAGGTACTAAGCGACCCTACAACAATGAAGAGGATGACCAGGATACCCCTGAACCTAAGGAAGGAAAAACCCAAAGCTACAACGTACCCACAACCCCATGCACTTTCCCAAAATTTGGAAGAAGAAACGAAAGCACTCCGTAGGGTTTTCATGCGTGTCACAATTGCAGTAATAGTAGCATATCTATAAACACCTGTAGAAAACCAAGGATGGCGGGCGACGACATAAAGTTTCCTCTCTTCCAAGTTAATGGGATAGAGGATCCCAAGCAATATTGGTTCTTGTGCGTAGAAGTGTGGAAATTAAAACAAGTGCAGGATGAAGCTATAAAGAATGGGAAAATGGTGATGACCTTCAAAGGTCATGCACTAGATTGGTACATGAATTTTATACAAGTCCCTGTAGAAGACTCTAGCAGAAATCAGAGCTGGGCAGATCAACGAGTTTAAGAATCCTAAATCAGAGTCGCAGTACATCAAAGAATTGAAGGAGATAAAGAAATTCCCTAACGAGTCTGATGGGATTTTGATCAGAGGTTCAAAACTCTAATGGCTAAAGTAAGTTTTGGGATGAGCAATGTGCAGCACAAGGAATGGTTTATTGCAGGGTTGATGTCTCACATCCGGATGTTGTTGATGCAACAAAAGATCTTATCTCGAGAGGAGGCCTTGGAACTCGCGATGAAGCTCGAAGCTTCACCGATTGGTGAAACAGGGATTGGCATGAGCCAGATCTAGTCTGTTAGGGTTAACCTTGACTCAGGATTGAGTCAAAGTTGGTTAGGTCCAGCAAATGTTTTTGGGCACATGGTTTGTTGTAGCCCATGGTATTGGCCCAAGGTATTGCATGAAATGAAGCCTATAAAAGGATTGAGGAGGCTCCATTGTAAAGCGGCCTGGAGGTGAGAGGTGGCTAGCTCGCTTGTCCTGGATGGCTGGTTTTGGCCATGTAATGAAGATCTTCATTGGGTGTTGGTTTTCCCCACATGGGGTTTCCAGGGTAAATTATGTGTCTCTATTATGTGATTACTTGTTTCTGTTTATTTCTCTCGAAAGTTAAATTATGTATGCTCGTGTAATTCCTAATAACTGGTATCAGAGCCTGGTTGTGCTCATTGAGAATGCTCTGAGTGTAAGTGTGCAGAAGAATATCATTGTGGATCTGGTCAGATTTGGTTGATAGAGAGTCGAAGGGATTCACTAGATTTTTGGATCATATCGGTAAAGGTCATATTGTCAAATTTAAGTGTGGCATGTAAAAGAAACCTTAATCGCGTGAATAATGTGTGTCCAATGAAGTGAAGGAGCAGATTTGAGGTTGAATGATTTGAAGAAGCGAGGTTGTAGATGAAGCCGTAGATCTGAGCGCACAAGGCAATTTATCGTAGGAGGTCACGGTGGAGAGAACCTGTGGTACTGATTATTGATGTAATAGATGGTATGCCAAAGATGTAGCAAAACCATTGTACCCATCTGGGTATTCGATCTAGCATTGTCACAACAACGAGCTAGGGTGCTCAGTTTCATGGCAATGTTGCTGCAGCATGAAAACATTTGCAAATGTGAAAGTCCGCAGAGGAGAAGGCCCTAGAACAATCGACACAGCCACGCCACGGTGGCACTGTTATTTGTGATGTTTCCTGTGTGGATAGTTCCCACGATCCGTCAAAATGAAGAACTCTGGGTAGATATTGAGAATTAGAAGGGCCGCCACTCGTTAATACACATGAATTTGATTGTCGTGAGAGCTAGTGAAGAACTATTGCCGTGAAGAGAAATCCAAAGCCATGAAGAACCATGAAGAAACTAAACTTCATTAAGGAAAGGTAAAGGGCAATAAAATAATAGTTCTTTTTATGAGAGGATATCATGAAAAGGAGGTTGCGAATCATTTTAAATGGAGAAAAATATTAAAGATGGTTTAATTTCCACCTCATTTTACAAAGATATTTGTTTAAAGTGAAAAAGTTTTCATGAATAAGTGGATGTGAAGTATAAAAAGGGTAGATGGTGGATGATTAAATTAATAGTTTAAACTTTTAAATGAGCTTTGGTTAATGGTTTTGGAATATGTGTATGGAAGATTATTAAAGTTGTGGGTTCTACACATGAGAAGTATGCTAAGTATTTTATATTTTTTGTACCTGAGTTTTATTATTGTATTGTGGGGTGCATGATCGATGGTACTCGACACCCCAACATTTATGGTTTCTGGTTAGAATGTAATTTCCACAAGTGCTAGAAGCATAAGGTATCCCTCTTATGCAGAGAGAACGGATGTTACATCAAGTGTGGAATGAACCACTTGGTAGGTACAAGGGTGGTAGGTGTACTCGTATGCTAACTTGATGTGGAATCGGTGAAGGTGAATCTTCGATTGTAAAGGGGGGAAATCTGAGATGGTTTTATCTCAGTATTGGGACCAAGATTGATGAATCGTGTATGCAAAGAGAATTCCTATATGACTGGCGATTACAGTGGCTGAGGACCCATGTAATATGGTAGATGTATTCTTCTTTTCCATGCTCTCTTTTCCATAGATGGTGATCGTGTAGTCACCATGAAGACACATGAAAAAAAAATTAAAAATGGAGTAGTTTGCATGTAAAAGGGCATATGGCTGTAAGACCTAGTAAGGCATGCATACCCCTGGTAACTCACAGGTAAAGTTAGGAGAAAGACCTAGGTGATAGGGGGGTGTATGTGAGATTCATTGGTTAAAAATTTGAGGGGGCTGGTGATTACTCCAAGTCAAGTTTAAAGGGGGGATTGTTAGGGTTAACCTTGACTCGGGATTGAGTAAAAGTTGGTTAGGTCCAGCACATGTTTTTTGGCACATGATTTGTTGTAGCCCATGGTATTGGCCCAAGGTATTGCATGAAATGAAGCCTATAAAAGGCTTGAGGAGGATCCATTGTAAAGCGGCCTAGAGGTGAGCGGTGGCTAGCTCGCTTGGCCCGGATGGCCAGTTTTGGCCATGTAAAGAAGATCTTCATTGGGTGCTGGTTTTACCCACATGGGGTTTCCAGGATAAATTATGTGTCTCTAATATGTGATTGCTTGTTTCTGTTTATTTCTCTCAAAGGTTAAATTATGTATGCCCGTGTAATTCCTAATATAGTCATAGCTAGAAAACTTGACTATTCAGCTGTAGGAGATTTAAAAAGGGAAGGAAGTTCTCGAAGAGGTATGGTGTAGTCGATGCAAGTCTGAATGGAATCATAAAGATCAGTGTCCCGAATTCTGTGACTATATACAGTCTGGTGCGCCCAATCCGCTCAGTTAAGGAGGAATGTCCTGGTGTCGAGTTTTCCAGACAAGAGGACATCGCTCGGAGGAATGCATGTATTTATAGAAGGTTGTGTCGAAGCCAGCTAATATGTATTGTAACTTATGTTGATCTGTCGGTCATGATGATAAATATTGTCAAGCATATGACTTGCTTCAAGAAAGGACTGTGGATACTTACTTCATGAAGGGAGACGAGCAACAGGAGGAAGAAAGATATCCAACACAGCCGCAATATAATCATCCACAGTACAATTCATCGCAGTACAATCAGTCACAGTTCAACCCACAGTGAAAAGGACTGAGAGGAGGATATCGCGGTGGTCATGGCGGAGGTTTTGGTCATGGAGGAAACTTTGGTCGAGGTCAAGGACCGATGACATGCTATAATTGTGGGCAGATCGGACACTATCAGAGGGATTTCCCAAATCCGACTCCGCAATGTACCTATTGCAGCGCAGTTGATCACACCGTTGAAGATTGTCCCCAACTAATCGCAAAGTGGCAGACTAATATGGCACCACAACTGCAACCAAACCCGAAACTAAACCAGAACCCGAATCCAGATCAAAATGTGTAGAAGATATCGGCTGAGGTAACAAGTCAACTAGTATATGTCGCAGTAGTAACCATGGGAGGAGCTGCGATAGGAGAAGATAGGCTACCAAATGTTCGGCTCATGATCCAGAAACAGGTATGATTTGATGTCGAAGCAGAGAAAGAAAATTTTTTGGAAGCACGAGATGCACTAATAAAGAATAATGTTCAATCGACACCTGTAGTTCACAAAGAACCTATCTATGGGATTCTGCAAATGTTTGACCCAACAATGTCGCAGAAGTCACCAGGAAAGATCAATACTTTGAAATTTTTTCTAGAAAGTTGTCTAACATTAGCAAAGGATCAGGAAGCATTAGCAAAGATATCTCGCTTCTTGTATCGACAAGAATAGGGGTGACAGGATTGTGCAGTCAACTGTCTGTATAGGAATAAAACAAGAAGGGAGATGAGGATGAATTCCCATATTGGTGCATATGATATGGATTCCATCATTCTAGATATAGGATCCAATGTGAATATCCTAACCAAGAAAACATGGGAAGCGATGGGGAAGCCACAACTGGTATGGTCCTCTGTGCAGCTATGTTTAGCAAATCAGATCAAGGTTACACCAATCGGTCTATTTCCTCATCTACCGATCGAGGTAGAAGGATTTAAGACATATGCATATTTCAATGTCATAGAGATAATTGATAACACTAGTCCATATCCTGCATTATTGGGGATAGATTGGGAAATGGAAAATCAGGAAGTTATCAATTTCAAGAAAAGAACGATGTCTTTTGAGAACTATGACATGAGGGTCATTGCTCCACTTGAAGGACATAGATATGTTGAACCAATGAGATACGAGCTCACCGGAGGATGGGACAACATCTATAATATCTCAAAATATTACGTCAATCCCACCGTCGATGGAGAATTGGGGTTTCCAAGTATCAGTTCAGCGTCATCAGACTTCGAAGAGGCTTTGGAGAATTGGAAAAATCGGTTGCATGAGGTATCAATCAGGAAGTGCGCGTGGATCACTCAATCACTGAGATAGTTCACAATAGAAGTATGTGATCTACGGACATACGAAGGACTACCTAACCTTGCAATATTCATCAATGAGTTTGAATACAAAGTATCAGAACTACAACGCCTGCTAGCCTTAGATGAAGCATTAAAGGCCACTCTAGTGAGGTGGTGGGGTGCGCACAAGTCGTCAATAACAAACTGGAAACAATGTCGATGATTAATGGAAGTAAGGTTTGGGTAAAATTATTGCTACCAAGGAAAGAAGTATGATGGAAGGATGGAGCCAAGGGATAATCTAGGAAAATGTCAGGCTACATGGGGGGTGAGGCCAAAGCAAGAATGGGTCCATGCATTCATCCACACATTAGACGAAGTGCCACGGAGATGGTACGTCTCAGTAGATGTGAGATGAGGAACAACGACATGGGAGGATCTAACCACTAGCTTTAGTTGCACATTCAGTTTCACCGTTGATAATCCTCCAATTGACAGGGTGCTGCAGGTAGTCCATGAAAAGATATTTGAGACAATTCCAACCGAAAGACCAATGGGACCACAATGGACTGCGACACCAAAGATGATGATGGAATGTTACAATGTTTTAGTAGGACCTGATGATGACGAAGATCCTAGAGCTATCTATGTCCTAGAATCAGAAGGAAGCCGCAACGTTGAAGCACCAGATATTCCATTCGACAGATTCAAGCAACCCTTGAAAATTAAGAAAGTAAATATTGGGTCCTTGGAGAATCCAAAGTTTTCCAGTATTGGAGACTATTGGGATGAAATGACAATTGAGAAGGTCACCGACTTATTGCATGAATTTTAAGATTTGTTCCCAATGAAGTTTTCTGAGATGAAGGGCATTTCCGAGGACTTAGGAGAGATGAGGATCCCCCTTAAACCCGATGATAATCCAGTGAAGCAACGACCGTATATATTGAATCTAATATACAAAGAACAAGTGAAGGTTGAGATAGAGAAGATGTTGGACACAGGGATCATTGAGCCTGTCGTGGAGTCAGAATGGATCAACTTGATGGTCATCCAGGAAAAAACAACTAGTGAAGTCAATATTTGCATTGACTTCAAGAAGTTGAATGATGCATGCCTTCATGATCCATTCCCCATGCCCTTTACTGATGAAGTACTTGAAGGTGTCAAAGGACAAGAAGTATATTCATTCACAGATGGGTTCTCAAGATGTCACCAGATCAAGATTGCAAAAGAAGATCGACACAAAACCACCTTTTTAACAAAGTGGGGCTGCTATCAGTACACAGTAATGCCATTCAGTCTCAAGAATACCCCTGCAATTTTCTCAAGATTAGTTGTCATTTCTTTCAAATATTTTATTCACAAGTTATTGGTGGTGTATGTGGATGACTAAACTGTGTTTGGATTGGTTAAAGACCATGTTAATATTCTCAGGATGATGCTTGAAAGATGTCGACAACCTCAGATCTCTTTGAAATTAAATAAGTGTATCTTTTGTGCACCATTTGGTATCTTGTTGGGACATATTGTCTGCAAGGAAGGTATGTTGGTCGACCCAGCCAAGATCACCATCATTGTCGACATACCAGCACCTATGACAGTAAAGCAGCTGAGGGCCATGTTGGGCCATACAGGATATTATAGAAAGTTCATAAAGGGGTATGCAGCGATTATTGCACCCATGGAGAAGCTATTGAAGAAATATGCGAAGTTTGAATGGAACAGTGAGTGTAAGAAGAGCCTCGACATATTGACGAAAAAGATGGTTGCAGCACCAATATTAGCCTTCCCTGACGGGAAGAAATAATTCCATGTCGATGTAGATGCTTCGTCAATGGCACTAGGGGTAATATTGGCCTAGCCTGGAGAAGGTTTGATCGACCATCCTATCGCATTTGCTAGCCAAAAATTTTCGACCGCAGAGAAAAATTATACAACGACAAAAAGAGAAGGCCTGGCGAGGGTATATGCAATGAAGAAATTACGACATTATCTGCTAGGAGGACACTTCAAGATATTTACTGACCACTCAGCACTGAAGTACCTGGTCAACAAGCCTGCGTTGGGGGGGCAGATCTGTTGGTGGTTGTTGTTGTTTTAGTAATTTCACTTTGAAATAATTGTGAATCCTGGATGATTGAACGCAGGACCTAACCATCTGTCGAGGAACCAAGTAGCATCGATGAAGGTCTGCCCGAAACACAGTTATTCCGCATTGAAATGGTTGATGACCATTATGAACAGATTGTTCAATTTTTGGCCACGGGAAGAGAACCTGAAGAGTTCACCACTAATCAGAAGAAGCAATTAGTCATCAGAGTTGTTGACTTCCAATTAATCGTGGGACAGTTATACAAGATGGGTCTAGATGAAATTTTGCGCTAATATGTCCTTCCACATGAGCAAGAAAGAGTGTTGGTTGAGGCTCACAATGGGATCGTAGGAGGGAATTATGGGGGGCGTGCAACCGCCAAAAAGATACTTAGAGCTGGCTTATGGTGGCCAACACTACATAACAATGCAACAGATTACTCCAAGAGCTGCGACGAATGTTAGAGGATGGGGAAACCAGCGCGACGGGATGAGATTCCATTGGTGCCCCTAACATTACAAGCTTTTCAAAAATGGACAATAGAATTTGTGGGACCCATCAACCCACCAGGAAAGAGGACAGGTGCAAGGTACATCATTACTGCGATAGACTACCTAACAAGATGGGCCGAAGCAACACCAGTGAAATATTGCACTGTTGTGACAACAACAATATTTATTTTCGACAATGTGGTCACTAGGTTTGGATGTCCAAAAACATTGATGAGATACCAAGGTACGCATTTTGTAAATCAAACCATCAAAGCAATGACTGAGGAGTTCAGATTCATCATAGAAGAAGTACTCCATACTACCCACAGGTGAATGGAGCAGTTGAAGCGTTGAACAAAATTCTGGAAAACGTGCTCACAAAGATGTGCAATACAAACCGCGACGACTGGGACTTGAATATTCTTGCGGTACTATGGGCCTAGAACAACATCCAAGAGATTGTCAGGCTAGACTCCCTTCAAGCTGGTATATGGAAAAGAAGTAGTAATGTCGATGGATTAAATTGACCCCAATCTGCAAATAGTAGCAGCGATAGGCATGAGTGACGATGGGGTTATTGAAGAAATATTGGCACAGTTACTACAAATGGAAGAAGATGGGGCGGATTCCAATTGTAAAAATTGTATGGAACACTTTTGACGAGCTTATTAAATGCAAGCCGGATAAATCCCTATCGGGATATCCCGTCGCACCCCCACTGAGGAAGATAGAAGGTCGACGGAAAAAAAAAATTGTTGACTTCAAACATCTGTCGAGGGTGTTGATGTATATGTAACTTCGGAATGTATTTCACCTATGTATATTGTACTCCTATAGAGATGGTATTATTCCTCTATACGGAAGTGTCGTCATTTGTACTGACAAGTGTCACAAGTGTCATAACTTGCTGTGATGGGTTATTAGACCACCAAATGTGGGGTCGGACCTGATTAGTATAACCATGGGTTACTAGACTGAATTAGAAAAGTTGGCCCTGCTAGGTTATTAGGCAGGTCAGGTCATGTATAAATAGAGTGCGAGACGCACTCTATTTGATCATCTCATTATTCACTTCTACACTACTCAGAAAGTGGGGCACTGGTGGAGGAGGAGTTTTAGCTGCTAGGAGAAGACTATCTCTTGTACTTGGGTTGTATCATTGCTCTTTCTATCTCTGAGGAAGTTGTGGGGTTTTTCACCTTTATGGTTTTCCCCAGTGAAACTCTGTGTGTCTATTGTCTCATGTGATTGCTTAGTTTGATTGACATGCATTGTTATACTTGATATGTTGTACATGTTATTCTCTCAGTAAATGTCCTAGAGTATATTGAATTAATGCTCAAAATCTAACATGGTATCAGAGCTAACCTGAGAAAAAGACACTGTGCAGTTGCGGAAACTAGGGTTTCTTGTTTATTTCATTTCTCTCCACAGATTTTGGAAAAGCAATATGATAGATTGACTCTCCTGAGCAAGGTGAATCTTTCTGTCCAATCAGATCTCAATTCTGGGCACTTTCATTTTTGGCCCTAAAAATTAGGGTTTCCACAAAAATAGGAATTTCTGAAATCTGAGGAAATACATAGAATCTCCTTGGAAAAATCTAAGTTTAGAGATTTGGATCGAACTTTTTGGTTGGGTGAAGCTTTCGGAAACTCAAACCCTAATTTAGGGTCCTCCCTAGTGAATCCGGGAGATTGAAAAGCATTTCTAAAGGGTGAAACTTTGCAGTTTTCAAATTCTGATTATACCAAGTTGATCAGCTCATCAAGGCACATCTCTCTATCCTTTCAGAAGTTTGAAATTCAAAGTTTGAATTTTTAGGGTTTCTCTGACAAACCCTAATCCGGGACCAGATCTAGTTTTTAGCAAAATTAATCAAGTGGTAAGACCTAAATCCTTTCTATTTCCATTTGAAGTACTCTTTAAAGATGTCTCACCGCACCAAGATTGAGGATAAACTTGAAGGGGCTGATAACTTCCGAGCATGGAAGTATAGGATTGGGTTAATCCTGGAAGAAAATGAGTTGGACACTTACATAAGTGAAGAGGTCCCTATCCTAGAGGAAGAAGAGGTTAAGGCCTTGCACAAAAGGAATTTGGTCAAGGCCAGGAGGATCATTACTAATTCTATCAAAGACCATCCCATACCACATGTGTCATCTCTAAAGACACCAAAGGAGATGTTTGATTCCTTGACCAAGCTATTCGAAGGGAAGAACATAAATTGGAAGATGACCTTGAGGAATCAATTGAAGAATGTCAAGATCCAAAATGTGGAGACTATGCAGTCTTATTTCTCAAGGGTATCCCAGATAAAAGAACAACTTGAAGTTGTGGGAGAAGATATAGAAAATGGAGAAGTGGTAATGACCACTCTTAATGGCCTTCCTAGGTCATGGGATTCCTTCATCCAAGGAATTTGTGCTAGGAAGAAACTTATCACATTAAGTAGACTGTGGGAAGAATGCTCATAGGAAGAAGCTCGGATTATAGCTTGAGAAGAGAAATTGGGGAATGAAGATCAAGCTCTCACGGAAAACACCAAGAAAGATAATATCAAAAGGGAGCACTCTCATCACAGGAAAGGTAAACACTACAACCAAATACAGAAGGAAAGCTCTAGAAGATCTATGAAATATCTCTCTCATATTCGGTGCTATACTTGTGATGAAAGGGGATGCATTTCTAGAAATTGTCCCAAGAACAAAAGGAAGAACAAAAAGTAAAGATATCATGCTCATGCTGCTAAGGATGATTAACCTCCTAGGAAGAGGGCTAGAGAAGATAGTGAATATTCTTCAAGTGATGATGAATATGTTTTGATTTCTGCTCTCACTGGAACCATTACTCATGGAAGAAATGATTGGCTTATAGATAGTGGGGCTTCTAAACACATGACAAGATTCAAGGAATCCTTTATGAACCTATCTGAACATGAATCACCCCACAAGGTGAAACTTGGGGATGACTACCAATATCCAATAAAAGGGAATGGTGAAGCCTCCTATAAACTAGACTCTGGAAAGTCTATGAAGATGAAAGATATACTATATGTTCTAGGTCTCAAGAAGAATCTACTCTCCGTATCTACATTGGATGCAAAAGGCATGAGGGTTGCATTTGTAGATGTCCAAGTCCTAGTGTGTCCAAAAGGTAAGACTATAGATGATGCAGTGGTGATTGGAGAGCAAGAGGGAGGATTATACAAACTAAAGGGCCAACCAAAACAAGCCATGGTCCATGATTCAGTAGAGCCAAGTGAACTTTGGCATAGAAGGCTTGCACACATGCACTATAGGGCATTACCAATTGCAAGCAAAGCAGTGGAAGGTCTTCCTTAAATCCAGTCAAAGCATGAAGGCATTTGCAAAGGTTGTGCAAAGGGAAATAACACAAAGAAGACATTTCCAAGTAGTGAAAGCAAGGCAAAAAGAATTGTGGAAGTTATCCACTCTGATGTATGCAGTACGATGTCATCCAGTTCTCTGAGTGGGTATGTATACTATGTTTCCTTCATTGATGATTTCTCTAGGAAGACTTGGGTTTACTTCTTGAAGAACAAAGATGGAGTATTTGACAAGTTCAAGGAATTCAAAGCCTTGATAGAAAACCAAACTGACATGAAGATCAAGATCTTCAGATCCAACAATTGCAGAGAATTCACTTCAAGTGACTTCAAGAAGCTATGCAGTGATTCAGGGATTAAGAGGGAGTTGAATACTCCTTACGATCCACAACAGAATGGGGTTGCCGAAAGGAAGAATAGAACAATCATGGAAGCAACTAGGGCAATGCTTCATGACCAAGATATACCTATGCAGTTATGGGCTGAAGCAGCAAGGACAGTTGTATATGTGCAGAACAGAACACCTCATAAGATACTTGACAACAAAACACCAGAAGAAGTGTTCACTGGTAAGAAACCAGAAGCTAGCCATCTCCAAAAATTTGGTTGTTCAGTATACACTCACATCCCAAAAGAAAAGAGGACAAAGTTAGATCCTTTAGGAAAGAAGGGCATATTCGTGGGTTACAATGAAAGCTCGAAGGCTTACAGAATCTACTTCCTAGGATTCAAGAAGATTGATATCAGTAGGGATGTAACATTTGATGAAAGCTCAGCATACATCAAATCAAGGAAAACACCAGTTGAAGATAATGAAGAACCCAAAATATCCAGAACACAAGACACCACCATGAATGAAGTAGTTCCTGAAGAAAACCGTGAAATGGAACATCCACAACAACCTGTGAGAAGAACTCTCACAAGAGGAAACCAGCATGGGATAGAGAGCTCATTCAAGATGCAGAAAGGTTTGGCATTCCAGAAGAGGAACACAGAGAAAGGAAAAGGACAATATCACATACCAGCTATGTTGCTTTACTCTGTGACATAATGAACAAAGAACCTTCTAGTTATGAAGAAGCAACAAAAAAGAAAGAATGGAAGGATGCCATGGTCGAGGAATACCAATCGATCATGAAGAATGATGTTTGGGATGTGGTCCCAAGACCAGATGGGAAGTTTGTAGTGACTTCCAAATGGATCTATAAGATCAAGCATGTTGCAGATGGTAGCATAGAGAAATACAAAGCTAGGTTTGTAGCTCGTGGCTTCTCCCAGAAAGAAGGGATTGATTATGAAGAGACTTTTGCACTTGTAGCTAGATACACTTCCAAGAGATCAGTACTTGCTATGGCTGCAGTGATGAAATGGAAGGTATACCAGATGGATGTCAAGACAACTTTCTTGAATGGTGTAGTTGAAGAGGAAGTGTATGTGGAGCAGCCACTTGGGTTTGAGACACATGACCGAGAGTCACATTTGTGCAAACTGAAGAAATCCCTGTATGGTTTGAAACAGGCACCTAGCACCTGGTATGGCAGGATAGATGGCTTCCTATCTAGTTTGGGCTTTACTAAGAGTAAAGCGGATTCCAAACTTTACTACAAGGTTGAGAAAGGCAATCCAGTGATACTACTATTGTATGTGGATGACCTGTTTGTAACAGGTGAGGATAGATAGATTGTCGACACGAAGAGGAAGCTTGCTACCGAGTTCGAGATGAAGGACTTGGGTATGATGCACTACTTTCTTGGTACGGAGGTGTGGCAGAGTGCAGATGGAATATTCCTTGGACAAGGGAAGTATGCAGTAGAGATCCTGAAGAGGTTCGAGATGATGGACTGCAAGGCCATGGCCACACCTATGGCATTGAACCTGAAGCTTCTGTGTGATGCTTCATCTGAGCCGGTTGATGATATGATGTATCGTCAGATGATTGGATCCTTGATGTATCTGACGAATACGAGACCAGACATCTACTTTGCGGTGAACACCTTGAGCCAGTACTTGACAAATCCGAGACATGTTCACCTGATAGATGCAAAGCATATTCTGAGGTACCTGAAGGGTACAGTTGACTATGGGCTCAAGTATGAGGCGAATCAAAAGTTTAACCTGGAGGGTTATGTTCATTCGGATTGGGCAGGCAGTGCCATTGATCGGAAGAGCACTTCGGGGTACTGCTTCAGTATGGGATCCAGTATGATCTCTTGGTTTAGCAGGAAGCAGTCCTGTGTGGCACTGAGTACAGCTGAAGTAGAGTATGTCGCAGCTTGTTCGGCTAGTTGTGAGGAAGTATGGCTCAGGAAGCTACTGTCTGATCTGTTTGATCTCTAGTTATGTGCTACTTGTATATATTGCGGCAACCAAAGTTGTGTGAAGTTGTTGGAGAACTCAATGTTCCATGACAAGTCGAAGCACATTGAGATCAAGTATCACTATATCAGGGATATGGTGCAGAGAGGAGCAGTGAAGCTCCTGTATGTTGCGACAGACGAGCAAATAGCCGATGTGTTGACCAAGCCACTGGCCAGAGTGAAGTTTGAATACTTCAGAGGGAGACTTAGTGTACTTCAAATCGAGATGTCTTCCAAGGGGAATTGATGAGTCCAGAGACACATATGCCCATGATCCATTCCGACATGGTTGAAGTTTGTCTTACCATGGTCATTGGTGTAAGGGTTGGAGCCATTCCGACATGGTTGAAGTTTGTCTTACCATGGTCGTTGATGTAAGGGCTGGGCCATTCGAGCATGGTTGAGGTTTGTCTTCCCATGGGTGCGATATAAGTGTTGAGTCATCGAGCATGGTTGAGGTGTGTCTTCCCATGGATGCGATATAAGTGTTGTGCCATTCCTAGCATGGTTGAGGTGTGTCTTCCCATGGCTACGGATATAAGTGCGGTGCCATTCTCGCATGGTTGAGGTGTGTCTTCCCATGGCATAGATATAAGGGTTGAGCCTTTCACAGATGGTTGAGGTGTGTCTTCCCATGCCGGTGAGTGTAAGTGCTATGTGATGTGCATCCGGGTTGTGCTCCGTGGACGATGAGGTGATTTGAAGACGATGATGTGAAAGTATGGTACACAGGTTTTGCAGAGGCAGTGTAATCAGTCCTAAGGTGTACCTACTTGATGGCTTGCTCGCATAGATGTTGAAATACATACATAGAGGCTAGGCCTACATCCAGCATGAAAAAGGGCTGGCTCTGTAGACGATGAAGACCTATAGGTGGTGGGACTGCATCTAGTAT
The DNA here is from genome assembly GCA_027924585.1 of Larix kaempferi. NCBI lineage: Eukaryota > Viridiplantae > Streptophyta > Pinopsida > Pinales > Pinaceae > Larix > Larix kaempferi. The sequence continues at coordinate 20,203,278 of BSBM01000155.1, read as the reverse complement.
GAAAAAAAGACTGGCTCTATAGAACTTCCTATTACGAGTATATTGGAGATTGATTGATATAGCAGCAATAGTGACAATGACGATGATGATGATTCGATGATGATGATTCAGTGACGATGATCCAGAGAAGAAGACTTGTGCTAGCAGATCTGTGTCGAGAAATACCTTCCTAGTTAAGAGGGAGTGTTGATGTATATGTAACTTCGGAAAGTATTTCACCTATGTATATTGTACTCCTATAGAGATGGTATTATTCCTCTATACGGAAGTGTTGTCATTTGTATTGACAAGTGTCGCAAGTGTCGTAACTTGATGTGATGGGTTATTAGACCACCAAGTGTGGGGTCAGCCCTGATTAGTATAACCATGGGTTATTAGATTGATTTATACAAGTCGGCCCTGATAGGTTATTAGGCAGGTCAGGTCATGTATAAATAGAGTGCGGGAGGCACTCTATTTGATCATCTCATTATTCACTTCTACACTACTCGGAAAGTGGTGCACTAGTGGAGGAGGAGGTTCAGCTGCTAGGAGAAGACTATCTCTTGTACTTGGGTTGTATCATTGCTCTTTTTATCTCTGCAGAAGTTGTGGGGTTTTTCACCTTTATGGTTTTCCCCAGTGAAACTCTGTGTGTCTATTGTCTCATGTGATTTCTTGGTTTGATTAACATGCATTGTTATACCTGATATGTTGTACATGTTATTCTCTCAGTAAAGATCCTAGAGTATATTGAATTAATGCTCAAAATATAACAGAGGGAACTGCAACAAGGCTGGAGTTCAAACATCTGTCGAGGGAACTGCGACAAGTTTGGAGTCCATATTTTTGGCGATGGAACGGTGACGAGAATTGGGCCCTATCGACACCGGCGAACTGTGAACTGGTCATATCGGGAAATAAATGAAGTAGTTAAGATGCGGCGGACGACGACGCAAGTGGACGGAGATGCATTTAATGCCGCATCATTGTGCCGAATTGGGAAAATCAACGAAGGATTTGGGTAAATCGAAAGCAGATTTGAGTAATCCATGTCCAAATCGACTTGATGGATGCAAAGCGGGAAACCAAATCTATAAAATCACACACAAGTAAAAATTCCGACCCATTGCGCATTGTGAGAGTGTTGAAGGTGAAGAGTATTGAAGAAGTCAGAGAGAAAAGCTAAGAAGAGTTGAATTTGAAGAGTTTCGATGGATCACATGATATCCAACACCAGTATGTAGGAGCCACCCAGGGTGAAGGCACCCATAGTTGAAAAGCAAGTAGAGATTGCATCTACACCAGCCCATATATTCAGAAAGAAAAGAAGCGCCAATCGGCCGGTGGATGCAGAAAGAAGAACAAAGACCACCCGCAGCATGACAAGAGATACAACTACAGGAGGAGAAGCAGGCACTTTAGGTGCCACAAGAGAAGAGGTGACAAAAGTGAGAGGAAGGGCCAAGCAGCAGCAAGGTCCAACTCCAACGGACATTCCAGGCTATGTGCCATCGAGGAGAGAAGGGGCTTCGTCGATAAGACTTGGGAAGAGTAAAAAGTACACAATAGTAGAACCAGCGACACCGGAAGGTGTCCACATTACTGGTGGAGTGTTGCAGCGGATGCATAAGCTGCAATACAATGACCATGACATCTTAGCATATCCTGAGTGCACCCAACAAATGTTCATGGAGAGAGTTCAGGAGGAAGGAGGTCCAATTGTAACGGAACCAATGCCATGGGAATTGGGGATATAGCGATCGGGATTGTTGTCGATTATTCACATGCCACATTTTAGGCATTCCGCGGAGGTCAATGCATTCATCAAGCAGTTTCTTGTCTTTTTTCACAGCGGCTACATGTGACTCGACATGAAGATCCCAATTGATATGGATCTTATTGTGAGGATTACCAGATTACCCAAGATGGGGTTAGACCCATCGCAGTATTTCCAAGGTAAATACAATGATAAGAAGTTGGCAGCAAAGATGAAAGATAAATATGGGGTGGAGAAAAAAACACGAGGTTACCTGGTCAACACAATCAATGATCGAGCTGTCAGGATTGCAACAAAATTATTGGCTATCAAGATAGTGCATAAAAACCGCCCCAACCAGTGCACATCAAGGGTAATTGCATCAGTGGAAAAATGTGCAGCTGGGGTTCAGATGAAGTGGCCGGTGTTCCTATTGAATGAATTAATGGAGGACGCAGTCGCAGCACAGGAAAAGGGTAATCCCTTTACCTATTCATGGCTTCTATTGTTAATTGCTTTGGTAGTGTGGATGGAGCCACCAAAGTACCAAGGAATGGAAATGGAGTATGCCAGAGTGTGTCAAGGGGCACGATATCAAAATCTATGGGCACTGAATGACAAGGATAAGCAGTGTGACAATAATATTCAATTTTACATCTACCTGGAATTGTTGTGTGTGCAAGAAGTGAAGGTCCCGCGATTGCCAGAGGTCGCAGCAACAAAATATCGAAGGATTGTTAGGCTCGTTGTGGGGCCTCAAGCAATCTTTATCCAAGCACGTGAAGACCCAATGAGCAATGGTTGACAACGCAGTATAAACCGACTGAACAGGATTTGGATGCCATCATAGAGGAATGGAAAAATGAATGGAAGACCCCGATCGATGACTACCAACTATCAAATCCGGAGGACTGAAATCCAACAGATATACCAAAGACATAGATGGAAACAAAAGACTCAGAAGACAAGGATGAAGGCGTGGATGATCAATCAGTCAGTGCTATTCATTATGGGTCGACCGACACTCCGACATATTTGGAGTCAGAAGCACATCGACAAGAAACTAGAACGAAGAGGAATAGGGATAGAGGACAAGGGAGTACCACTACTGGTCTCCCGGACGAGCAGATGAACATGTTGCTCGACAGAATGACAAGTTTCGCAGAAGAAAACTGAGCCAAAGTGACACAACATACAACATATTATTTCCATCAAGTGTTGCAATTACTACAAACATTGACTAATGCGGTTGTTATCACTCAGGATTTACCCTTCGGTTGTGGAAGGATAACCCTAAGGTAACTATTTCAAACCAAGATTTAGGAGGAGAGCTGGCTTCTTTCCTACCAGAGAGGGCTCTCTCAAAAGATGAATACGATGTCCAGAAACATTCTTCAAGAAACAGATATTTCTATTTAAAATATGGCTGAAAACATATAAATCACATTGGGCATGGAGTCATGTCTGAGATTTATGAAGACCAGCAGAAAATAAACAACATTAATCTTGATGAAGGCAAGGAAGTTATCATCTCACAGTCAAGTTCTTTTGGAAGGTGATACTTGGAAGAAAGTTAAATAGACCCATCAACATTAAGCATCAACATAGATGAATTTAACATTGCATTTAGAAGAAAACATGGAACACTTAGGTGCGATTAAGACAGAGCATGATTTGCATGAATTCTGTATTAAAACTAACGCATTCACCATAAGAATAAGAAGAAAAACAACATGGAAGATATTCACTGGAAAAAACGATTTACATAGAAAAGGAAATCACATACTGCAACACAACAACACATGAATTTTCATCCTTCAAAATGAGCTTTATTTCCGCAAGACAAAACTTTACAAAAAACCAAGCACTCTCAGTACCATAATGTCTTTTACTATTACGGGTTTCCAATCCTTTACAATGAGGTCCAAATGGCCTCTTTATAGCATCTCTTTGAAATGAAACCCTAACAACTTTGTAACTAACTTGGTAAATATTTTGGGGTTTCACTCTTACATTTCACTTCTTAGACAAAATGGTACACATGTCACAATTTATAATACATGTGTCTTTGGCGTCCTGCTTGCTGAGTGGAGACCGCTTGTTGAAGTTCTGAACTCGAATCTTCACAGGCGTAAAATATATTTTGTATTTCCATACTTCTCCACTGTTTTCCATTGATCGCTCGTGGGTAGCTCATAGACTGTCATCTATTTCACCAACACTCTCATTTCTATGTGTTCTGCAATTGAAATATGAGGTATTCTTTCAATCTGTGCAAAATCTCAAAATCATTAGCAAGCTTTTCCAACAAAATCTTGTCAGTTAAAACATGGGTTAAATTCTCAGGGCCTTCATGGTCATTTCTGGATTCAAAGAGAAAATCCTTATGACTATTATGGGGAATCAAGTCACCGCTTTCATCCCAAAATGAAGGTAACCCATTCTGCACCAACTGATCAAATCTTCCTTTGTAATCTTCCACCTGCTTCTTCATGTGTTCATCCTTGGCCCGAACACCTTCCACATGCGCATATTTCCCGATCACCCTTCTTTCCCAGGTTATGATCGCTATGCGATTGGTTATCTGCATAGCTTTCAGGTCGTCATTGGTCAAGGTATTCATAAATTTTATCGTGTTTTGCACCGTATCCCCTGGTTTCCTATCCAATCCTTCCATCATAGATGTACAACTCTGCAGAGCATCACTTGCCACTTTTCCCTTGTCTCTCATGAAACTCATATAGGGCCTGAATTTGGCAGCCTCGACTATTATGGAAACCCAAATCATGTGTTTAGCACCCTACATGGGGGTTTTCCCGGTCACTTGTATTATAAGCCTTTGGTTTTGGTCTATGAACTCTTTGTTCTTCTTCCTCAACTCTCGCATTTCTTCCTCCCTTTTCTGAATCTCTTCTTCTAGTTTCCTTTTATCTTCCTTCAACTCTTGTATCTCCATGTCCTTTAAACTTACCTGTGACATGGCCCTTACAAGGTCGGCTGCAATCTTTGTGCCACTGGCTTGACTAACCCCCTATTGTCCTCCTGCCACAGCCCCCAACTTTCCCTTGAGATTTTCAATCTAGCCCTTGAGGCTTATTCTGTCCTTCTCCCACTCGAATTCTTTTTCCAGAAACTTCAAAGACTTTTCCTTGTGGTTGCCCAGCTCTCGATCCAAGCTCTCCTTCTCTTGCTCCAACACCATCAGCTCGGAGGCATGTATCAGCTGGGTGGCAGCTGGTATCTTGAGTTTCTTTTTTAGCATCTGGATGGTATTTTCTTTTTCTTCCATCAACTTCTTTCCACCCACGCCTTTGCCTCCCCCATCACCGATCAAATCCACCTGTAATTTCTTGATCTTCTGCTGATGGACCTTGTTCTCAGTCCTTTCCTGCCTCAACTGGACCTCCAGCTTGTTGACAATGTTCTCCAACTTGGAGACCTTCAAAATATACTCCATCAAATCCTCATATAATACTTCCCCGGTCTGCCTATGCAGCTGAATCTTGTCGGGGACTGCTATTTTCTTAAAGTTCAATTTTATTTCGGTTACCTTGTTGTCAGATGACACTGCTAAATTCAAAATATTCTCAATAACATCCCTACTGGCCGTCAGGGTGACTGGCATATTTTGCGTGTCTCTGACTTTGGAAAATAGACTGCATGTCTTATCCGAGCTGGCATGTCTGTCTTGTCCGTACTTCACGTACATTTCAACTTGGGACTAAAATATTTTGGTATCACCGACCTCTTTGGCCTCTTGGAAACTATATTGTTGCATCTAAAATTTGGGAACTAGGTACTTTTCCTCTTTCTTCCCTTCCACTTCCGTGGATACGACCAAATCATTCAAAACATCCACTTTTATCCTTTTAGCTCCTTTTGACTCCTCCATTTATGTGTCGGAGACTTCCACATAGCTCCTTTTGCTGGAATTCCCTGCCACATCGGAAAGTACCATATTGGATGAAGGATCTTTAGGGACGTCTGGGCCCAGATGTGAATTTGACAGGGCCTCCTCGTATTGCAAAAGATTCACCCTTTTGGATAAATCTTCCACTTATTCATGATCAAAGGCCGTGTTCCTGTTCAGCTGCCTCCTGTCAGAGATTATGTGGCAGGGGTCATACTTGATAGCAACATCTTTTTGGAATCTCAAACCTTCCAACTGCTGCTCTATGAGTGAGAGGGCATGTTTGTTCTTTATGATAAAGGGACCCACCTTTTAAGGAAACTTGATATCAGAGGCCTTCTTAAATAACAAGAAGTGTTCATCTTCAACAGTCAGCTTTTTTCTGACAAATTCCAGAGAAAAGATCCTTGGGGTCAGGAAATTTTACAGCATGTGAGGATACTTCACGAACCCGTATATGCTAATGACTGTGTGTTTCTTGTATAGAAACCAGTCCCCAACTGCTAAATCTTGCTTCAACTGCATAAAAGTTTTCATCTCAGGAAGGACCCTTGCTAGTTCCTCCCCAAAAGCCAACTTGTAAACCTTTGCAACAATGTAGTTCATATAGTTGAACCTATTATCTTCCAACGAATCTGAAAAGACTTATGGAGAAAACCTCATTTCTTTCTGACTTGCGCAAATCAACATCTTCATTAGGTGGGACTGGAACCTAAAACAACGATTGTTTTGGAAACCTACTAGTTGAGAGTGGATACTCTCAACCAGGAATTCTTCCAGTGTTAGACTGGGCACTAGAGAGTATTATGTCTCGGGTATGCCATAACTTATCCTGAAGAGCAAACTCAGTTGGACCTCGGTTACTAGGGCATCACTATCCAAACCTAAGAACTGGGCGATCAAAGACAAAACCAATTGGGTGTTCTCGTTAAAGGAATGCAGATCCAAAGGGTAGCGAATATCTTGAGTTTCTAGGTTTGCCATGAAACAATTGGCGAGGAAAGTCTACTTTGCCTCAGGGGGATTGGCGATACAGGGCGACCAGGGATTCTTCTGAAAAAATTTCTGGCTCATGGGACAGTGGCTAGGGTACTTCAAGGGACCTTCTGATAATGGTGGACTCGACAGGGCAGATGATGGTTGACTTCTGGGCGTTCATCATGACTCTCTCAGCTTGGGAATAGTTATCGACACACCAAGACATGAACTCAAGGCACCCTACGAACTGGTCTGGGAATAAGTGTATGAACGAGGACTAAAATAACCTGTGGACGTTGGTGCCCTCCTTATTTAGTTCAACTAATTTCGCATTTATACCCTTGACTGACTTCTCAACAACTGTGTCAAAGACGTCTTTGTCCCTATCTTCTAGGGAATCTTCAATCCTATCAGTCCCAACACATGGGGCCTCTGCAACCTCTTCCATCATTAAAATAAGCTTTCTTAACAAGTTTCACGGGTTTCAGGGCCTACCTATCACTGACAACTCCAAACCCTAGATTCTATGTCACTTTCGCCCGTTGCACACCTTCCTAGAGCTCCCTGATGCTGTTCATTGAGAAAAAAAATGTCAGCCTTTCACATGACTTTCCCTTTTTATAACCCAACCCCATCTAACCTCCTCGCTCTTCTTCCGACGGTCATTTGCCTCAACCGTCGATCCCTCATGTCGTAATCTAGGTTGTCATATTGGTGGTCCCTTTTACCTCCTCTCTTGTGTGATCATCTTCCACCGTCAAATCTATTCCATGATTAACCATCACCGTTGATCTTAACAACTGTTCCCACCGCAAGTGGTTCCGCAAGGCCTGCTATCTATTTTCCCTTACCACCCTTCTGAGATGCAGAACGTCGAGGGGCCGCCACGTGTCCAATGGTTTCGAATTCTGCAACTGCCTTCCTCTCTATCTCGCTATGCATCTCCATGCTGTGGAAGTCCTCCTACACCGTTGATCCATCCTCTGTCAGATGGTCAACGATGGGACCTACGAGCCCTTTAACCCTGGCCTTATCTGGACTTTCCACCCAGCTCCTCTTATCGATCGTGCTTCTTTCCCAGTGGGGAGTCTTCATCGGTGTTGATCTTTCTCACTGAGCTCTCCCGCCACTAGATTCTCTCCATCCCGCGCCACCTTTAGCCGACCTCTCCAACCGTAGGATCCCTGGTCCCACTTTCATCCCAGCCATAGATCTCCACTGCTCCAAGCTAGGGGGAAAAGGCGGTTTCATGGGTTCCCAAGCGGTCTTCCCATACCACCTTGCCACCTCGCAGAATCACTGGAAGGCGACACGTGGTGGGTGGTTTTCAATTCCGCGACCGCTCCTTCCTGCCACTCTTCCGCGTTGTTTGATATTGCGGAAGGCCTGTAGGACCATTGATCGTTAAATCAACGGTCGGCCCTCCAGGGACTTTCCAACCGTTTAACTCTTCTACTGGGATCTCACGTTCTATTCCCCGCGCTAGTCTGCTGGTCTCAATTCATCTCCATCGTTGACCCTTGGCGACACGATTTGGGCCGTTGGGACTTCTCAACCCTCAACCTTTCTTCATCAACGGCTTCGAGGGACTCTTCTGCACCGTGGATCTTGCTCCCGCTTCAATCTCCACCGTCAGTCGCTTGTTCTGTGGCTTTTCCAAGTCATTATGTAGGTTTTGGTTTCCCCTGCTTAGCCCCAGCCCATGGTCACGTGGAATAACCTTCTTAAGGGATCAGGCGCTACCCCCCTATAAAGCCTTAAGCTTCATTAGTCACAAATTTTCACCTTATACCACCCCATTTTATCCTTTGGAAAATATATGTGATAGCAACGGTTATGGAAACCAGGGTGAAGCCCGGGCTTGCAAAGGCAAGCCAGTCATAAGTGCGACGAAAAGATATCGATATGGCACTCAACAACGTATCGTATAAGTTCTACCTGGTGTGATCAATACAGGAAATGAAGAGTTAGACTTTTTCCTGTGTGGACTAGACACTGTAAGTATCGACCTCAATATGCTACATATGTTCATGCTACATCGTGCCCACATTGGAGTTAGCGAAGAAATTAACGAGCGTGAAGCATCGACACACGACTAGATGATAAACTACAATAGGCAAGCAAGAAGTTTCGAGACAGATATTGAACAACTCCGCATGGAAAACTGTTGGGCTCCAGAATTGTCTTTTATAATGATGTTATTTACATTAATTTCCCATCCTATCTACCATGATTTAATAACATCTATGTTCAATAAGGCTATAACTTTGTCTTATTAATTAAAATCTCGTAAATGTAAAGTGAGCCTAATATGTTTTTTTAGTGTATTAAATGCAATATTGTGTAAATCATAAGCATTTCGGTACTCCATCCAACCCTTCTTTCAGTACTAAGTTATGTAACTGAGCTTAATGAAACGATTCACTAGCTTAACTGAGATTGCTTCTTGTTATTTCGATTTAAACAACTCATTTACTGTTCTACTTGCACTATAGACTAGTATGCATAAACCAGCTGGCGTTAGAATAATTTAGTTTGCTAATTTTCATCCGAACTGTCATTCGGACTGTCATCCTGACTTTAATATTTTCACCAAACAATTCACCAGCTTGAATATCCTCATCTTCTATTTCTCATAGGTCCTGTAATACCTGCATCTTCATAAACCATGGAATGATGATGAGTTGACCCGATAATTTACATTTAAACAAATTACAAAATGAAAAGAAAGATAAAACATTATAATAATCATTACTTTAATTTCATTTTGATAAAATTTGATTAAATTGGAAAATAATAAACAAAGTGGGAAATAATAAACAAAGTGATGGAATGGTAATTCTTTAATACATAAAGAAATGACACTCTCTTTTTTATGCCACTTAAATTAATTCAAAGACAAACCACGTGCCTTTATGGAAACATTAAAATAGTTTTGTCTTTTTCTGAAGCCACTTCATTTCTAAGGGAAATACAAAGTGACTTCATATTTAATGAATGTTTCATTTTCAAATGCTTGGGATCAATATGATATGAACACTTACTTTTTTTTTCTTTGTTACGAATTAAATTAATGGAACGTTTGTTATGTACAACGTAGAATGAAATAAACGCATGCACAGGAAATGGAATCAACGCACTGTGGAGAGAAGGATGACAAGGCAAGAGAATGGTTATGCCCCAACCAATCAAACTCAGCCACAACGTGAAGCTAGCACCTAGTATTCAATTTGGCAAATAGCTCAGCAGAAATTTCGCTCAGAAATCGGATTTACGAACTAATTTCTATCACAGGTCATCTAGACGCCCATTTGGACCTTCATTCGTCTTTCTGTTAAAAACGTGTTTTAACTGATGGCAAAAATTTGGGTTGGATTTGCGGGCACACGGAGACGAAATTGAAAATTTGGGAACATGGGTTTTGTGCGGAATAGGCCCATTTAGGTCATCATGAGAAATTTTGCCAAAATTCAAAGCCATTTGGGAGCAATTCGCGGTTCCTTGAAACGGATTTGCCTAGAAAATGTGGTTGGCCGTTTTCTAAAAATAGAAATTAGTTTTGACAGTTCGGGGACTTGGAGATTTGGTTCTATCCTTCCCCATTGGCAGTTTTTTGTATAAATAGAGCCCCGTGGGGCTGAGAAGGGTGCGGTGGAATTGTCATTGTAACTATTGCCACTATTGCTCACGTTTTTCTGAGCTGAACTCTGTAATTCGTTTTTCATTAATAAACGCTGGTTTCTTTCATGGTTGCAATCATTTGAGTAGCTAGCTGATAAAGAGTTGTGCTTCTGGGGGGCCCACCAGAGGATACAAGCTTATCTATTGTATAGATCTGAATCGATCTCGTTCTTCCTGTGCATCTCTATGCCTCTTTCGGCTAAGTAATTGTTTTCTGTATCTCTTTTGTTAATCTCAGCTTTCTTAATTGTTTTGTAGTTTAGAGTAGATTTATTTCTGTTCATTAGCCTAGTTAATTTCTAGTTGTAGAGCTCTATGTAGGCATTTAAATTCTTGCTTTACTACCATTTCCTTTCGAGCTTTATTTTTTATTCTATTGATTTGTCATTTTCTCTTTAATTTTTGTCAATTACATTCTGCTTAGCATAGAAATTTCCATCTTATCTCCTTCGTGATTGTTGTTCATTGTTGCATTATCCCTCAATTGTTGCGTTCCCCTTCATGTTTGTTGCTCACCAAATAGAATCACGTCTCTCTCTTTTTAAATTTCTCTCTCGTCCATTCTATCTCCAGCCAACTCTATTTCCTTTGTTGTTCTGTTTTGATTATAGTACCCAACCATTCCTCCTTGCCCTTGCTCGAGCCATAGCACTTTGCAAACACATCTTCCTCCAGTTACCATAGGATCTATCATCCTTGGCTTTTAGCTTTACATTTATCTTTTCATGCTTTGTTGTTTTGCTCTCTTCTTTTGTCACCATAAATACAATTATGCTCCAAACCCCATTCACTGATAGAGACAGTGATAGAAGTTAGAATAGAATAGATTGTTGCCATTTGATTTCATTTAGAATAGATTTGTTTCATTAGAATAGTTCGCTTGTTTATTTCTATTTCCATAGCATAGGGTTTACTTGTCATTTACTCACTTTTCACAATCAAACGTAATTTAATTTCTTAGATAATTGTTAAGTAGATTTTCTTAATAGAATAGTTTGTTGCTTTCTAGAATAGCATTTCAATTTCATAGGTTAATTGTTGATTAGATCATATTAGTTAATTAGTTTTGCTTACATTAGTTTACTGTCTTCATCAACATATTTGTTAACACTTGGTCCTTAGATTAATACTCTGATTTGCTTTATATGAACGCACAGTTAAGTAGTTAGATTGAATGTTATAGATTAGATAGTTAATTTTCAAGTTTGTAGTTAAATAGTTAGAGTGAATTCCTTAGATCAAATAGTTAGCTTGCTCTTCTTTCCAATGGAATAGATTTTCGTTCCTAGATTAAATGGATTAGTTTGCTTTCTGATTTGCTTTCGTAGTTAATTTCAATATTTTATTTCATAGTTAATAGCATGGTTAAGTAGATTCTCATCCCTGCATAAGCATATAGTCCATACATTCGTGAAATAGATTAGTTGATTTGTTGCATGTTTTGAATAGATTTGCTTTCATTAAATTAGATTGCTTTCAAACCAAGTGACCGCTTTCCTAGATTAGTATATGCAATTTCATTTCATAGAATAGATTAGCATAGCAATAGATTAGGTTTTAATTCAAGTTATTAAATGGTTTCCCTGCTTTTATAGAATAGATTGAATTCCTGCATTTAATTTATGAAAGTCATGCATGTAGTTTAAAATCATGTAGTTGCATATTTAATTTTAAAATTGAATTGAACAGTGAACTCTATGCTAGTATCAAACTTATTAAAACTCATGCTAAGGCAGTCCATTAATTTGATAAAGTGTCGAGATATTAAAAGAAAAATCAGTTTCCAAGTTCACTTTCTGTCACATGTTCAGTTTTCTATGTCATTACATAGTTTTCTGCTTACTTAATTTAGTTTCTGAGTCATATTAGAATGCATGCTTTTTATTAGTTTATTTTCATTTGCAATAATATGCTCTAGAATTAAGATCACATTGAAGTCATTTTACAAAGTATTTCAATTTTTGCAATTATGTTAGAGCTTGAAATTTGATAAGTTAGTTATAATTTGATTTGAATGTATTGTCTTATGTGGTGTCTGAATCCAGTTCCATTTGAAGGTTTGTTTGACTAGTCGATTGATAGTTCATAACCCTTACTCAATTTTAGATAGATTACCAGCTTTAGGTTATCCTAGATTAGTTCAGGCCTTCAATCCTGCACATATAGTGTTTGCATCTCACAAGCTCCCTTCCCGGGTTGACAATTAAGTGTTGAATTAGATAGCATATATTTTACCAAACATTTTGGCGTCGTTTCCAGGGAGGTGCTAAAGGGATTGGAGTCTAGGTAGATAGGGGTAGATAGGATTCTTTTACATTACACAACAAGGGGGAGGGGAGAACGGTAAGACGAGAGGTAAGAACCTGCGCATCCACTATAGTGGGGTGCCCCAAAGCCTTGTTGTTCCTTTCCGTACAAGTGTGATTTCCTTTCTGTACATCTGAGTGTTTAATTTTCCGCAATTTATTTCGTAAAGTTTGCCTTATTTTCAAGTGTGGTATTCTTTCATTAAGTGTGGTGTGTTTAATTTGCAAATTTGTTTTAGTAGTAAATAGTCTTTAAAAAAAAAGAAAAACACATAATTTTTTTTTTGGGTGCTATAAGAACCCGAGGAACTAATCCGTGTGTGAAGCAGGGCCTACCAACCAACAAAATGGACTCAAAGGTGTTTATTAGTATGAGAGAACTCTCTCAAATACCAATAGCGATTGGGAATTCTTCTTATCAGGCAAAACACATCCTGATAGCAGTTAAGAGTTTATCTACCTCTCCTGACACAACAAACATACCAAAGTCCCAAGAGCCACAAAAAGATGTTCCTTGCCAAATTGCAGAGGAAATTGACAACTTGGGAACTACATCTGAAGGAGAGAAACCAAAAATTAAAGAGTTCTCTACGTGCAAGCGGGCAGATCCATCATGTACTCAAGCAATTGAACATTCAAAAGAAGAGGATCTGCATGGCATGAGGAAGGAAGGTGAGTATCAGGATTACATCGAAAGATGGTCCCAAGAGGTAATGAAGCCACAATACCATTCCTTCATTCAACACCTTTTGTTGCAAAAGCAAGTAAGTCGGTTGATTCACCACATCCAAGTAATCACTACTTTAACTTTTTCATATGTGGATATAGGTATGTTTTTCATTTTGCTTTGTACATGGTTACATTGGAAAAGTTCTTACACTTGAATAAAGAGTTTTTCTTTATTTTAGATAGCATAGGATAGTATGTATATCAATAAAAAGTTACGTGGTTAATTAGCTTTAGATATTCATACAACTTCACTTTTTGTTTTCCTTTAAAATAAAAGAACTAAAAATAAGATCATGTTAATGACTAAACCAAAACAATTTTACATCATTATTCATTTTCATACATGCATATTTCTTATTATACCAGTTACTCAAGACCAACTTTAAACATCACGTGGATTTGTCATAGATTAAGGTCTATTTAAAACCTAGAGGTCACTCGTACATCCTAGCTTCATTATCAGGGCTTGTTATTTAAGCATCTCTACTACATAGTAGCATAAGGGTGAATGAAATTCCTAGTTTGTGGGGAACACTACTATAACTCTATATGAAAGAGGCGAGCTTTGGGACTAGAGACACCTTTCATTCATTTTCTTATGGCTCCATCCACTTCACATTAATAAACTCAGCCATCTATGCTTTGATTTGGTTAGCTCACTTGCAGTATCCAATATATTGGGAAAAATATATATTTATTTGGTTCAAAAAAAAAAGTTTTAAATAAATTATCCTCCAACCCATATACCATCCCATCCTGTAGCACGGTTTTTAGAGCTTCTCCCCCATCCACTCCTTCATAGGAAAATTTAATTGCTGAAAATTTATAAGGAGTGGAAACACTAGGACAAGAGCCTCTGATGAAAAACAGGTTTAAGAGGTTGACCCGCCGGAGTACTGAACAGGCTTGCTGGCAGCAGGTACCGGCCTGTGGTATGACTAGGTAAACCCGACGGGGTACTAAACATGCCTGGCTGAAAGAGGGGAATCTACCTAGAGAGGATAATTTATGAAAAGTGTATGGTTCTTCTATGCCTCAATGTATGGAACTGTTTGTGAGTTTAGCTAGAAAGGAGTATATATGGTTAAGTTATGGTAAATGAACTTCATCTATCTGCCATTTGAGAATGTTTGTAAGTTGCATTAAGACCTTGTCGTCTAATTCATACTCTATCTAGGATGTCACTATATTAGAAGTGGGACCCATAAACTTAGGAGCATAATGAACCTGAAATGAAAACTCTGTCCATCATTACTTGAATAACGATAAACCTTTGAGAAGTAGTGTGGTAGGTAAAATATCTGCTGAAGAAACCGAGGTTGGATTTGTTAATAAAAACAAATTAAAAAAAAAAATTGATATCAAAATTGTAAACTTACCAAAACTCTAAAGACTATGGAAGTTTAGTTGTTGCATTTGTCAACTAATACTCCTAAAACTTTATAATTTCCTATAAAATTTGTTATGTGCATAACTATTTTTAACCTCAAACCTTCAAATATCATCATTAAATCTTTTCTTTAATACTGTTTTAATGTTTCTATAGAAAAAATCCAAAAAGTAGATAATGTGAAACCATAGGGAAATTTATTCCTTCCTACATAGATGGAGGAGGGAATCTGAAAAGTGGATAACGTTAAACCACATGGGGATCGAGGAAGCCAAATTATAGAAAAATGAAAATGAAAAAAAAAATCTATTATTGACTTTACAGTGACAATATAACCTTTACCTTTCTAGAAAAAGAAATATCATATTAAATATACGTATTTCACTTGATAATGAATTAGATTTGCCAATGACATCCAAGAACGTGTTTGTTCACGGTGAAAGACTCCACTCCATTTACAACCAGTGCCCCTGCCGACCTCCAGGCCGAAAGAATCTTCACCAGGAGGAGTTCTAACCAAAGGCCAAAGGAATCCTTGCCCAGAGTAGTTCTTTCATATATTGTTCATGTCATAGATATGGATCTAACTAAACTAGCTTACCTATCTATGCAAAACAATAATATATCAACAATAAGTACAAAAGGAGAACAAGAGAAAACATTACACCAGATATACGTGGTTCACTCAATTGGGATACGTCCACGGGAAGGTAGTCTTCTATTATCTCCAGAATATCTCCCTCAAGCTTACAATAGAGCAATGCCAATAACCCCAATACAATATAGCAATACTTGTGAATAAGTAAAGATCATGATATATGATCCACAATGGATGGTTGTGAAAAACTCCCTTGACCCTATTATATACCAAGAGATGAGGAGGAATTACTCTCACATATTACATGTGGGATAATATAATTCTCCATAATAACATCTCTTTATATAATAGTGAATATCAAGAGTATATTTTACCATAATGCATATGGGTTATAATGTATTACTCTTTTACATAAGATTGTGGATATCTTTCGACATAATACAAAGACATTATTACCTTCCAAGGAATATAAAATATTCCAATACTCCCCCTTAATAATGACTGGGAGAAAAGCACACTAACAAAGGAAGGAAGGAGTCATTACTGCTCCCCCTTGATGACAACTTCCAGAAGAACCAAAGCTGCAAATAAGAAGAACACTTCGACTGCTGGAATTTGATGAAGAACAATCGCTTCTCACTGAATCATGAAAGTGCACTCGAACCAGGTTGTATGATGAAATAAACATGTAACACAATCCAACAAAAAGATGCCTCGATCACCACAAGAATCATCACAACCATAACTGATAGCTGAAGAACTCTGATATAACATCCACACCAGTGTAGAGATTCCTTTTGATGGTTGATACAACATAACATGTGGATAAGAACACCACAACAATGTACAAAATACCCAGATGGCCAATATACATGCGGATAACATACAATTTTCCAATCAAGATGCAATATAAATATATGTAGAAGACTTCAAACATCGAAGAAACAAGACCCCAATGGTCTATACATCGAAAATGATATCATACAGATGAACATCATGACTTTAACAATAGAATATGGTGCTTCATTATTTATGGAAACATAAACAGAGAACTTATCTGCACAAGAACTTCCAAGATTAAAAACATACAAAGATCATAAAAACAACATTGCTCATATATAAAAAAAATTAACTTGAAAATTAAGGAAAATGAAGTTACTTTTACACATTAAGTGTCAGCCACAACATATAAATAGTGAGCACAAAAAATGACAAATATTAGATTGCTTTTATAAAATTGCTCAAATAAACATGACATAATTAGAAATCAACATGATTAAGCATGAACAAAAAAAAACAAGTTTAGTCATTAAACATTAGAAGAAGAACTACTAGATGACAACAACAAAGGCACTTAAAGCTACTCGTGATTCATCAGAATCTTTTGTTTCGCTTTAAAGGAATTCTTTTCAGGATGATTAGTTTTACCACAATACTTACAAGGATCATACACTTTCTTCTTACTATTTTCATGATGGGATTTATTATTATGATTTGAAGTGTGTGAATTAGAACCTTTAACATTTCTAAAACTTTTAGGATTATGTGCCATAAGAGCCATATTAGGTGAGACTTATCCTAAAACAATTAACTTTTCTTGCTCATTTATCAATCCTTTACAAAAATCATCAAAAGTAGGTTTCGTGGTATTTGAAGACAATTCAAGAGCTCTATTCCTAGTTTGAATGAACATATCAAAACCAGATGGCAATTTTTGTTCTACAAGAATTATAAGAGCAGTGTATGTTTTCTTGTAATCTTTACCACAATTATTTAATTTTTCATTTAAAGTTTTCACTTCATCAAGATATAATTCTACTCTTGCAAAGTTAGTCGGATCTAGCTCAAAAATCTTCTTTTCAAGGTAATAAGTAGAACAATCATCATATTTATCAAATAAAGAAGCAATAATTTTCCATACCTCAACGGGGTTGTCTTCTGCATCTATACTTACCTGAAGACTATCTGAAATTGTTTGACCAATGATCCCTCTTGCTTGATTACATTTATCTTCCCATATAGCCAAATCTTGAGCATCAACGGGTTTCATGTGTTCACCATTAACAATCCTCCATAGATTCTTATGCTTGAGAACATCAATCATTTTTATCTTCCATGCAAGATAGTTAGGACCAACAAGTTCAGGAACAGAAGCTACTTCTGAAGTCATAATGATAGAAATATTGACAAGAAACCCAAATGTTAGAAATGACAAGAAACAAAGTGAATAACAAAAAAATGATATACTTTACCATACTGAACTGCAAAAACACAATAGAAAAAAACAATAAAGGAAACTTTTACTTACAGCCCTTTGGAAAAGTGCCAAGAAAAGTCACTCGTGGGTCTGCCAACAGGAAACTTGTGAATAAACACTGATACTCGCAGGTTCTGCAAGGCAAAGGTTGTGGTTACTCGCGTGTTTATAGTAGAGTCAGCCGCGGGTCCGCGGTTCTGTAAAGGCAAAGTTGTGGTTCTGATCAGGGTGTCTGCGAGCGTTTGTGCAGTAAAGTCGCGGCCGTGCAGAAGCATTCGCGAGTCTCTGCAAAGGAGGGTAGTGAGTGGACTGAAGAAAACACAAGTTAGCAGTGAGAACAGTCGCGAGTATGTCGTATAATACGTGGATCTTCTCACTGGAAGTCGCGGGTCTACAGTATACTCTCAGGTTCGCAGTAGGCACAGTCACAGTTAACCGAGGGTTTTGTGAAGAAAAGTCGCGAGGGTCCAGTTTAAGGCCGAAAATAGTGTCGAATCTACTGAAGACGGAAACCTGCACAAAGTCTACCAAACTTGGATGAAAACTGCTGCTTTGACAACCAGAAGATAGATTTCATTGAGGAGAATTAAAAAATCATATAGATCTACAAACAAAATCAAGAAACCCTTGAAAAATTTCTGCAAAAATCTACACAACAAGATTAGGGTTAGAAAAAAACTGCAAAAACATGCCCAGATCTGAAGAGAAGCCTAATGGCTACCAGATAGAAAGCAAATCTACAAAATAAACAATGCCCAAATGATAAAATATTGTTTTGAAATCAATAAAAGGAGCTGGATCATAACAACAAGCTCTGATACCATGTAACATAACCTTTAAGCTAGAAAACATTTTCTGTTTAGAAACATTATGATAACTTTTATTGTAAAGTTTATAATGGACAAGTGTCCAAGGATGACTGTAATTTGCACAATATATTATTATTTAATAAATAAAATAGGAGACAAACACCTAAGAGGACTGTTGAAAGAGTGGTTACTGATCCACTAGGTGGAATGGAATCTGGGGTAGAAGGCAATGGACAAATGGTAGCATCATGATGCAACTAACTAGCTGTTGGTATGGGACAACTCCCTTGAAATGTGGTCATAGTGCCCTAAAAGGTGGGACTGGAGCTTGAGGCTCATTTATTCCAAACTGACCACTAAAAGGCATAGGCAGTCTATATAATAGCCGTCAAATATTGAACTGAGGTTCAATCACTTTTCCTGACGAGGAAATTTACCTTGGGGTTTTGTTGTGCTTGCACCCAAGAGATTTGATGAGGAGATATGCTGTTGTTGATCATGTTGTGAGTCTTCCAAACTCTTATTGAGTTCAGGAGGTTGATGCTGAGTGGAGAAGGCATTTTTTAGGAGGTTGATACCGAGTGGAGAAGGTATTTTTGAGTGCCTTGCTTCTACACAGATTCCACCCACTTACTAGATCAATAAGCAGGCTCGGGGGTTCATTAGAAGTCAACAATTGAGCTGCTTCTTCTGAAGCAGGTTGGGAGGAACAGGCCTCCTTGGGTGTTTGTCGCCCCTATTCTTTACAGGTTCTACTATCTTCTCTATTTCAGTTCTATTATGTTTTCTTTTAACTGTTATTGTTTATTTTAAAAAAAAATTAACTGCAGATATTTGTGTAAATTATTATTCTGTAGGAAAGTAGATTGATTGAATAAATTAGTCTCTGTATTTTTCCCCATGCCAAAAGGAACGGCATCGTACTCTACTATAGAGACAATTAAGTAGAGAATGATTTGATGATTAAAAGATAATGACTGAATATTTATTTCTGCATGTATTACAATAGATTTTATTTCAATATTATAATTAAATCTGTTTATTCAAATGATAGTATTATGATAAATATCCAAGTGAACTCTGTTTCCTGCTTCATTTATTCACTAACATATTAAATTACAATTGTATACTTCTTTTCTATTTTTATATGCATTGTCATGTTTTTACTATTGAATTTACACAGGCACCAGATTTACAGAAATAGAGTAGAATGTTACAATGCACTTTAATTCCAAACATTGATGCTAATTTACAGTCCTAAATGTCATAGTTATTCTAGTTAGAATGCACAGTAGGGTTTTGTTATGACTTTATTAATTTTTCCTTAAAACCCTAGCATTTATTTTTACAACGTTAGAAAACAAAAGCATTTTACATTTTATCATTATTACATTTGACTTATTCATTTTCGTAAACCTTGTAAGCAATCGAAACCCTTTCATTTGAACACACATATTTTCTACATCTATACATAATCATTCTATAGGTCAAGAATACACATTTCAACATTTACAACGAAACCAGCTTCCATTTCATGATTTTCGGGTCATAGCCCAGAAGATAAAACAAACGCATTTATTATTTAAACACAGAGTTTACTTCTGATAACAAATAATGAATTACATCGAAAGACAGGTTTACAGCCAAACCAAAACAAAGAAGCAAACTGTAAATTCTACGGTATACAATCACAGGTTCATTTTTACAAATGATGGCAACAATACAGAGATTTTGAAACCTAATATTATTATTATTTTAAACCAAACTTGAAAGCATTACATTAACCAGGCTGGGACAAGGGTCTATTATCCACGATTCCAATCCAAAACAAAAACTACAGGGTCACAACATTTCACTTCTTCACAGTGTATGCTTTGTGGGTCCAGGTGTTATCCTCCCCACACTTAAAGGAATTACAAGCCCTAACTTCTACACATTATCCAAACTTGCTGAGCATTCAAAACACAAACACACATAATATCAATCAGTCCGCCATCATCTTCTATACAGAGTTCTCAAGGCAACCGCCGAGGCTTACCGGTTGGTATAGCTAAATCCAACCTCAACGCCCAGTATTGGAGAAACCCTCGACTTTTACACCTGCAACGACATTTCAAGGTGGTTAAAATAGTATCACGGCAAAATTGTAAACAAAATGAATTATCTTATTAACCAGATAGCATTCATGTAAAAACATTCAGTGTTTAGTTCGTAGCATATTACCTTGAGATATATCGTGAGAGCAACGAATGCCAACGGGAGTAAATACACCCAAAACCCTAAATAGGTTCAGGTATCAAACCTCAACAACAAAATATCGACCAAATCCTATTAATACTTTAACAAGAACTGGAAGAACTCAACCCTTAAGGATTTGCACAGGTCATGAGTTCAGAACCCTGAATACTAAGCCTCGACCAGTGTTACAAAAACCTCACGTCGGAACATCACTTAACACAACAAACCATTAGAAATCAACCTCGAATCCATCTAGTTCTCAAAACTGCAAGGACTAGCCAGGACTGGTAAACTTTCTTCAGGTAACAAGAGATCACAGGTTCGATTCTTGGTGGTTAACAACAGAACAGTCTCCTAACAAGAACCCTGATAACTCTTGGCCAGTGAGCCCTTCCTCCAAAACAAAAATGTCAAATGCCAAGTGGAACGGATAGTCATTAAATGCAACACATAGTGAGATTAGGGTTTAACTTACACCGTCGATCAACCCATCATCCAATGGAAGAGATCAATAGGAAGATCACGTATATCAACAAACCTACCATATTTATTGACCCATCATTGCAATTGCCACGATGGAGCCACTGTGGACCTAGCTCATCAACCAGTGAATCAATAGGTCGACACTTTAGCACAGGTTGGGATTTTATTACAGTTGAACACGTGATCAAGCTATCAGTACTATCCACAGTGGAATTCCATTACCACGACGGTCCCATGCATTCAATGCTGTAGACAGCGTAGTTATTATCCACCAACCTGGATACATTAACACTATATCTTTCATTCAAATCATAGTAACGTTTGTATGGTAAGATGTATTACGTACCATGTTTGTTATCATGCTAACAACATAAGCATAGCACCAGGTTTGCATATAATTCGAATTATTGCATATTATCCACTATTTGCATGTCAAATATATTGCATAAAGTATCACATGAGGTAAGGTTCACTTGATACCTAGCAATCAAGTTGTATGGTAGGGCATATGATCACACTATTACACACACAACACCATATAAATTGTGGTATTTATATTGCAAAATTTTATTACTGTTCCAAAACATATTGCAATAGGCTAGAGTTATAATCTAAGTAAATTGTTCATATTCCAATGTTCAATGAAAAACGCAAACATGCTAATAAACCAAATATTTATAATTATTGAAGCAATATGGTTCATGAGTACAACGTTAACACAACCATACATATAATTTCTACAATATCGTTGTGGAAGAGATAGGTAGATTTTTACATATGATTCAGAAGAATTACAAACCCAATACTATTACATCATAGTATGTTGTTTGGTCGCTCAAAGATGAATTTTCATGTAGAGTTGGTAATTATTACAGGATTGGATTTCTTCGTAGATTAGTTATTTAACTGTTTGTAATAGCTCTAATTTTAGACATAGCATGGATAATAAAACTCTTAAGAATAGTTCTCACCGGTGGAATACCTTTGCATTTTAACTTCCAAAACATCCTACAAAGAAGTGCTGAAAACTGTCGGTCAAAGGCTGAAATTAAATAATGTACCTGTTATCTGCAACAAGGACATTTTCACATGTTTTAGCACGTATGCTAAGTAAGCCTCGGGGAGTCCGAAGAACCCCTTCATCAATCAAACAAAATTACTTCAATCAAGGATAACTGATTCATAATCATAACGTCAAAATAATCAGCATGCATATTTATATAGACACATAGTTCATTTATATTTATACAGACACATAGTTCATTTTAATACGTCTACACTTCCGCACATTGGAGAAATAAACATTACAATGTCTTGTCGAAAAGTTTTAAATTTTAATGAAATTTTGGGGATGTTACATGTGGTATCAGAGCGCAAATTACAACTCTAGGCCTGATTAGGCTCACGGGCGCAGCACAAGAAATACAATCGAAAAACGTTGTTTACTAACTTTTTATTTTAATTTGGTTTGTACAGTTTGACAAATTGATTTACATGTATGTCCTTACCGGAAGAATCGGCAGAGGAAAAATCACCTCATCGTGAACCTAGTATTAATGAAAATCCAGAAGGTTTCTATGTTGAGTTGAATAACAATTCTTCTGAATTTCTGAGTACCATAAAGGATCTAAATTCTGATATAAAAACAGTCAAGGAAGAAAATGAGCGCATTCTGAAGGCGCAGGATACATTAAATCAGATTTTAATGGATAAATATCAAAATAAGGAAAGGGGCAGAAAATCAGAGGTCAAATCTGATTCTGCCATAATGACTCATGGACACAAGCACAAGAAATCAAGAAAGGATAAAAGTACTAGTTATTCATCCTCTGATTCACATCAAAGTCATTATCACTCTAACGAGGACAGCAGTGAAAGTGATTTCTGTTCAACAAGGAGAAAGCAAAAGCATCATGAACAAAAGACTGGAGAATTTAAGAAGATTAAGCCACCCACCTTTAACGGAGAAAATGAGAAGGGTGAGACAGCAGAAGCTTGGCTGTCCGGAATGAAGAAGTACTTTAATATATATGACTACTCTTCTCAACTGAAATCCAAGATGGCTATTTATAATCTGATAGTAAAAACAGACATATGGTGGCAGGATCTAAAAAGAATCAAAAGTTTAAAGGAGAAAGATGTAACATGGAGTATGTTCAAGAAGTTGTTCAAGAAAAATTTATTGTCAGAACAATATTATGAGGATAAATCGAAGGAGTTTTATGATCTGAAGTTGGGCGCCATGAGCATGAAGGAATTGTGCAGCAAATTCCTAGTCTACTGAGCTATGTACCGTACATGGTTGAAGAGAAGCCAAAGGTACAAAGGTTTCTCAGCTGTTTACCATTCCATATAAAAGATAGAATAGAATATGACAATCCTACAACACTGGAGGAAGCTATGAGAAAGGAAAATTTCTGTTTTGATAAAAACAAAAGAAGAGACGGAACAACTGGCAGGAAGGACAGTAAAACAAATTAGTTTGATTATATAAAGAAAAAATTTAACCAAAATTCTAGAAGTTTCAAGAAGAATTTTCATAACATAAACTTTTCAAATAGTAATGCTTATAAGGGTAATACACCCCAGAAGTCTTCTACTGCAAAGAATGTACCCAACAACTATAATCACAGCAACAATAACAACAGATATGCTGAGCAAAAAGGACCTATCAAATGTTATGAATGTGGCAGACCACACAAAAGAACAGATTGCCCACGCAACAGAAAAACCGTCAACAATATTCACACAGTACAAGCAGAACCTACAGTGGGAGATGTAGCGAGGGAGATGCCTAGAATTTATGCAGCATTGGAGAATCGTCAAGCAGACCATCAAACATCCATGGTGGAAGTTGAAGGTATGTTACAAGCTAAGTCTATTTCCATTCTAATAGATCCGGGTGCAAATCTGAGTTATATCTCACTCGAATTAGTGAAAAATTGCAAGTTAAAGATAGAAAAATTTGATAACCCATGGTTAGTTCAGCTTGCAACTGGTACAAAAAGAAAAGTTAAAGATTTTGTTAAAGATTGTGAAGTTTTTCTAAGTCAGCTGAAAACGCAAGTGAATTTGAATGTTTTACCATTAGGATCTTATGACTTGTTAATTGGTATGGATTGGCTTGAACAGCATAGAGTTTTATTGAATTGTTATGAAAAATCTTTTGTTTGTTTAAATAATGAAGGTGTAGTTGAAACTGTTAAAGGCATTTCTAGGAAGACTTCTGTAAGAAAGATTTCTGCCTTACAAGTAAAGAGAGCTGCTAGAAAAGGTTGTAAATTGTTTGCTATTAATGTTGTTAATGATGAATGTACATCCAAAGAAGACAAAATAAAACTAGAGGATATTCCCATCCTTAGGGACTTTTCTGATGTATTCCCGGAAGAAATTCCAGGATTACCTCCAAAAAGAGAACTTGACTTCACCATTGAGTTAGCACCCTGTGCGGTACCAAACTCAAAGGACCCCTATAGAATGAATATTCTAGAGTTAAATGAGTTAAAGTCTCAGCTGAAAGAATTAATAGATAAAAACTACATATGGCCCAGTGTGTCCCCTTGGGGAGCACCAGTAATATTTGTTAAAAAGAAGGACGGTACTATGCGTTTGTGCATTGATTACCGTCAGCTTAATAAAATGACAATTAAAAACCGGTATCCCTTACCTCGCATAGATGATCTATTTGATCAAGTACGTGGAGCAGAGATATTCACTAAAATTGATCTATGGTCTGGTTATCATCAAGTCCAGATAAAATATGAGGACATATTCAAAACTGCATTCAGAACGCGTTATGGACACTACGAGTTCGTAGTTATGCCTTTTGGGCTAACTAACGCACCTGTAGTGTTCATGCATTTAATGAACAACGTTCTGCATAAATATTTGGATAAGTTCGTAGTGGTATTCATTGATGATATCCTGATTTACTCAAAGACTAAAGAAGAGCATGATGAACATCTAAAAATCATTTTACAAGTACTTAAAGATCACCAACTTTACGCTAAGTTTAGTAAGTGTGATTTCTATGAAGATAAAATTCAGTATTTTGGTCATATAATTTCAAAAGATGGTATTTCTATTGATCCTGATAAAATTAAAGCAATTAACAAATGGCCTGTCCCAAAAGATGTAACTGATATACGGTCATTCATGGGAATAACAAGGTATTATAGAAAGTTTATTGAAGGGTTCTCTAGAATTGCTAACCCTATCACTTCCTTGCAGAAGAAAGGGAAAAAGTTCATATGGGATCAAAAGTATCAAGACAGCTTTAATAAGTTAAAAAAATTGTTAACTACTGCACCCATCTTAAAAATTGCAGATCCTAATAAGGATTTCGTTGTATGCACGGATGCATGCAACGAAAGACTTGGAGGGGTCTTAAGTCAAGAAGGTCATGCAATTGCTTTTGAGTCAAGGAAGTTAAAAATACATGAAAATAATTACGCTACGTATGATCTTGAGTTGGCAGCCGTGATACATGCTTTAAAGATGTGGGGCCATCACTTAATTGGTAGAAAATTCATTTTAATGATTGATAATAAGGGGTTAAAGTATTTACTAGATCAAACAAATATGAACGCAAGGAAAGCTAGGTGGTAAGCTTTCCTTAGCGAGTACGATATTGAGATCCATCACATTAATGGAAAGGAAAATAAGGTTGCTGATGCGTTGAGCAGAAACGCTAGATTAATTTTTGTGGCAGCAATCAGTACTTTTAAAACTGATCTGGAAAACCAAATCGAAGAAGGAATTAAGCAAGACGAAAATTACCAAAAATTACATGATAAAGTGGCTAAAAATTCATCTGAAAATGTTATAACAAATTACAGTATTAATGAAAAGGGCTTCTTTACTTACAAAAACAGAATTTATGTGCCTAATTTTTCGAAAGTTAAGTTGCTTATTTTAGATGAAATTCACAAGAGTCATTTTTCAGGACATCCTGTTTATCAGAAAATGATAACTATGTTAAGAAAGGAGTACTTTTGGCCTAACATGAAGAGTGAAGTTGCTGAATATATAGCTAGATGTTTTGACTGTCAGACTATTAAAGATGAACATCAACATCCATATGGGCTATTGCAGCCCTTACCAATTCCAGAATGGAAGTGGGAGATCATAAGCATTGACTTTATTACAGGTTTTCCTAAAAATCAGAAGCAGAATGATTCAATTATGGTTGTTGTTGATAAACTTAGCAAACTTGCTCATTTTATTACTGTTAAAACTACTTTCAAGGCTTCTAACATTGTAGATATTTTCATGAAGCAAATTTTTCGCTTGCATGGAATTCCTAAGGTAATCATTTCAGATCGAGACTCTAAGTTTACTGGTAACTTTTGGATAGCACTGTTTAAAGGATTAAATACTAAGTTAAATTTCAGCACTTCTTTCCTCCCACAAACTGATGGTCAAAGAGAAAGAGTAAATCAGATTTTGGAAAATATGTTAAGATTATATGTTAAAGATCAGCCATCTAAATGGGAGGATTACTTACACCTAGCAGAATTTGCCTACAATAATAATTATCAAGCATCTGCTAAGTTAAGTCCATTTGAGATTTTGTATGGAAGAAAATGTTTTACTCCAATTCCGTGGGATAATCCTGGAGATAGATTGATGTTAGGACCATATCTATTGAAAGAAATGGAGCTAACTGTGAAACAGGTTCAAGGTAACTTAAAAGTCGCCCAAGATAGGCAGAAAAGCTATGTTGATTTGAAACAGACAGAAAGAGAATTTCAGGTAGGAGACCATGTATTCATAAAGGTAAAGCCCAAGAAAAGTTCTTTGAAGCTTTGGAGCTATGCTAAATTAGCACCGAAGTATTGTGGACCATTTGAAATCCTATCAAGGATAGGAGCTGTTGCATATCAATTGGCATTGCCATACAATTTAAAAGTCCACAATGTTTTTCATGTTTTTGTTTTAAAGAAGTATGTGCATGATGCTACTCATGTGTTGAATTGGAATGACATACAGGTGGAACCCGAAGGGTATTTTCAGGTAGAACTGAGCTGTATTCTAGACCGGAGGGAGATTATGCTTCGAAATCGCACCATAGGGCAGGTAAAGGTGCAATGGAAGCACCTTAGCCCTGATGAAGCTACTTGGGAACTGGAAAGTAATATGCGGGAAGCATATCCAGTTCTGTTCCACGAGGAACTTGATGATGAATAAGCAACATCGAGCACGATGTTGAGCTTAAGAGGGGGTGTTTATAACATACCCTTTAAGCTGGAAAACATTTTATGTTTAGAAAAATTATGATAACTTTTATTGTAAAGTTTATATTGGACAAGTGTCCAAGGATGACTGTAATTTGCACAATATATTATTATTTAATAAATAAAATAGGAGACAAACACCTAAGAGGACTATTGAAAGAGTGGTTACTGATCCACTAGGTGGAATGGAATCTGGGGTAGAAGGAAATGGACAAATGGCAGCATAATGATGCAACTAACTAGCTGTTGGTATGGGACAACTCCCTTGAAATGTGGTCATAGTGCCCTGAAAGATGGGACTGGAGCTTGAGGCTCATGTATTCCAAACTGAACACTAAAAGACCTAGGCAATCTATATAATAGCCATCAAATATTGAACTGAGGTTCAATCACATTTCCTAACGAGGAAATTTACCTTGGGGTTTTGTTGTGTTTGCACCCAAGAGATTTGATGAGGGGATATGATGTTGTTGATCATGTTGTGAGTCTTCCAAACTCTTATTAAGTTCAGGAGGTTGGTACTAAGTGGAGAAGGCATTTTTCAGGAGGTTCATACCGAGTGGAGAATGTATTTTTGAGTGCCTTGCTTCTACAAAGATTCCACCCACTTACTGGATCAGTAAGCACTCGGGGGTTCATTAGAAGTCAGCAGTTGAGCTACTTCATTTGAAGTAGGTTGGGAGGAACAGGCCTCCTTGGGTGTTTGTCGGCCCTATTCTTTACAGGTTCTACTATCTTCTCTATTTCAGTTCTGTTATGTTTTCTTTTAACTGTTATTGTTTATTTTTTAAAAAAAATTAACTGCAGATATTTGTGTAAATTATTATTCTGTAGGAAAGTAGATTGATTGAATAAATTAGTCTCTGTATTTTTCCCCGTGCCCAAAGGAACGGCATAGTACTCTAGTATAGAGACAGTTAAGTAGAGAATGATTTGATGATTAAAAGATAATGACTGAATATTTATTTCTGCATGTATTACAGTAGAGCTTATTTCAATATTATAATTAAATCTGTTTATTCAAATGATAGTATTATGCTAAATATCCAAGTGAACTCTGTTTCCTGCTTCATTTATTCACTAACATATTAAATTACAACTGTATACTTCTTTTCTATTTTTATATGCATTGTCATGTTTTTACTATTGAATTTACACAGTCACCAGATTTACAGAAATAGAGTAGAATGTTACAATGCACTTTAATTCCAAACATTGACGCTAATTTACAGTCCTAAATGTCATAGTTATCCTAGTCATAATGCACAGTAGGGTTTTGTTATGACTTTATTAATTTTTCCTTAAAACCCTAGCATTTATTTTTACAGCGTTAGAAAACAAAAGCATTTTACATTTTATCATTATTGCATTTGACTTATTCATTTTCGTAAACCTTGTAAGAAAACCAAACCCTTTCATTTGAACACACATATTTTATACATCTATACATAATCATTCTATAGGTCAAGAATATACATTTCAACATTTACAATGAAACCAGCTTCCATTTCATGATTTTTGGGTCATAGCCCAAAAGATAAAACAAACACATTTATTATTTAAACACAAAGTTTACTTCTAATAACAAATAATGTATTACATTGAAAGACAGGTTTACGGCCAAACCAAAACAAAGAAGCAAACTGTAAATTCTATGGTATACAATCACAGGTTCATTTTTACAAATGATGGCAACAATACAGAGATTTCAAAACCTAATATTATTATTGTTTTAAACCAAAACTTGAAAGCATTACATTAACCAGGCTGGGACAAGGGTCTGTTATCCACGATTCCAATCCAAAACAAAAACTATAGGGTCACGACATTTCACTTCTTCATAGTGTATGCTTTGTGGGTCCAGGTGTTATCCTCCCCACACTTAAAGGAATTACAAGCCCTAACTTCTACAAATTATCCAAACTTGCTAAGCTTTCAAAACACAAACACACATAATATCAATCAGTCGGCCATCATCTTCTATACAGAGTTCTCAAGGCAACCGTCGAGGCTTACCGGTTGGTATAGCTAAATTTTTACATATGATTCACAAGAATTACACACCCAATACTATTACATCATAGTATGTTGTTTGGTCGCTCAAAGATGAATTTTCATGTAGAGTTGGTAATTATTACAGGATTGGATTTCTTTGCAGATTAGTTATTTAGTTGTTTGTAATAGCTCTAAGTTTAGTCATAGCATGGATAATCAAACTCTTAAGAATAGTTCTCACCGGTGGAATACCTTTGCATTTTAACTTCCAAAAAAACCTATAGAGAAGCGCTGAAAACTGTCGGTCAAAGGCTTAAATTAAATACTGTACCTGTTATCTGCAAAAAGGACATTTTCACATGTTTTAGCACGTATCCTAAGTAAGCCTCGGGGCATCTGAAGAACCCCTTCATCAATCAAACAAAATTACTTCAGTCAAGGATAACTGATTCATAATCATAACGTCAAAATAATCAGCATGACTATTTATACAGACACATAGTTCATTTATATTTATACAGACAAATAGTTCATTTTAATACGTCTACACTTCTGCACTTTGGAAAAATAAACATTACAATGTCTTGTCGAAAAGTTTTAAATTTTAATGAAATTTTGGGGATGTTACATGTGGTATCAGAGCGCAAGTTACAACTCTAGGCCTGATTAGGCTCACGCGCGCGGCACAAGAAATACAATCGAAAAACGTTGTTTACTAACTTTTTATTTTAATTTGGTTTGTACAGTTTGACAAATTGATTTACATGTATGTCCTTACCGGAAGAATCGGCAGAGGAAAAATCACCTCATCGTGAACCTAGTATTAATGAAAATCTATAAGGTTTCTATGTTGAGTTGAATAACAATTCTTCTGAATTTCTGCGTACCATAAAGGATCTAAATTCTGATATAAAAACAGTCAAAGAAGAAAATGAGTGCATTCTGAAGGTGCAGGATACATTAAATCAGATTTTAATGGATAAATATCAAAATGAGAAAAGGGGCAGAAAATTAGAGGTCAAATCTGATTCTGCCATAATGACTCACGGACACAAGCACAAGAAATCAAGAAAGGATAAAAGTACTAGTTATTCATCCTCTGATTCACATCAAAGTCATTATCACTCTAACGAGGACAGCAGTGAAAGTGATTTATGTTCAACAAGGAGAAAGCAAAAGCATCATAGACAGAAGACTGGAGAATTTAAGAAGATTAAGCCACCCACCTTTAACGGAGAAAATGAGAAGGGTGAGACAGCAGAAGCTTGGTTGTCCGGAATGAAGAAGTACTTTAATATATATGACTACTCTTCTCAACTGAAAGCCAAGATGGCTATTTATAATCTGATAGAAAAAGCAGATATATGGTGGCAGGATCTAAAAAGAATCAAAATTTTAAAGGAAAAAGATGTAACATGGATTATGTTCAAGAAGTTGTTCAAGAAAAAGTTTTTGTCAGAACAATATTATGAGGATAAATCGAAGGAGTTTTATGATCTGAAGTTGGGCGCCATGAGCATGAAGGAATTGTGTAGCAAATTCCTTAGTCTACTGAGATATGTACCATACATGGTTGAACAAAAGGCAAAGGTACAAAGGTTTCTCAGCTGTTTACCATTCCATATAAAAGACAGAATAGAATATGACAATCCTACAACATTGGAGGGAGCTATGAGAAAGGAAAATTTCTATTTTGATCAAAACAAAAGAAGAGAAGGAACAACTGGCTGGAAGGGCAGCAAAACAAATCATTTTGATTATAAAAAGAAAAATTTTAACCAAAATTCTGGAAGTTTCCGAGAAGAATTTTCATAACATAAACTTTTCAAATAGTAATTCTTATAAGGGTAATACACCCCAGAACTCTTCTACTGCAAAGAATGTACCCAAAAACTATAATCACAGCAACAATAACAACAGATATGCTGAGCAAAAAGGACCTATCAAATGTTATGAATGTGGCAAACCACACAAAAGAACAGATTGCCCACGCAACAGAAAAACCGTCAACAATATTCACACAGTACAAGCAGAACCTACAGTGGGAGATGTAGCGAGGGAGATGCCCAGAATTTATGCAGCATTAGAGAATCATCAAGCAGACCATCAAACATCCATGGTGGAAGTTGAAGGTATGTTACAAGCTAAGTCTATTTCCATTCTAATCGATCCGGGTGCAAATCTGAGTTATATCTCACCCAAATTAGTGAAAAATTGTAAGTTAAAGATAGAAAAATTTGATAACCCATGGTTAGTTCAGCTTGCAACTGGTACAAAAAGAAAAGTTACAGATTTTGTTAAAGATTGTGAAGTTTTTCTAAGTCAGCTGAAAACGCAAGTGAATTTGAATGTTTTACCATTAGGATCTTATGACTTGTTAATTGGTATGGATTGGCTTGAACAGCATAGAGTTTTATTGAATTGTTATGAAAAATATTTTGTTTGTTTAATAATGAAGGTGTCGCTGAAACTGTTAAAGGCATTTCTAGGAAGACTTCTGTAAGGCAGATTTCTGCCTTACAAGTGAAGAGAGCTGCTAGAAAAGGTTGTAAATTGTTTGTTGTTAATGTTGTTAATGATGAATGTACATCCAAAGAAGACAAAATAAAACTAGAGGATATTCCCATCCTTAGGGACTTTTCTGACGTATTCCCGGAAGAAATTCCAGGATTACCTCCGAAAATAGAACTTGACTTCACCATTGAGTTAGTACCCGGTGCAGTACCAAACTCAAAGGCCCCCTATAGGATGAATATTCTAGAGTTAAATGAGTTAAAGTCTCAGCTGAAAGAATTAATAGATAAAAACTACATACAGCCCAGTGTCCCCTTGGGGAGCACCAGTAATATTTGTTAAAAAGAAGGACGGTACTATGCGTTTGTGCATTGATTACCGTCATCATAATAAAATGACAATTAAAAACCGGTATCCCTTACCCCGCATAGATGATCTATTTGATCAAGTACGCGGAGCAGAGATATTCACTAAAATTGATCTAAGGTCTGGTTATCATCAAGTCCAGACAAAAGACGAGGACATATTCAAAACTGCATTCAGAACACGTTATGGACACTACGAGTTCGTAGTTATGCCTTTTGGGCTAACTAACGCACCTACAGTGTTCATGTGTTTAATGAAAAACATTCTACATAAATATTTGGATAAGTTCATAGTGGTATTCATTGATGATATCCTGATTTAATCAAAGACTAAAGAAGAGCATGATGAACATCTAAAAATCATTTTACAAGCACTTAGAGATCACCAACTTTACGCTAAGTTTAGTAAGCATGATTTCTATAAAGATAAAATTCAGTATTTGGGTCATATAATTTCAAAAGATGATATTTCTATTGATCCTGATAAAATTAAAGCAATTAACGAATGGCCTGTCCCAAAAGATGCAACTGATGTACGGTCATTCATGGGAATAACAGGGTATTATAGAAATTTTATTGAAGGGTTCTCTAGAATTGCTAACCCTATCACTTCCTTGCAGAAGAAAGGGAAGAAGTTCATATGGGATCAAAAGTGTCAAGACAACTTTAATAAGTTAAAAAAATTGTTAACTATTGCACCCATCTTAAAAATTGCATATCCTAATAAGGATTTTGTTGTATGCACGGATGCATGCAACGAAGGACTTGGAGGGGTCTTAAGTGAAGAAGTTCATGCAATTGCTTTTGAGTCAAGGAAGTTAAAAATACATGAAAATAATTACGCTACGTATGATCTTGAGTTGGCAGTCGTGATACATGCTTTAAAGATGTGGCGTCATCACTTGATTGGTAGAAAATTCATTTTAATGACTGATAATAAGGGGTTAAAGTATTTACTAGATCAAACAAATATGAACGCAAGGCAAGCTAGATGGTTAGCTTTCCTTCGCGAGTACGATTTTGAGACCCATCACATTAATGGAAAGGAAAATAAGGTTGCTGATGCGTTGAGAAAAAACACTAGATTAAGTTTTGTTGCAGCAATCAGTACTTTTAAAACTGATCCGGAAAACCAGATCGAAGAAGGAATTAAGCAAGACGAAAATTACCAAAAATTACATGATAAAGTGGCTGAAAATTCATCTGAAAATGTTATAACAGATTACAGTATTAATGAAAAGGGCTTCTTAACTTACAAAAACAGAATTTATGTGCCTAATTTTTTGAAAGTTAAGTTGCTTATTTTAGATGAAATTCACAAGAGTCCTTATTCAGGACATCCTGGTTATCAGAAAATGATAACTATGTTAAGAAAGGAGTACTTTTGGCCTAATATGAAGAGTGAAGTTGCTGAATATATAGCTAGATGTTTTGACTGTCAGACTATTAAAGATGAACATCAACATCCAGCTGGGCTATTGCAGCCCTTACCAATTCCAGAATGGAAGTGGGAGATCATAAGCATCGACTTTATTACAGGTTTCCCTAAAAATCAAAAGCAAAATGATTCAATTATGGTTGTTGTTGATAAACTTAGCAAAGCTGCTCATTTTATTCCTGTTAAAACTACTTTCAAGGCTTCTAACATTGCGTATATTTTCATGAAGCAAATTTTTCGCTTGCATCGAATTCCTAAGGTAATCATTTCAGATCGAGACTCTAAATTTACTGGTAACTTTTGGACAGCACTGTTTAAAGGATTAAATATTAAGTTAAATTTCAGCACTTCTTTCCGCCCACAAACTGATGGTCAAACATAAAGAGTAAATCAGATTTTGGAAAATATGTTAAGATTATATGTTAAAGATCAACCATCTAAATGGGAGGATTACTTACACCTAGGAGAATTTGCCTACAATAATAATTATCAAGTATCTGCTAAGTTAAGTCCATTTGAGATTTTGTATGGAAGAAAATGTTCTACTCCAATTTCGTGGGATAATACTGTAGATAGATTGATGTTACGACCAGATCTATTGAAAGAAATGGAATTGACTTTGAAACAGGTTCAAGGTAACTTAAAAGTTGCCCAAGATCGGCATAAAAGCTATGTTGATTTACGCACAGAAAGAGAATTTCAGGTAGGAGACCATGTATTTATAAAGGTAAAGCCCAAGAAAATTTCTTTGAAGCTTAGGAGCTGTGTTAAATTAGCACCAAGGTATTGTGGACCATTTGAAATCCTATCAAGGATAGGAGCTGTTGCATATCAATTGGCATTTCCATACAATTTAAAAGTCCACAATGTTTTTCATGTTTCTGTTTTAAATAAGTATGTGCATGATGCTACTCATGTGTTGAATTGGAATGACATACAGGTGGAACCTGAAGGAGATTTTCAGGTGGAACCGGACTGTATTATAGACCGGAGGGAAATTATGCTTCGAAACCACACCATAGGGAAGGTAAAGGTGCAATGGAAGCACCTTAGCCTTGATGAAGCTACTTGGGAACTGGAAAGTAATATGCTGGCAGCATATCCAGTTTTGTTCCATGAGGAACTTGATGATGAATAAGCAACATCGAGGATGATGTTGAGCTTAAGAGGGGGTTTTTGTAACATACCCTTTAAGCTGGAAAACATTTTGTGTTTAGAAACATTATGATAACTTTTATTGTAAAGTTTATATTGGACAGGTGTCCAAGGATGACTGTAATTTGCACAATATATTATTATTTAATAAATAAAATAGGAGACAAACACCTAAGAGGACTGTTGAAAGAGTGGTTACTGATCCACTAGGTGGAATGGAAACTGGGGTAGAAGGCAATGGACAAATGGCAGCATCATGGTGCCACTAACTAGCTGTTGGTATGGGACAACTCCCTTGAAATGTGGTCATAGTGCCCTGAAAGATGGGACTAGAGCTTGAGGCTCATTTATTCCAAACTGACCACTAAAAGACCTAGGCAGTCTATATAATAGCCATCAAATATTGAACTGAGGTTCAATCACTTTTCCTGACGAGGAAATTTAACTTGCAGTTTTGCTGTGTTTGCACCCAAGAGATTTGATGAGGGGATATGCTGTTGTTGATCATGTTGTGAGACTGCCAAACTCTTATTGAGTTCAAGAGGTTGATGCTGAGTGGAGAAGGCATTTTTCAGGAGGTTAATACCGAGTGGAGAAGGTATTTTCGAGTGCCTTGCTTCTACACAGATTCCACCCACTTACTGGATCAGTAAGCAGGCTCGGGGGTTCATTAGAATTCAACAGTTGAGCTGCTTCTTCTGAAGCAGGTTGGGAGGAACAGGCCTCCTTGGGTGTTTGTCAGCCCTATTCTTTACAGGTTCTACTATCTTCTCTATTTCAATTCTGTTATGTTTTCTTTTAACTGTTATTGTTTATTTAAAAAAAAAATTAGCTGCAGATATTTGTGTAAATTATTATTCTGTAGGAAAGTAGATTGATTGAATAAATTAGTCTTTGTATTTTTCCCCATGCCAAAAAGAACGGCATCGTACTCTAGTATAGAGACAGTTAAGTAGAGAATGATTTGATGATTAAAAGATAATGACTGAATATTTATTTCTGCATGTATTACAGTAGAGTTTATTTCAATATTATAATTAAATCTGTTTATTCAAATGATAGTATTATGCTAAATATCCAAGTGAACTCTGTTTCCTGCTTCATTTATTCACTAACATATTAAATTACAACTGTATACTTCTTTTCTATTTTTATATGCATTTTCATGTTTTTACTATTGAATTTACACAGTCACCAGAGTTATAGAAATAGAGTAGAATGTTACAATGCACTTTAATTCCAAACATTGACACTAATTTACTGTCCTAAATGTCATAGTTATCCTAATCAGAATGCACAGTAGGTTTTTGTTATGACTTTATTAATTTTTCCTTAAAACCCTAGCATTTATTTTTACAACGTTAGAAAACAAAAGCATTTTACATTTTATCATTATTGCATTTGACTTATTCATTTTCGTAAACCTTGTGAGCAAACCAAACCCTTTCATTTGAACACACATATTTTATACATCTATACATAATCATTCTATAGGTCAAGAATATACATTTCAACATTTACAATGAAACCAGCTTCCATTTCATGATTTTTGGGTCATAGCCCAAAAGATAAAACAAACACATTTATTATTTAAACACAAAGTTTACTTCTAATAACAAATAATGTATTACATTGAAAGACAGGTTTACGGCCAAACCAAAACAAAGAAGCAAACTGTAAATTCTACGGTATACAATCACAGGTTCATTTTTACAAATGATGGCAACAATACAGAGATTTCAAAACCTAATATTATTATTGTTTTAAACCAAAACTTGAAAGCATTACATTAACCAGGCTGGGACAAGGGTCTGTTATCCACGATTCCAATCCAAAACAAAAACTATAGGGTCACGACATTTCACTTCTTCATAGTGTATGCTTTGTGGGTCCAGGTGTTATCCTCCCCACACTTAAAGGAATTACAAGCCCTAACTTCTACAAATTATCCAAACTTGCTAAGCTTTCAAAACACAAACACACATAATATCAATCAGTCGGCCATCATCTTCTATACAGAGTTCTCAAGGCAACCGTCGAGGCTTACCGGTTGGTATAGCTAAATCCAACCTCAACGCCCAGTATTGGAGAAACCCTCAACTTTTACACCTGCAACGACATTTCAAGGTGGTTAAAATAGTATCACGGAAAAATTGTAAACAAAATGAATTATCTTATTAA
Organism: Larix kaempferi; assembly: GCA_027924585.1. NCBI lineage: Eukaryota > Viridiplantae > Streptophyta > Pinopsida > Pinales > Pinaceae > Larix > Larix kaempferi. Next base: position 20,166,277 of record BSBM01000155.1, on the reverse strand, counting down.
CCAGATAGCATTCATGTAAGAACATTCAGTGTTTAGTTCGTAGCATATTACCTTGAGATATATCATGAGAGCAACGAATGCCAACAAGAGTAATTACACCCAAAACTCTAAATAGGTTCAAGTATCGAACCTCAACAACAAAATATCGACCAAAGCCTACTAATACTTTAACAAGAACTGGAAGAACTCAACCCTTAAGGATTTGCACAGGTCGTGAGTTTAGAACCCTGAATACTAAGCCTCGACCAGTATTACAACAACCTCACGCCGAAACATCACTTAACACATCAAACCATTAGAAATGAACTTGGAATCCATCTAGTTCTCAAAACTTCAATGACTAGCCAGGACTGGTAAAATTTCTTAAGGTAACAAGAGATCGCAGGTTTGATTCTCGATGGTTAACAATAGAACAGTCTCCTAACAAGAACCCTGATAACTCTCGGCCGGTGGGCCCTTCCTCCAAAAAAAAAAATGTCAAATGCCAAGTGGAACAGATAGTCATTAAACGCAACACATAGTGAGATTAGGGTTTAACTTACACCGTCGATCAACCCATCATCCAATGGAAGAGATCAACAGGAAGATCACTTATATCAACAAACCTACCATATTTATTGACCCGTCATTGCAATTGCCACGATGGAACCACTGTGGACCTAGCTCATCAACCAGTGAATCAATAGGTCGACACTTCAGCACAGGATGGGATTTTATTACAGTTGAACACGTGATCGAGCTATCAGTACTATCCACAGTGGAATTCCATTACCATGACAGTCCGATGCATTCAATGATGTAGACAGCGTAGTTATTATCCACCAACCTAGATACATTAACACTATATCTTTCATTCAAATCATAGTAACGTTTGTATGGTAAGATGTATTACATGCCATGTTTATTATCATGCTAACAACATTAGCATAGCACCAGGTTTGCATATAATTCGAATTATTGCATATTATCCACTATTTGCATATCAAATATATTGCATAAAGTATCACATAAGGTAGGGTTCACTTGATACCTAGCAATCAAGTTGTATGGTAGGGCATATGATCACACTATTACACACACAACACCATATAAATTGTGTTATTTATATTGCAAAAGTTTATTACTGTTCCAAAACATATTGCAATAGGCTAGAGTTATAATCTAAGTAAATTGTTCATATTCCAATGTTCAGTGAAAACCGCAAACATGCTAATAAACCAAATCTTTATCATTATTGAAGCAGTATGGTTCACGAGTACAACGTTAACACAACCATACATATAATTTCTACAATGTCGTTATGGAAGAGATAGGTAGATTTTTACATATGATTCACAAGAATGACACACCCAATACTATTACATCATGGTATGTTGTTTGGTCGCTCAAAGATGAATTTTCATGTAGAGTTGGTAATTATTACAGGATTGGATTTCTTCGCAGATTAGTTATTTAACTGTTTGTAATAGCTCTAAGTTTAGTCATAGCATGGATAATCAAACTCTTAAGAATAGTTCTCATCGGTGGAATACCTTTGCATTTTAACTTCCAAAACATCCTACAGAGAAGTGCTGAAAACTGTTGGTCAAAGGCTGAAATTAAATACTGTAGCTGTTATCTGCAAAAAGGAAATTTTCACATGTTTTAGCACGTATGCTAAGTAAGCCTTGGGGTGTCCGAAGAACCCCTTCATCAATCAAACAAAAGTACTTCAGTCAAGGATAACAGATTCATAATCATAACATCAAAATAATCAACATGAATATTTATGCAGACACATAGTTCATTTATATTTATACAGACACATAGTTCATTTTAATACATCTTCACTTCCGCACTTTGGAGAAATAAACATTAAAATGTCTTGTCGAAAAGTTTTAAATTTTAGTTAAATTTTGGGGATGTTACATACCATGTCATAGATATGGATCTAACTAAACTAGCTTACCTATCTATGCAAAACAATAATATATCAACAATAAGTACAAAAAGAGAACAAGAAAAAAGAGTACACCAGATATACGTGGTTCTATTATCTCCAAAATAACTCCCTCAAGCTTACAAGAGAGCAATGCCAATAACCCCAATACAATATAGCAATACTTGTGAATAAGTAAAGATCATGATATATAATCCACAATGGATGATTGTGAAAGACTCCCTTGACCCTATTATATACCAAGAGATGAGGAAGAATTACTCTCACATATTACATGTGGGATAATATAATTCTCCATAATAACATCTTTTTATATAATAATGAATATCAAGAGTATATTTTACCATAATGAATATGGGATATAATGTATTACACTTTTACATAAGATTATGGATGTCTTCTGACATAATACAAAGACATTATTACCTTCCAAGGAATATAAAATATTCCAACAATTAGCGGGAGTGACACATCCTCAAAATGGACCATCATCAAAAACAATTCTTGCTTAATTCAAACGCTAATAGTCGGATCTACAATTATTCTTCCGGACGATTCAAGTCCATACTGAAGAATATTGTGTTTGTATTTTTGCTCTTATTGAATCTACTATTTCTTGTGCTCTGGATATTTCCGATCTATTCATCTTTGCCCCAGGCACTGCATCGAGATGCAGGAATTGTAGACGGCGCGAGTTATAATAATTTACAGGCGTTGACATGGACTAAGCAAGCCGCAGAGTAAGCAGAGGCAGTGACAGCCTATCATTGTTCCGGCCATGGATATGTCTTTGTCTATACCGTAAATATTGCGGAAGATGGTGAGGGAAAAACATTTAATTGTGAATGTAATGACTGCTACACAGGTCCTGATTGTTCCCTAATTGTTGTTGATTATGTAGTAAATGCCGACAGGTGAGCGAGCTTGAATCCTATAACATGAATATCATTTTCAATCAACAAACAAATCAAAGGAATTCAATTTCCAGATATGATTTATGAAGTTTAAGGCGTTTAATTATCTGAAAAAAGGGTAACTTGAATATTGTATTGTAGTGGAGATCCTGTATTCCTAGATCCCTTATGGCTCAAGAATGTCGAAGAAAGCGTAACGTTTGTACCGGGGTGGTATAGGATGAGCTATCTTATACACGATTTTCAGTCATTACTGATATCCCCCGAGTTAGAGACTCAAATTTGTGGGATTCATGCATTGGTGGGAAACACCCTGATAGAGAGGAGGTATATAGTGATTGGAACTGGTTCTATGCATCTTATCAACGCTACAGTTTACAGTCTTTCTCCTAGGCATCATGATGGACAAAATCTTGCACAAATAGTCACAGTTGCGCCCTACTATGGAGTAAATCCAGGCCATTGTTGATTTTTCTCAATTTATTTATGTAGATCGGTTGAAATCCAAGCATTGACATTAAGGTAATTTGCTTTGCTGCAGGCGTACCAAATCCAGACTCAAATGTTTGACTCTGTTGATTCCATGTGGGACAGGGACGCTAGGTCATGGGAAAAACGTTTGGAATCCCTCAATTCCGCCAGATTTGTGGAGATTGTAGCATCTCCAAACAATCCCACAACTTTTATTCAAGAAGGCGTGTTAGAGGGTGAAAACATGAGGACTGTCTATGATCATGCCTAGTATTGGCCCAACTTCACAGCCATCCTTGAACCAGCTAACGAGGACGTGATGCTCTTTACCCTCTCCAAACTCACCGGACACGCGGGCAGCAGGCCCTGGTAGAAATTACTCATCGTTTTCATTAATTTCTTCGTCATTTTCAAGTATATTGATCAAGGATCTTAGTTATATTTTGAACTCTGAGAGATTTAATATCTGCGCGCAGATGGGCTATTGTGAAAGACTATGATGTTTACCGAAATATGCTTGAATACGTTCCTGGGAATACCATTGGGGTATCACATGATATGCAGCTAAGAGCGGCTAGGTTACTGAAAACAGTCATAGCTGCTTATCAACGCAAATTGGAAAAAGGGAAGGCAAATGATTCAAGGCATCATGAGCTTATTTTCTACTACACTTACCATGTTATGCAAGATAGATGGCAAAGACTACAAAGGATTTTCATTGGCTCTAATCATTTCTCCCTTCAAAACTTGACATCTAAGTACTATAGTTTTTTCGAGACGGTCACAGGGCCTTCCCCAGGTATCTATGTGTATACCATGATCATTTTGTGATATGAAAATGTTGTACTGGTTTTGGAATTGTGAAATGACGTTTTTGTTTGTGTGATTTATGATTTTTCAATGTACACGTGGGTGAAATGCGAGAAAGAAGAATATGAGGACTACACAGTGGTGATGAAGAATGGAGGGATCATCGAGCGAGAGGGCCTGGCATTTGGAGGAGAGAAATGATATGTTCGATTGAGTTTGATCAGGAGAGATGACAACTTCTCTTTGTTAGAACGTCGCCTACGGGCGCTCATTTCATATCGTAATTTTACTACTACATCCACCGCTTGAGCCAAGCGTAGCTAGAAATTTATTGCCCTCTTAGTCCCCCCACAGGAGGATACAACTTTTTTTCTTGTCTGGGAAAAATCTTCTTCATTCCTCCGTTATATGGAAATCATGTAAAAATAATGTTAATTCCTTGAACAATAAATGATATATTAATTATATATGCTTTAAAATTTGTGAACGACAATGACTACAATCTTACAGGAGGGGACTCATTGAACATCGCACATAGCATATTCCAATTCTTCTCTTTTATTATCGTTTTAGGTAAATCATTCTTGATATTCTCTCTTAAATCCATCGATTCATAATCAAAAATAGAAACACGTTCTTTTATCCGATCCAAGGCTTCAATACTTAGCTCTTGCATGAAATATATGCAAGAGCCAAGTGTTGAAGCATAATTTTTTCTAAATGTTATTTTTTTTAAATAATATTTTTTTACTTGAAGGAAAAATTTATTTCACCAAATCCACAACCTAAAATCAAATGTGATTTTTATTATCTAAGTTAATTTCAATGTAGTTGTTATTATCTTAGTTAATTTGAAAGCTCTCAACATACTCCCTTTATTATGTGAAAAAGTGCATCCTTCCTTTATTATGTTAGAAAGTACTTTAGAGTTTATATAGATTTAATGTGGGTCCTTAACCAAGATTAACCAAACTTAACCAATTTATAATTCAAGTATTACTCCTTAATCAAAATATTATAATTCAAGTATTATTCCTCCTAAATCAAACTCTTATGTATAGTTGTTAATTAACATAATCAATTTATAATTCAAATTTCAATATTTGCTTTTGAAAAAAGTTAGAAACTTATTTTCTTTAAATAAAACTAGCCTTTACACTTGTAAACAACCACACTACATGTAACAACCCCAAATATACAAAATTTTGGAAGTTTTTAAAAACTTTGAATTTCTAATATCTTGCACACATCTTGATATGGAAAGGGATACTTAACATGTTTACTAACTTCAATGCTTCAATCTTTCCCATTTTTATAATCACTTATGCAATTCATAAACCCGAAAGCACAACATTACCTCTATAATTTATGGAGTATATGATCCTACCATGATGAGTATGTTTCATAACTTATGATTGCACAATATAATATTTTAATTTCACATACATGATTCTTCCTTCTATAATTATAACTAATAAAAAATTCATAACAATATATATACAGTAATAACACCCTAACTTTCTAATACACTAAACATATAAATATAACTCCAATCAATACAATAAAAAAAAGGGACTCCCAATTTTATTTTTCACAGTAATTATATATTTATTGTTTAATCCCCAAATCTTTCATAACATAAAATAAGAATCATCAAAAATAGGGTCTTCGCTTATTTCACTCATTCATATGTATTACTTTTAATCATCCATTTATCTTCCATCATTCACACGATATTAAAACATTCTAATTAATGTATATATGACTTTTTTGAATAAGATTTCCTATGACCACATCAATTTTCTACGACTTATTCATTTCCTAACCACATAACTAATGCAAAGATTTTATTTTAAGGATCTGCTACATGTTTCCCTAAAATAATTTGAAAGCATAACATAGTGAACAAATATAACAACATAGATAAGACTTTCAATCGGCTTACATACCAAAATAGAACTGCACAATTATTCAAACCTGGGTATAACAAGCCAATAACTGGACGACCATGAACCAACATTTTTTCTTGGTAATTATAACAACATTAAGCTTAACGATATGCATGTTCCTCAAGGGATTGATGTATTCTTTTATTTATACATATATAAATATTTATGGTTAATCAAACCAAACCACCAAATGTGTAACACGAACAAATAAACGAGAGATTCATTTCGTTTTAAACATATATATATATATATATATATATATATTTCCAGCTAAAAGAAAACCTGAGTCATCAACAAGATGCCCAAAATCGCCCAGAAGACCATAGTATAAAAGAAAAGAACCTGTGATTTTCATAAATAATTTGATCTACATCTGTAAATCACAGGAGAACGAATGCTGCAATGTGATCTCATAGTTTCCAACAAATCAAAAATGATTTTCATCTATATAACTAACTTCCTAAATAAGTGTGTACTTTGGCCGTGATTAACTATAATAATATGAACCGAGACTCTGCGAGATTTGTCTTTTTCTCGTTTTGTTTTTATTATGAAACATTACAACATACAAGGTTAATGAAAGGAATTAATCTACCCTATGTCTGTAATAGTATAAATGTAGTAGAAATTCGATCCATTCGTTTTCTACTGTATCTGACAATTACACGAAATTCACCAGTTTTACAAAGATCTGATCTATATTCTTTTGTTTTGTTATGAAAACACTTATCAAATACATAGAGTTCCCTCTACGATATAATATCTAAGTATTCGCCAATACAGGTTCCATAGAAATAAAAGCAGTAACTAACATCCCTTTGACAAATTAAAAAAAAACATAATCGCCAAGTTTGTAACATAAACTTGAATCTAAATCTATCATAAACATACCCGCAAAGTATGCAATATACCGACAATGGGAAAAGATCACTTTGGAGAATCAGCTTCTCCCAACCATAGGAGAGGACCACAATATCGCTATCCCAACTCCACCCCCGAGATGGATCATCAACATGCACTAGAACGCCAAGCAACACTTCCACACGACACTCTCTCTCTCAGAGTCCGTAACAAGCAATGATGGACTTATGAAAAAAGAGAACACGCAACATTGTTCCTCCATGCACAACATGGTGTCCCATGCTATCTCAGTGCACCTTTATTTATAGTTTTTCCCACGTCTTGTGCCATCCCAATCAAATATCCAATCAATCCATAAATCCCTATGATTTAGGATCTTGTCTAGTTGTTGAGTTTTAGATTGGATTTGATTGGTAAATATCTCTCTAGCTTGCTCCACATGTTCCCTTGTGCCATGGTGGTGTCCCCTAATTTAAATAACTCTCCAAGTGAATTTTTCTTTTATTTGATAATAAAAAAAATAGTTTGTCGTGCAAAGTGTCACTATCTATTTTTGAGTTTTAAATAACTCTTACATAAAAATAATTTTCATAATTTGATAATTCAAAAATAAATAATATTTTGGGTATCACACTAAATATTTAGAATTATATTTGTGATCATTAATGACCACATTTACTTTAAAGTAATTACTTTGAATCACTTAATCAAATAAACAATGATTTTAGACTTTAAAAGCTTTAGCCTAAACATTTTGAGAACTACTCATTTTCCTTGTGGTCAAAATAATTAGAAGGGAAATTTTCAAGGTACCAAAAATAACAAGAAGGAAACGTGACATTTTGGAAAATAATTTCTAAAAGAATGTAGTAACACCATATTGGAAGTTAAATCACATAAAATATATTAAGAGTCTTAGATATTGGTGAACTCATTAAAAACAACAAGTATATCCATTCATAATTATTGTTTAAACAAAAGCATAATTGATTCTAAACAATAGATTTTTTAACTTTTTTCAACACTCATGGTTCCACCACCAACTCTCATGATTCCATAAATAGAGCTCATGGTTCCACCAACAATGTTCATGGTTCGTCAATGTCCATAAATAAATGCTTATGATATTCATGGTTCCACCAATGTTGTTCAAGGTTCCTTAATTACACATGGTTTTGTATGCATTTTATGTGGTTCCACCTACATTGTTCATGGTTCCACCAACAATTCTCATGGTTCCACTAACAATGCTTATGGTTACATAAATATGTTCATGGTTCCATAAATAGGGCTCATGGTTCCACCAACAGAAATTCCACCGATAGTGCTCAATATTCCACCAGTAATGCTCATGGTTCCATAAATGTGCATGGTTCCACCACCTGGCAACCATTGCTTATGGTTCAACCACCAACGATCATGGTTCCACCAACAATGCTCATGGTTCCATAAATAGAGCTCATGGTTCCACTGCCAATGCTCAAGGTTCCATAAATAGAGCTCATGGTTCCATAAATAGAGCTCTTGGCTCCACCAACAGTGCTCATGGTTCCACCAATAATGCTCATGGTTTCATAATAGAGATCATGGTTACATAAATAGAGCTCATGGTTCCATAAAAAGAGCTCTTGGTTCCACCAACAATGCTCATGATTCCACCAATAATGCTCATGGTTCCATAAATAGAGTTCATGATTCTACCAACAATGCTCATGGTTCCATAAATGGAGCTCATGGTTCCACCAACAATGTTCATGGATCCACCACCTCATGACCGTATATGCATTATTCACCAAATGGTATGTAGTCCATAAATAATGCTTATGATATTCACGGTTCCATCATTGTTGTTCAAGGTTCCTTAATTGCACATGGTTTTGTATGCATTGTACATGGTTCCAGCCACATTGCTCATGGTTCTATAAACATTGTCCATGTTTCCATATACATTCTTGATGGTTCCACCCCTAAAATGCTCATTTACCATGAATTTTGTTCAAGGTTCCTTGCATGGTTCTACCACCTCGCGACCATTACTCATGGTTCCACCATTGATGCTCATGGTTCCATAAATAGAGCTCATGGTTCTATCATCAATGCTCATGGTTCTGCCAACAATGCTCATGGTTCCATAAATAAAGCTCATGGTTCCTCCAACAATGCTCATGATTCCACCAATAATGCTCATGGTTCTAGAAATAGGGCTCATGGTTCTAGAAACAAAGCTCTTGGTTCCACCAACAATGCTCATGGTTCCACCAATAATACTCATGGTTCCATAAATGGAGCTCATGGTTCCACCAACAATGTCCATGGATCCATTAACTTTGTTGGGGATCCAACCACCAAATGTGCAAGATTCTGCCACCAAATATGTTCATGGTTTTATCAATACTAACTTTGTTATTATTGGTAAGTACTGTAAGGGTTGGACTTCCTAAGGGAACTGTGGATTGATGAAGGGGGGTGCCTTCCTTGTGTTGTGTGAGGTAGTTGGGAGTTCCCTGGTTGTGATGGCTAAGTGATATCCTTGTAGAGCTCTCGATGAGCATTTGGCTAAGCATAGAGAGCAAAGTAGCGAGTTGTGGGTTGAGAGAGAGAAGCTTGTAGGCGTTTCCTTCTCCCTGGTGGCCTCATAGCCTAGCTTGGGGTGGGCCTCTCAACATAAAGATTATATGTTGGATAGAGTCCCTACAATTGGGTGAAAAATTGCTCTTACACAACCAGTTGCTTGGATATTCTTTATTTAAATATAAATATTCTCTTTATATATGTTGTGCAATGATTACATTATTATGCATATGATGATTATGTTGGTATGTACATGTTAGATGTGTGTGGAGAGAGTTTAATTCCAATTTATGTATCGACACACGTATTTTAATTATTATGAATCTGTAATATATGGTTATGGGGTGAATTTAGAAGCCCATAAATAGTTCATGCCCCCTCCCATTGGTCAAATTGAGTGAAGGGGATGTTGCAGACTAGTAGTTTTGTTCATGGTATTCTAGAATTATCATAGACTAGTATCTTTTTTCATGGTATTCAAGAAATTACTTGAATTATCAATTTATCATCTACAAAACTATGTAGAAGCACCATAAGAGATGCATACTCTATTTAAATTAAGTTAATGAGATTTAACATCCAAAAAATATCAATATAATTATTAATTGATCACCCACACAATGATGTACAAGCACCATAACAGGTGCCTCTAAAAGATGTACCTATAAATACAAGACACACAAATAGAGAGGGGAATGTTGAGCAAAAAGAGTTTATCTTGTCAGCATAAGGACCATGGCATATTGAGACTTATATTTTGTGAACCAATCCTCATTACCAATGTCAAACTGGGGAATGAGATTTTAGTTATTATTCACCCACAAGAACACACATGATATGTAGGAAGAAGGAAAGGCCAAGCAAGTAATAGTAACCACACCCAAACCAATCAACCATTATGTTAGTAGGAAAGATGACAAAGTTGTCAAAATTGTATATACTTTTCCAATTAATAATTAAATGAATTTGTTCATTGAAAATATCCACCTAAAAGCTTTTAATAAATTGTCAACGAGATTTTAATAAATTTGTTCATTGAATCTCAAACAAATTTAATGAAACCATGAGTATTGTTGGTGGTACAATGAGCTCTATTTATGGAACCATGAGCATTATTGGTGGAACCGTGAACTCTATTTATGGAATCGTGAGCATTGTTGATGGAACCATGGGAATTAATGGTAGAACCATGAGCATTAGTGGTGGAACTAAGAGAAATGGTCACAAGGTGGTGGAACTATGCAAGGAATATTGAACAAAATTCATGGTAAATGAGCATTTTAGGGGTGGAACCATGAAGAATGTAAATGGAACCATGGCCAATTTTGATGGAACCGTGAACAATGTGAGTGGAACCATGTACAATGCATACAACACCATGTGCAATTAATGAACCTTGAACATCGTTGGTAGAACCATGGATATCATAAGCATTATTTATGGATCATGAACCATTTGGTGAGTAATGCATACATGGTCACGAGGTGGTGGAATCTTGAATAATGCATATATGGAACCTTGGACAAAGCTACAATTGATGAAACCATAAACATATTTGGTGGCATAATCTTGCACATTTGGTGGTTAAATCTCCAACAAACTTAATGGATCCATGAACATTGTTTGTGGAACCAAGAGCTCTATTTATGGAACCATGAGCATTGTTGGTGGAATCATGAGATCTAGTTATTGAACCATGATCTCTAGTTATGGAACCATGAACATTATTGGTGGAACCATGAGCACTGTTCGTAGAACTATGATTTCTATTTATGGAACCATGAGCACTGTTCGTAGAACTATGATTTCTATTTATGGAACCATGAGCAGTATTGGTTGAACCATGAGCATTGTTAGTGGAACATGAGCTCTATTTATTGAACCATGATCATTGATGGTAGAACCATGAGCTCTATGTATGTACACATAAGCATCACTAGTGGAACCATGAGTAATGACCACAAGGTGGTGGAACCATGCAAGGAACCTTGAACAAAATTCATGGTAAATGAGCATTGAACCGTGAAGAGTGTAAATGGAACTATGGACACTTGGGTGGCATAATCTTGCACATCTGGTGGTTGAATCTCCAACAAAGTTAATGGAAGCATGAACATTGTTGGTGGAACCATGAGCTCTATTTATGGAACCATGAGTATTGTTGGTGGAACCATGAGCTCTAGTTATTGAACCATGAGCATTATTGGTAGAACCATGAGCAATGTTGGTGGAACCATGAGCTCTGTTTATGGAACCATGAGCTCTATTTATGGAACCATGAGCAATGTTGGTGTAACCATGAGCATTATTGGTGGAACCATGAGCAATGTTGGTGGAACCATGAGCTCTATTTATGGAACCATGTTCTCTATTTATGGAACCATGAGCAATGTTGGTGTAACCATGAGCTCTACTTATGGAACCATGAGAATTGTTGGTGGGAACCATGAACTCTATTTTTTGAACCATGAGTAATGATCACAATGTGGTGAAACCATGAAAGGAACCTTGAACAAAATAATGAGCATTTTAGGGGTTGAACCATGAAGAATGTATATGGAACCATGGACGATTTTGATGGAACCGTGAACAATGCAGATGGAACCATGTACAATGCATACAAAACCATGTGCAATTAAGGAACCTTGAATCGTGAATATCATAAGCATTATTTGTGGAACACGAATCATTTAGTGAGTAACGCATGCATGGTCACAAGGTGGCGGAATCTTGAATAATGCATATGGAACCTTGAACAAAATTACAGTTGATGAAATGAATGAACATATTTGGTGGCATAATCTTGCACAATTGGTGGTTTAATCTCCAACAAAGTTAAATGATCCATGAACATTGTTGGTGAAACCATGAGCTCTATTTATGGAACCATGAGCTTTGTTGGTGGAACCATGAACTCTAGTTATCGAACCATGAGCAATGTTGGTGGAGCCATGAGCAATGTTGGTGGAACCATGAGCTCTGTTTATGGAACCATGATCTCTATTTATGGAACCATGAGCAATGTTGGTGTAACCATGAGCTCTAGTTATGGAACCATGAGCATTGTTGGTGGGAATCATAAACTCTATTTATGGAACTGTGAGCATCAATGGTGGAACCATGAGTAATGGTCACAGGGTGGTGAAACCATGAAGGAACCTTGAACAAAATAATGAGCATTTTAGGGGTTGAACCATGAAGAATGTATTGGAGCCATGGACGATTTTGATGGAACCGTGAACAATGCAGATGGAACCATGTACAATGCATACAAAACCATGTGCAATTAAGGAACCTTGAATCGTGAATATCATAAGCATTATTTGTGGAACACGAATCATTTAGTGAGTAACGCATGCATGGTCACAAGGTGGCGGAATCTTGAATAATGCATATGGAACCTTGAACAAAATTACAGTTGATGAAATGAATGAACATATTTGGTGGCATAATCTTGCATATTTGGTGGTTTAATCTCCAACAAAGTTAAATTATCCATGAACATTGTTGGTAGAACCATGAGCTCTATTTATGGAACCATGAGCATTGTTGGTGGAACCATGAGCTCTAGTTATCGAACCATAAGCATTATTGGTGGAACCATGAGCAATGTTGATGGAACCATGAGCTTTGTTTATGAAACCATGATATTTATTTATGGAACCATGAGCAATGTTGGTGTAACCATGAGCAATGTTGGTGTAACCATGATCTCTAGTTATGGAACCATGAGCATTTTTGGTGGGAACCATGAGCTCTATTTATGAAATCATGAGCATCAATGGTGGAACCATGAGTAATGGTCACAGGGTGGTGAAACCATGCAAGGAACCTTGAACAAAATAATGAGCATTTTAGGGTTTGAACCATGAAGAATATATATTGAACCATGGACGATTTTGATGGAACCGTGAACAATGCAGGTGGAACCATATACAATGCATACAACACCATGTGCAATTAAGGAACCTTGAACAATGTTGGTAGAATCGTGAATATCATAGGAATTATTTGTGGACCACGAATAATTTGGTGAGTAACGCATACATGGTCACGAGGTGGTGGAATCATGAATAATGCATATGGAACCTTGAACAAAATTATAGTTGATGAAACCATGAACATATTTGGTGGCATAATCTTGCACATTTGGTGGCATATCCAACAAATTTAATGGATACATGATCATTATTGGTGGAACCATGAGCTCTATATATGGAACCATGAGAATTTTTGGTGGAACCCTGAGCTTTAGTTATGGAACCATGAGCTCTAGTTATGGAACCATGAACATCATTGTGGAACCTTGAACACTATGGGTGGAACCATGAGCTCTATTTATCGAACCATGAGAATTATTGGTGGAACCATGAGTAAATTCACTAAGTTATAGGGACTCACCCTTACTTTTAGGTGTTAACCTAAAGTGTTCAAGAAGCTAGGTTGTGGTGACATTGAGCACGAGGAATTTTAAAACAAAATTTTATGAATGAGGGTATGCCATACAGACATGAAAACAAAGAAAATGTGACATCATTTCATGCTACATGAACCATGTTTAGGTTCAAAGAAGCTTGCTACAAAGTGTTCTAGCTACCGACCACAACCTTTTAGAAGACTTTTCATCAAAGTTGCAATATGGATTGAGATAAACAAATGATATGAAGACCAAATGAAGACTAGTGTCGAAGAGAAATCCAGTTCCATTTCCACATACACGATGCCATTGTACCATTGATCTAAGAGAACACCTTAAAGTAGACATATCATTCATCCTACTCATCCCATGGTATGACATTCATTTTTCCAACTCAAAGATAATTCTATAGTTCATAAAGATTCATTTTCCTATGTGATCAAATTTAATGGTCGCGGGTTGGTGGAACCATGCAAGGAACCTTGAATGAAATTCATGGTAAATGAGAATTTTAGGGGTGGAACCATGAAGAATGTATATATGGAACCATGGACAATTTTGATGGAGCGGTGAACATTGTGGGTGGAACCATGTACAATGCATACAAAACCATGTGCAATTAAGGAACCTTAAACAATGTTGGTGGAACCATGAATATCATAGGCATTATTTATGGACATGAACAATTTGGTGAGTAATGCATACATGGTCATGAGGTGGCGGAATCTTGAATAATGCATATGAAACTTTGAACAAAGTTAGTGTCTATGAAACCATGAACATATTTTGTGAAAACAAATTGTTGGGGTTTGAATATCAAACAAATTTATTGGAACCATGAGCAATGTTGGTCGAACCATGAGCAATGTTGGTCGAACCATGAGCAATGTTGGTGGAACCATGAGCTCTATTTATGGAACTATGAGCATTTTTTGTTTAACCATGAGCGTTGATGGCAAAACTATAAGCTCTATCTATCAAACCATGAGCATTAGTGGTGTAACCATGGACAATTTTGATTGAACCATGAACAATGCAGGTGGAACCATGTACAATGCATACAAAACTATGTGCAATTAAGGAAACTTGAACAATGTTGCTGGAACCATGAATATCATAAGCATTATTTATGGACCACGAACCATTTGGGGAGTAATGCATGCATGGTCACGAGGTGGTGGAATCATGAATACTGCATATGGAACCTTGAACAAAGTTAGTGTTGATGAAACCATGAACATATTTGGTGGAAAAATCTTGCACATTTGGTGGTTGAATCTCAAACAAAGTTAATGGATCCATGAATATTGTTGGTGGAACCATGAGATCTATCTACGGGATCATGTGCATTATTGGTGGAACCATGAGCTCTATTTATGAAACCATGAGCATTCTTGGTGGAACCATGAGCACTGTTGGTGAAACTATGAGCTCTATTTATGGAACCATCAGCATAGGCTTGTTGGAACCCTGAGTAATGGGAAATGTGTTTATGTATTGTATAGGGAATTCAAAATATTATTCACCAAGTTCTATGGACTCCCCCTTAGCATTAGGATTTGACCTAAAGTGTTCAAGAAGCTAGGTTGTGGTGACAATATTGAGATCTAGCATCTCCCATGCTCGCCACTCATCGCAATGTAATGCCTGACTTTGTCGTGGGTTCTATTTTTAGCGGTAACATTCTTTTTGCTCACCCCAAATTTGTTTAGGTCTTAAGATCAATTTATTTTTACATATAGGAATGCATGCATGCATACTTGTAAGAATGTGTGTGCACTTTAATTAAAAAACACATATGTGAACTTTTATAACATACTCTGTGGAGGGAAACATAGAGGCATGCATGGGGCATGTGTGGAGACTCAGTAATAAAGTAATTCAAATATGAGCACATGCACACTTCTAAAGTGCATGTGCATTCCTAAATTTTCAAGAAGCACACATCACCATTGCAATGATTTCATAAATCAACTTCTTGCATGCACTTAAGTGCACTCACTATGGAGTTGCCATGGACGCTATGGTCTATGAACTTCCTTTGTTCTGCTTCAATATCCCATTCCTATATGATCAATTCAACTATGGAATAACAAGCAATATAATAAGAATGAAAACTATTCATTTTCTAATGATCGGGTATTAACATAGTGTTCTAGCCATCTATGGTTAGGGTTAAGTTTTTTGCATGCCTCAACCAACAATTAGTATTAGAGTTTTGATCCTCTAGAATATTCTTGAAAGTCCACATGTGTGTAATAGAAATTAACATTGCATCCACTCACTACACGGTAGTTAATAAAATATGCCAACCTACACGAAGCATAAATTTTGCATACAAACTCCAATTGAGATCAATCTAAGAGATAAGCTCCTAGATTTTTTCCCCAAAATTATTGTAAAAGAGCTTAAAAGACTTTATCAAATTCACACATAAGTCACCCATAAAATAATCCCTACATCAAATAAATAACAAATTTTATCATAATCAATTTCACTTTCATTTTTACATCTTACAAATGTATAAGTTTCATACTATGTATGTCTTTTTAAAAGTATAAACAAATATAACATGAACCATTCACTAGAAAATAAACTACACATACCATAAATCTTTAACCCATACAAATTAAGCTTAGTAAAATAAAGATGATTTTTATGGGAATGTAATATTGATTTTAGTTAATGATTTTATGATTTACTAATTAATTGATTTTCTAATTAATTGATTTTCTAATTCAAATATTAGTTATATAATAAATAAATTAACTAAATTACTAACTATAATGTACATTGTATTTATCTTTTCTTTTCTTTAAAAAAACTTAAATATTAAAAGTTAATTAATCCAACTCTATCTCTACCTATGTAATATGATAATAAACCCCATTTTTACATAAAAATTATTTCAATAAAATTACTTTAATAAATGGTGAAAGTTGTATGAGCAATTAATAGATGGAGAAATGTATTTACTAAGCAATATTGGGAAACATAAATGGTTATTCATGAAACCAATTTTTTTCCACTTTACAAAACTCTTAATATTGAGTATAATAAGATCTTGCATTTTAAATAATTATATAACACGTCCTTTTATAGATTTTTAAATTGGCTAAACTCAATTAAAACATTTTGGAGGGTTTTGTACAGATCCTCATCCTCATGAGAATGGAAATTTTATAGAAGTCTCTTAAACATGAAGGTGGATGTATATATTATGATTAAGAAAATAATTTCAATTATAATAGATAAAATATAATTAATAATAAATGATTTAAAGAAAATTTATTACTGGTTTAAATTATTTGTTTTAAATAAACAAGGTTAAAAATTATATTATTTAGAATCAATCATGCTTTTGTTGAAACAATAATTGTGAATTTATGTAATTTTTGTTTTAATGTAGAAATGGGTTCACCAATATTGTGTGATTTAACTTCCAATATCGTGTAGCTCCATTTTTTTAAAATTGTTCTTTTAGAAATTCTTGTCTAAAATGTCAATTTTCCTTCTTTTTATTTTAGGTACCTTGAAGATTTTTTTCCCTTCTAATTATTTTGAGCAAAGGAAAAGGAGCAATTCTCAAAAACATTAGTCTAATTCTTTTAATGTATAAAGCCATTGCGTCTATTATTAAGTGATTCAAAGTAATTATTTTAAAATTAATGTGGTCATTGATTCAAAGGAGCCTTAAAAATCATGTCTTGCTTGGTCATCAAGGTCCCCTTAGGCATGTAGAAGCTTTAATAAGCTAGTACCCCTACTAAGTTGGGTTGTGCAACTAGGAAATCTTCGCTTCCTACTCTACTAGGATTAGGATAAATACAAACATTTATAATTTATAATTAGTATATTGAGGAAATTTTTTCTCTCATTTTTAAAATTATAATTAAACAAATTTTAAAGTAGAAACGTTTATTTATATCATTTTTTGCAAAAATTTTAAATGAGAAAAGTTGATTTCATCATCAATAAAATCAATAAATTAATTAATATTATCAAAATACCTTATAAATTAAAAACATTGTGAAAAATTAAACTTGATAACTTTTCCATGCAAAAGAAAATACTTAAAGGTTTATATCAAAATTCAAATAATGTGTAATAAGATAGTGTATAAATAATTCAAAAATTAAAAATTAAAAAAAAAAATTGATATTTTAAA
Organism: Larix kaempferi; assembly: GCA_027924585.1. Lineage (NCBI taxonomy): Eukaryota > Viridiplantae > Streptophyta > Pinopsida > Pinales > Pinaceae > Larix > Larix kaempferi. The sequence goes on along the minus strand of BSBM01000155.1, from coordinate 20,148,177 downwards.
TTATCATTTCACAAAATGTTAAAATGTTAAAGCAATTGAATTTATTTAATATCAATTTTTAAAGTTCAATAAAGTAAAGTTGATCTCATCATTTACATCATCTATAAAATATTTTTTATTAAATATAAAAAAAAAAAAAAAAAAAAAACAAATTAAAAGCATTATTAAAAATTTTAAACTCAGATTTTCTTCCATTCATTAAAAAATATTTAAAAATTCATATCCAAATTCAAATCATATTTAATTATAATAAGATGTAAGTATAATAAATAAATATTTCAAAACAAAAAATATTTTAAAAAAATTATATTAAAATTCTAATTAAACCAAATGTTAAAGAAAATCAATTAATTAAACTTAAAGTTTTATATGGAAAAGTAGATAACATTATCAAAATAATAAATAAAATAATTAATAATATCAAAAAAACACCCAAACCACCTACAATAATAATAAGAATAATAAAATTAATAAGCTAAACAATAATATAAACAAATTACTTCAAACCATAGAATTTAATATTTTGTAATTTTTAAATAATTGATATAAAGATTAGAATTATTTTTCTAATTTTAAAATTATAATTTTTGAGTAATTTTAAAAATCTCAATTTTAAATTATTTATTAAGATGAAAACCATTATAAACGTGATGTATAATTCATTTTATGCTTAATATTAAAGTAACATGTCACTGTATAATTCATTATATGTTTAATATTAAAGTAACATGTTAATATTAAAGTAACATGTCACACTTTAAGTTTAAATTATAAATAATCTAGATTGAAATTCATATGTGAAGTGCAAAAAATTATAAATAATAATCAATAAAACTAAAAATTTTAATATAAATAATCTAGATTGAAATTCATATGTGAAGTGCAAAAATTTATAAATAATAATAAATAAAACTAAAAAATTAAGTTACAAATCACAATGTTATGGTTGTTTCTATGTTTGTGTAAGCACTCGTGTCAACTACATATGTCCATGCTCATCTTCTCTATGTTGTATTAGTTCAAGCCTTTAATATTTATGATTATTGATATTCACTATAACCCTAACTTGTCGAAATCACGAGGCCAAAATTCCTCTTTTTCTAATTTACATATATCTATAATGATCTTTGTTTGATTGTCGTTGTTTATGAATATTGCTTAGTTGGGTAGAATGTTTGAGTTAAACAATTTATATATTTCATAGTTAATCCATAGAAACGTATATTATTAATTTATTGATTATAAATCAATAAATTAAAAATTAGTTTTTAAAATTATTAAAAAATAATAAATATTGTTTCAATATAATATAAAATAACTTTATTTTAAAATTATTAAATAATGATAAATATTGTTTCAATAACAATATAAGAAAACTTTGTTCGAAAATAAACTCATCTTCAATGTTGGTAACTTATAAGGTTATTTTAACTTCTTAACTAATCATTTACGCATAGAAACACCATCATCAAGAATCATTTCGTCGTGCACACCTCTCTTAGGTGAAATATCTCTCATATATTATTAAAAATGAAATTTGCTTCCATTATAAAGTACATTGTACATTGATATATGGTTTTTCCCTTCTTTTAGTAAGTTTGGATTACTAATAAAGTTTAGTATCATGGTTATATATAGATGATTGGATAATAACGAATTTGAATGATTTAAAATACAAAATTATATGTTTAAAAATAAATTTATATATTTAAAAAATAAAATTAATTTTATAAATGATAACTAATTTCAAAAATGGTTTATATTTAGATTAGGGATTAAAATATAAACGAATAATTATTTTATAATAAATTTTTAATTTCCAAAAATATTTAGTTCCATTTTTTCTCAATTCCCTTCAATCACATGTACATATATTTCTTTGTTTAAAATTAAAAAATTAAATTAAAAAAGATAAAGTATATACATTTCTAAACTTATACCATGATAAAAAAAAATAAAAAAAAAATGTTTTGAAATTTAATTTTAAAAATACATAAAATATTAAACTTTATTCTTTTAAAAATTCATTGAATTCTTAACCATTTTCCAAAGTTTATTCTAAAGGGAAACTTTCAAATCTCCCCAAACTCTTCATGATGAGTGGAACTTATTTAAAAATGACACTTTGAGATCTCTGAAAATTCTTCAAGTCGTTTTCAATGTTTACACTATAAAACCCCCAAAAGTCCTCGGTGATTTCTAATCATTAAAATTTACACCGTAGAAAGCCCCCAAAATTCCTCAAAGTTTACACCGTATAAAAATCCCAAAATTCTTTAGGGTAGTTTATATTGGATACAATGATTTCACTTGGGAGACCATGGAGTGGGTCACGGAATCTAGGCAACAAGCTCTCCTACTTAAAATTGCTTTTGATAAAGCCTACAATCAAATTGATTAGGATTTCATTGCAGATATGTTGTCTTGTTTAGGCATTGGTTTGAAGTGCTTGGGTATATTCAACGCCTTTTTCTCTTGATCCTTAGATTTTGGTGTGGTGAATAATAAACTATCTCCATGTATTGTTCTCCAGTGGTCGATTAGGCATGGATTCCCCTAGGCACTTTATCTCTATGTTTTGATCACTATTGATGACCTTGGTTATTTGTTGGATGATGCCCATTTGCAAGGGAAGATTAAGGGAACTTCACTTCCAAATAATTCTATAGTGGTGAATAATCACTTTGTAAATGATTGTTTTCTATCCATTTGAGCTTACTAGAAGTTGATAGCTAGTGCTAGAGATTGCTTCCCCATTCTATGCTTTCAAAGAGTTGGTTCTCTTGTGAATTTATATTATCTATGCTCTACGAAGTGCATTGCACTTTGTTTAAACAAGGAAAATAATCATTCAATGCTTGTCGGGATTAAGAAAATAAATAAAAATAACATATCATGGATTAAGCATTACATCCATAGCTACACATATTTGGGGACTATTTGGAGTTTGATACACCATTGATTGAACATTACATCATAGTAATATATTTGAGGCTATTCAAAATTTGATAAAACTAAAGTGTTAACCACAATGATAAAAATACTAGGAAATGAAAAGCACTAATTAATACTATTAATTTCCACTTAGAATAAGATTCATATGAATAACAAAATTTCTTCTCATGAAATAAAGTGGAAAATTACTTAAGAAGGTGAAATTCCAAATGATCTCATTCTCCAAATTAGAAAGAAACTAATGTAAACATGGCATAGATCGATCTTAACAAGAATATTAAATAAAATTTTACTCAAATTTTTACAAATGGTTTAAAAAATAACAAATATGATTCATAATTATAAGTTATTATTAATAGAATGACTAAACAATATGAGAATATTATTAATAGAATGACTAAACAATATGAGAATATTCTATTGATATATTAAAGTTGATTGTAGTGTATATCATTCATGATTACAATTAATACTTCATATATTGACATAAATCAATTCAATATAATATATGTTTTTAACTTCTTGTAACAAAATCAAATAAATTGTACATAAACAACAATAATAGATAATATAGGAAATAAATTGAAATCCAATACAATTAATTTAGGCTCATCTTAGTAATAAGAAAGAACACATATTAACTCGAAATCTATCATATATCAAGAGGGATCAAATCTCTTCAAGTACAAACATTTTTAAGACTTAAAATAAATTTATAATAGTAATAAATTTTAATCAAATTAGATCATTTAAACCACGCAATAATATAGCCTTGAAAACTTTAAATTTAAGTGTATTAAATCCTCATAACATAGTTCAAACTATACTAAAAAACATATGATTAAAACTTTCAAGAAGTTAAGAATTATGATATAATGACTAACAATTGAAATGTTTTGTAGCATGTAAATATAAATTATGCAGTGAACTATTTTGGATCTCTCCATAAATACTCCCTCTTCCCATGTCTTAGTCAGAGATTCTCTAATATTGGGATAAATCTGTTATCTTTACTTAGACAAAAGTGCCCACCTATGCAGCCACTGAAAATTGAGAGTAAAATTCAAAGTGAAATGGGCCTTTTTCTAGAAGCATCGAATCCCATTTGGAATGTAGGGCTGCACACTTTCTTGTAGCTATATTCAGAGGATTGTCATAGCTACAGAGGATTTTCATCAGAGAAAATCTACAGGAAAATAGACATAATTATTATAGGTACGCTGTCAAGACGAGGTGTAAATTATGATGATGGAAGAGATAGGACATAATTTTAAAAATAATGAAACTAGTGACTAGTTAATCCTCACCCATAGTTGCGGGATGCAACGGATTGGGATTCTGTCCCATGCACATATCCAACAAAATTAGAAAGGGATTTTGGAATGCGGGTGTCTAAATCCGTGCCTATTCTCATCTTATAATATTAATTGGGTCAAGGCACAGAGATAATCATAAAATATCAAATGTGTCAAGACGAAAATAGTAAGTTACAACTATAAGTAAGTCTTATATTAAATTTAACAAAGTCTTTAACTGACACTATCAACTAAGATTTGACACGTTGGATTGTTGTGATCTTTTTATAAATCCTTAGCAATATAATTGTAAGGCGCTCTTTGAAGGTGCAGTCCATAATTTTAATTTTTCTTCCTCATTCTCATGCCTTTTGGTAAGACAATAAGGAGGGTAGTAGCCTGCATTAGCATGGAAAACAGTTTCAACATAGAGATAGATACAATAATTTCTTTTCATTAAATAACTTAAATTTCAAATCGCGGAATCATGGATTGGTACAAAACAAAACAAATTTTAGAGCCCCTAGCTCTTAATTACTCACATCTAGAATTTTCTCAATTCAAGCCATTAACAAGCTTCTTTTGGTGCTTTGGTTCAATTTAAAAGGCAGATTGTCGAGACTCAAACATGCAGCGAGTTACAAGGCACCAATTGAATTAGGATTGATTCCATTTCCCCTCCATCCCATCCCTATATGTTTTCGTGACAAGTGTTGAACAACAAAATTGGATGCCCCGCCTCTGATGCTACCGTTGCTAACTTGCTTGGTATGGAGGATTTTTTTTAATGTTTCCTGAGCGATGTATTATTTTTTCTTAGGCACCTAATGCCCGTCATTCTTACATATCTCATGCTTGGATGGCCACCCTCCCTCTGGTTTGAATTATGTTTTCGGTTGGTTTTATGTGTATTTTTAGTTGTAGGTTTATTATAGCCTCGTTTTGCTTAGTGGCTTCCTTTTGTACATAGTTAATAGTAAGTATTTTTCTCATGGTTCTAGTTTTATTTAAAGACTATATCTAGTTACAATGTCTTGCACTATGCATAAGATCATGTGAATGGCCCAATATGGTTATTGCAAGGTGTAAGTAGTTTTTTTGTATAATGAAATGTGCTCTAACCCCGAAAAATACAGCAAAATAATTGTTATTTTAATAAACTATAAAATTAATGTTACACATATGTCCAATTAATGTGTTCAAATTAAGTTTTATTGAAAAGATACCATTTTATCTTGTGAATATTATTAAGGAATATTCAATTATTTAAGATTGTAAAAATTTAGATGATAGATATTTTTTTTTTATATTTTTTGGAGAGAAGAGTTTAGTTAATTTATACTTATATTTATATTACCCTTCATTTTTAAAAGACTCCAAACACAAATTCCATTCCAATTGAAATTAAGACCCACCCTTCAAATTTGATAACTGCTTCATATCATCATTATTTCCTTTAATACCGGTTTAATGTTTCTAAAAAAATCCAAAAAGTGGATAACGTGAAACCACAGGGAAATTTCTTCCTCACTCGGTCATTACGCAGAGGGACGAGGGAATCCCAAAAGTGGATAACGTTAAACCACAGGAAATTCCCTCCTTCCTACATAGAGGGAGGAGGATGCCAAATTTTTGAAAAATGAAAATGAAAATAAAAAGATTCCATTATTGACTTTACAGCTACAATACCTTTCTAGAAAACGAAATATTTTATTAAATTTATGTATTTCACTTTATAATGAATTAGATCCGCCCAAGAACGTGTTTGTTCACGGTGAAAGATTCCACTCCATTTATAACCACTGCCCCTGGTGAAAGATTCCACTCCATTTACAACCACTGCCCTGCCTCCGGGCCGAAAGAATCTTCACCAAGAGGAGTTCTAACCAAAGGCCGAATAAATTCTCGCCCAGATGAGTTCTTTCATATATCGTTCGCGGGAGTGAAAGGAGTGAAAAATCTTCAAGATGGACCACCATCAAAAACAATTCTTGCTTAATTCAGACGCTGATAATCGGATCTACAGTTATTCTTCCAGCCGATTCAAGTCCAGACTGAAGAACGCTGTGTTCGTATTTTCGCTCTTATTGAATCTGCTATTTCTTGTGCTCTGGATATTTCCGATCTATTCATCTTTGCCCCAGGCACTGCATCGAGATGCAGGAATCGTAGACGGCGCGAGTTATAATAATTTACAGGGGCTGACATGGACTAAGCAAGCCGCGGAGGAAGCAGAGGCAGCGGCAGCCTATCATTGTTCCGGCCATGGATATGTCTTCGTCGATACCGTAAATATTGCGGCAGATGATGAGGGAAAAACATTTAATTGCGAATGTAATGACTGCTACACAGGTCCCGATTGTTCCCTAATCGTTGCTGATTGCGTAGTAAATGCTGACAGGTAAGCTTGAATCCTATTAACATGAATATCATTCTGAATCAACAAACAAATCAAAGGAATTCAATTTCCAGATATGATTTATGAAGTTCTGACAAAAGGGTAACTTGAATACTGTACTGTAGTGGAGATCCTGTATTCCAAGAGCCCTTCTGGCTCACGAATGCCGAAGCTAGCGCAACGGTGGTACCGGGGTGGTATAGGATGAGCTATCTTATACACGATGGCCGATCATTACTGATATCCCCCGAGTTAGAGACTCAAATTCGTGGGATTCATGCGTTGGTGGGAAACGCCCTAACAGAGGGGAAGTATATAGTGATTGGAACTGGCTCTATGCAGCTTATCAACGCTGCAGTTTACAGTCTTTCTCCTAGGCATCATGATGCACAACATGCTGCACAAATAGTCGCAGCTGCGCCCTACTACGGAGTAAGTCCAGGCCATCGTTGAGCTTTCTCAAGTTATTTCTGTAGATAGGCTCAAATCCAAGCATTGACATTAGGGTAATTTGGTTTGCTGCAGGCGTACCAAAGCCAGACTCAAATGTTCGACTCTGTCGATTCCATCTGGGACGGGGACGCTAGGTCATGGGCAAAACGTTCCGAACCCCTCAATTCCACCAGATTTGTGGAGATTGTAGCATCTCCAAACAATCCCACAGCTTTTCTTCAAGAAGGCGTGTTAGAGGGTGAAAACGTGAGGACTGTCTATGATCATGCCTACTATTGGCCCCACTTCACAGCCATCATTGAACCAGCTAACAAGGACGTGATGCTCTTTACCCTCTCCAAACTCACCGGACACGCGGGCAGCAGGCTCGGGTAGATATTACTCATCATTTTCATTAATTTCTTCTTCATTTTCAAGGATATTGATGAGGGATCTTAGTTATATTTTGAACTCTGAGAGGTTTAATATCTGCGCGCAGATGGGCTATTGTGAAAGACTATGATGTTTACCAGAAGATGCTTGAATACGTTTCTGGGAATACCATGGGGGTATCACATGATACGCAGCTTAGAGCTACTAGGTTACTGAAAACAGTCATAGCTGGTTATCAACGCAAATTGGAAGAAGGGAAGGCAAATGATTCAAGGCATCATGAGCTTATTTTCCACTACGCTTACCATGTTATGCAAGACAGATGGCAACGACTGCAAAGGATTTTCAGTGGCTCCGACCGTTTCTCCATTCAAAACTTGACATCTAAGTACTGTAGTTTTTTCAAGACGGTCACAGGGCCTTCGCCAGGTATCTATATGTAACATTTTGTGATATGAAAATACTGTACTGGTTTTGGAATTGTGAAATGACGTTGATGTTTGTGTAATTTATGATTGTTCAGCGTACGCGTGGGTGAAATGCGAGAAAGAAGAAGATGAAGACTGCACAGCGGTGATGAAGAATGGAGGGATCATCGGGCGAGAGGGCCCGGCGTTTGGAGGAGAGAAACGGTATGTTCGATTGAGTTTGATCAGGCGAGATGACAACTTCGCTTTGTTAGAACGTCGCCTACAGGCGCTCGTTTCATATCGTAACTTTACTGCTACGTCCACCACTTGAGCCGAGCGGGTAGTATTTGTTCGTGGAGTTGTTGACCATAAAAGGAAAAGTTATAAAAAAACATTCGATGTATTAAAAATCTCAATTGTTTCTTGTTTTTAATATTAATTAATGAAACTTTCATTCTATGAATGAATGCAACTTTCAAACTGGCCAATGATGAGTCATGAGTGATTCTGCTTTTTTGAAATCCACCCTAAAATTAGGATTAGGATAACTGGCACTCAAGTCGCTCTGCTTTTTGGGCGATTTGTTTATATATATATATAAAGTGTTTTATAAAAAATTATTTTAGTGTGGGATCTATCGAGTATCTAGAAGTATCTAATTAAAATGCAATTTTTTTATGTATAAAAAATTACACCATAATAGATCTAGGTTTAAGATAGATTTTTTTTTCCAAAAGAAAAAGGCCTAAGGTTTAAGATAGATCTATGTTGCTTTTAATTTTTTTTATTTTATGAGTTCACATGATTTATTAATTACTTTTTATTTTTGATCATTTGTGAGTGGAGATGATTTTTTTAATTATTTTTTTATTTTAAGAATGTTACTGAGTGTGAAAAATGTGACAAACTTGACAACATCTCCCCCATATTTAGCTAAGAGTGCCTAGCTTCTCTAGGTGCAATCATTGTACTTTTAGTATTAAATCAAGATGGATGTGAGCCATGATCAAGATTGAGTGTTTAGCACCCATTACTTGTCTTTGGCATCTAAAAACTAAAATCATATTTTTCCATGTTGTCTTTATCTATTCTCAAAATTGATACATATATTCTCCCATAATAATAAATCCATCACATAGCTAATATCCACATAATCCTACCACAATATTAGTGTGTTCACCATTTTAAATGTCACTTAATGGTTGCTTCTTGGAGAAGCTTGGGAACCTTTCTTTATCACGTTCATTATCCATAATGAATGTGTTCATCTCCCACCCTAACCATAATGTCAGTGAAATTGTTATATTTGTCTCTGCTCATGGGTTTGCAAAACACCAAAACAATTAGTCATGGGTTATGGATGTAAATTGTAATGAAATTGAAAATTTATTAGTAAGATTAATTGCAAATATGTGGCTCAAAGATAGTTTTGAAAAATAAAGAATAAACCCAAGGAAATGAGGTTGACTCTCTTTCTTCATGTTCACATATTCCAAGTCTCTTTAAATATATCTAACTTGTTGGTCCATAGTTATTTTCTTTCCTTGGTAATGCTATGTGTTTATCTATTATTACTCATGACATGGTTACAATGTTGGTATCTAATATTTGATTATTATTTAAGCACAATAGATGTTGACCTCTTGACAACTTAGTATGAAATTCATGACATCTTCATGATTGCAATAGATGCCTATAAAAGTGTCTTTTTGTTTCACACAAAAGTGTGTTAATGATTTTGTTTGGGATAAAAAAACTTTATTAAGTTTAGGAAAATTTTCTAACTAGTATGTTCTTGTTTAAGTTTAGATACCAACCCACACAAAATGAACCTTGTCAACATCACAAACCTAAAATTGGGATTACAACACCGAGACTTGTAATTCTATTCATTCAATTTTCCAAATCATCCAACCCTCCCTTCTTTCTATTCATTCAATTTTCCAAATCGTCAAACACTCACTTCTTTGTTCTTCAAATTATTCATCCCTCTTTTGTTGATTCTATGCATATTTATCTATCACAATATTTGAGTTTTTTCTTTTTTGTTTCCAACAACATTGATATCAATGAGATGATACTTCACATGTCAAATATTTTGAGAATGTTCGAAAGGCCTCTTTCCTTGTGCCTCAAGCTCAAGATCTATGAGATGTATCATGTCCAAAATTCTTGTTTGTAGTAACATATTTCTTCTTTTTCTTCTTCTTCTTCTTCTTCTTCTTCTTCTTCTTCTTCTTCTTTGTGGGATTCTTAAGGAAGTTATGAAGAACGTAACATTATTGTTATCGTTAGATGTATGCACTAGGTATTATACTTTAACATCCATTCTAGTTTGAGAGATAAAGTGAACAATCAATATCATCAACATGAATAACACACTTGGTGTTCTCAATGAATGATGCCCTTTAGCTTTGTGTTTGTATAGAAATTAGAAATGTTTAAACATAGAAGTGTTGGGCTTAATAATAAGCAATGGATGCAATTGTGCTAGATTTGCATCTTCTTAGAGGCTTGTAATAAGCACGATCTCTTCATAGCTCTTATAATGTTTTTATAGAATTATCATCCTTCAACATAGGTTTTAATGTTTACTACTCTTTTTTCCGAATAAGGTCTACAATGAACATAACATATAACATATGTGCTTGGAAATTCAAAGTACATTGACTTTGATAGATTAACATGGTTGTGATATGTTGAAAAATATAAATTCAAGATATGGTCTTCAAACATCATATTGAGACATGGAACAAATCTTGTCTTATATGATTACTCATAAAAATGCTTGGTTTTGAGATTATGTATGAAGATGTAGTCCTCAAACATCATATTAAGATCTAGAACAAAATCTTGACATATATAAGTACTCATAAAAATGTTTGGTTTTAATATTACTAGGTATAAAGTTTTATATTATTATTTTTAATATTTTTTTTTTTTTAAAATAATAATGACTTAGTTTTACGAATATAACCTAACAAAATATTATATTTGAAATTACAATTTATTTATAGTTAATTAATTTTTAAAGTTGTAAAAATTTGGAAAGAGATTTATTTTATAAAATTTTCTTTTAATTTTATGAAATATATATTTTTGCTATTATTTTGAATTGAAATATAATTTTTATTCAACTTTTCATAATAAAATAATTGGATGGTCTTGAACTTGAAATTAATAGCGATTCTTTAAATTTTGAACTTGAAACTAATAGCGGTTATTTAAATTTTGATCACTAAAAGCAAACAAGATCAAAAAGTTGAAATGACAGTTCAACCAAATGGACCCAACATTTTAAAAAAAAAAGAAAAAAAAGAGCCTGAAATGACTAGTCCAACCAAGTGGAACCGTTATGAATGTATCAACGAAGTAAAGAAATGGAAATGGTTGGTCCTATATACGGTCCCTCTATTGTTTGTGTGGATGATAGTGAACGAAATAATACCGATACCTTCACCTAATTTTAATGTTTAGGTGGATATAATCAATATTAAATAGCGGTAATGCTTTGTTTATTTGAATATATAAAAATAAAGTGAAAAAGTTAATGAGATAATCAAGATTTTATGCTTAATTGATTTACATGCAATAGTATGATCTAGGGTTTTGATAACTGTATATTGTCAATTTTTGATCTCTTATGTGTATCGGTTTTATTATGCTTCATATGAAGATGTTTTTTAGTATTTTATAGTGGATAGTTTAAAACAAATTTATTGTTTGAGGGGCTAGTTGTATAGGTTTCATTTTTTGTATTTTTTTTAAGTCGTGAGGAATGCCATTTGGAGACATGAAAATTGAGTTTGGGATTTATTTTAATATATTTGATTAAAGATCAATAAATTAATTGTTCATTATAACTTGAATATTGATGGAACAATGCAACTACTCTCAGCTTCCACAAAAAACATGGATCTCATCTAAAGGCCATTTTTATCATATAAATTGGTATAGATATTTTATTAATGTATAAAAATATTAAAAAACTAAAGATTAATACTTTGTCCATCCAACATATATACATTTTCTATAGGATTCAAAAAAATATACATTTGTACTTTGTCCATCCAGCATATAAGTCTAAATATACAACAATTAAAAATTGGAATAGAGCTGCGGTGAAATTATATAGAAATCAGATGAATGCTTAGGATCATATTCATTGAACACTCATTCCTATTCTACATGGCATCCCAACCGACATTATATATATATATATATATATATATATATATATATATATATATATATGGGTCAGTGCAAGCTAATGAGGGTCACTTTTGGCACGTTAGATGCAATAGAAAACTGAAAAAGCAGGCATCCCTCAACTTACTTGGATTTTTTGATTTACTTACGGAAAATATCTTGCATTCAGTAAAAAAGATGAAATGTAGGAAATTGAATCACGTTTCTGAATATATAACTTTTATGTATTGAAAATTTGCATAGCTATGTCAAGTTTCAGTTTTCCTAACAGACACTTTTTATTTTTCAGGCAAATGATAAGGTATATGTTTTTGTGGGTAGAGCCTTTGAGGGCCTAAATGATGGAATCAAGCTACAAAAATCGGCATGCATGTAGAGAACACATAGCACTTGTGCGCCATTATTTTTCGAAAATTAAATTAGTAATTTTATAATTTTTTTATAATTGTCTAAGTGATCAAACCTCAAAAATAGTACATCTTTTGTGGGTAGAGCCTTTGAAGGTCTTAATGCAAAATTCTTGAAATGGGTTTTTCATAGAACGTGGAGGTTAGTGTCCTCTTGTGCACCATACAATTTTTTTTTGAAATGATTGAGAATTGAAAAAGTTATGGAAGAAACACTAACAATGTGTTTCACGAGTTAAGGAGGTAGGACAGAAAAGAAATTGAAAGAAAATAGGAAAAATTAATATTTCAAAATAAAAGTTACATATTTGGAATCTGCAGAAAAAATGCTATTTGTGTCTAAGATTTCGTCAAAAATGACTCTGTGTAGCATATTGTAACGAGTGGCTAAGCACAGGCTTCTCCAGAAACTGGAAGAAATACCCAATTAGCTTTGGTTTTTCATTAACATAGCACAGGTTTGGAATTACCGAAGCAAACTCCAAAGCGTACACATAGGATTATTGTTGACATGTGAGCATGTGACTCGGCCTGTTTAAATTCAAAAATATTGCCGCGCTTTTAGATTTAAATAACGCGTACGCGTTATATAACTAAATAACGCGTGCGCGTTATATCAATAATTAACGCGTACGCGTTATATAACTACATAACACGTACGCGTTATATAGTTACAAAACGCGCTCGCGTTATTTAAATCATAAAATACATGTTTAATACTTGAGAAAGAGGGGGTGTAGAAGTCAAGGGAAATTTTGTTTAATATTTGAGAAGGGGTGGGGAAGGGTCAAGGGAATCTATGGTTAATATTTAATAGGGGTGGGAAAGGGTCAAGGGCTTAGAAGGATGTTGGAAGCTTGAGTGGGGAGAGATGAAGGGAATGAGAACATGATGGGCTACAGGGGGTGAAGGGAAGTGGAGCTTGAGAGCACTATTAGGAGTAGAATAGGTTCTGAAGAGATATAGGGTTAGAAGTTGAAAGTGAGACTTGAGTGACAAGGGGGAATGGATGGAGGCAAGGGGGATGTGAGAGAGAAATAAAGAATACAAGTGGGGGAGAGACATAGAGCGAAGGAGGGAGAGGGACAATGGGGAGGAATGGATTTGGAGGGAGTGAGAGATAGATGGGGATAGAACGAAATAAGAGATAGGAAGGGAGGGACAGAAAGTGTTGGTGGGAGACATGCAGAGAGTGGTGGCGATGGAGAGAGAGGGAGTGATGGAGAGATTGGGATAGGTTGAGGGAAAGATGAGGGAGGGATAGAAGGTGAGAGACAGGCGATGAGAGAGGGAGGGAGAGAAGGTAGGGTGAGGGATGGAGGGAGAAAGTTGGAGATAGATATGGATGGAGGGGGTATGGGTTTGAGAATGGAAAGTGACATAATGTGTGTGTATGTGTGTGTGTTTGAGAGAGAGAGAGAGACAGAGAGAGAGAGAGAGAGAGAGAGAGAGATTGATGGTTGGGGAGAGAGAGACTAGAGGGAGTTGTGAGCATCATATTCTCCATCAGCATCATATTCTTCATCATCATCATCTTCATGACCATCATCGTCATCATCAACATCTTCATCATCATCACCATCATCATCATCATCATCATATTCCTCATCAAATCAAAATCTCCATCATCATTATCATCATCATGATCATCATCTAAACATCACCATCACCATCATCATCAACATCTTCATCATCATCACCATCACCATCATCATCAAAATCTTCATCGTCATCACCATCACCATCACCATCACCATATTCATCATCATTGTCATCTCTAGGTTCCCCATCAACATCAACATCTCCATCATCATCATCTTCTTCATCATCATCATCTTCATCACCATCATCATCATCATCAACATCTTCATCATCATCACCATCATCATCATCATCATTATCTTCCTTGAATCAGATCAACATATCCATCATGTCACCATCATCTTCTGAACATCATCATCTAAACATCACCATCACCATCACCATCATCATCATCATCTTCATCATCATTACCATCACCATCATCATCAACATCTTCATTGTCATCACCATCATCATCATCATCATCATTGGCATTTGTAGGTTCCTCATCAACATCTCCATCATTATCATCTTCTCCATCATCATCATCTTCATCACCATCATCATCAGCATCAACATCTTCATCATCATCACCATAATCATCATCTTCATCGTCATCAGGTCAGCATCTCCATCATCATCATCTTCTTCATCATCTTCACCATCATCATCATCATCATCATCTTCATCGCCATCTCCATCATCTCCATCATCATCACCATCACCATCATCATCATCTTCATGACCATAAACATCTTCATCATCATTGTCATCTCCCCCTTCCTCATCAACATCTCCATCATCATCATCATCATCATCATCATCACCATCTGAACATCACCATCACCATCATCGTCAACATCTTCATCATCATCATCATCAGCAGCAGCATCATCATCAGCATCAGCATCATCATCAAAATCTTCATCGTCATCACCATCACCATCTTCATCATCATTGTCATCTCTAGGTTCCCCATCAACACATCTCCATCATCGTCATCTTCTTCATCATCATCATCTTCATCACCATCATCATCGTCATCTTCTTCATCATCATCATCTTCATCACCATCATCATCGTCATCAACATCTTCATCATCATCACCATCATCATCATCATCATCTTCCTCATCAGATCAACATCTCCATCATGTCACCATCATCTTCATCTTCATCATCATCATCATCATCATCATCATCATTACCAACACCATCATCATCAACATCTTCATCGTCATCACCATCATCATTGGCATCTGTAGGTTCCTCATCAACATCTCCATCATCGTCATCATTGGCATCTGCAGGTTCCTCATCAACATATCCATCATCGTCATTTTCTCCATCATCATCACCATCATCACCATCATGATCTTCTGAACATCATCATGATCATCATCTAAACATCACCATCACCATCATCGTCAACATCTTCATCATCATCGCCATCAGCATCATCATCAAAATCTTCATCGTCATCACCGTCACCATCTTCATCATCATTGTCATCTCTAGGTTCCCCATCAACACATCTCCATCATCATCATCTTCTTCATCATCATCATCTTCATCACCATCATCATCGTCATCAACATCTTCATCATCATCACCATCATCATCATCATCATCTTCCTCATCAGATCAACATCTCCATCATGTCACCATCATCTTCGTCATCATCATCATCATCATCATTACCAGCACCATCATCATCAACATCTTCATCGTCATCACCATCATCATTGGCATCTGTAGGTTCCTCATCAACATCTCCATCATCATCATCATTGGCATCTGCAAGTTCCTCATCAACATATCCATCATTGTCATTTTCTCCATCATCATCACCATCATCACCATCATGATCTTCTGAACATCATCATGATCATCATCTAAACATCACCATCACCATCATCGTCAACATCTTCATCATCATCGCCATCAGCATCATCATCAAAATCTTCATCGTCATCACCGTCACCATCTTCATCATCATTGTCATCTCTAGGTTCCCCATCAACACATCTCCATCATCATCATCTTCTTCATCATCATCATCTTCATCACCATCATCATCGTCATCAACATATTCATCATCATCACCATCATCATCATCATCATCTTCCTCATCAGATCAACATCTCCATCATGTCACCATCATCTTCGTCATCATCATCATCATCATCATTACCAGCACCATCATCATCAACATCTTCATCGTCATCACCATCATCATTGGCATCTGTAGGTTCCTCATCAACATCTCCATCATCATCATCATTGGCATCTGCAGGTTCCTCATCAACATATCCATCATTGTCATTTTCTCCATCATCATCACCATCATCACCATCATGATCTTCTGAACATCATCATGATCATCATCTCAACATCACCATCACCATCATCGTCAACATCTTCATCATCATCGCCATCAGCATCATCATCAAAATCTTCATCGTCATCACCATCACCATCACCATCACCATCACCATCACCATCTTCATCATCATTGTCATCTCTAGGTTCCCCATCAACACAACATCTCCATCATCATCATCTTCTTCATCATCATCATCTTCATCTCCATCATCATCCTCATCATCATCTTCATCATCATCACCATCATCACCATCATCATCATCATCTTCCTCATCAGATCAACATCTCCATCATGTCACCATCATCTTCATCACCATCATCATCACCATCATCATCAACATCTTCATCACCATCATCATCAACATCTTCATCATCATCACCATCATCTTCATCAACATTATCATCTTTATCATCTTCATCTGCATCATGATCATCTTCATTGTCATCACCCTCCTCCTCCTCATCATCTTTATCATCTTCATCTACATCATGATCATCTTCATTGTCATCACCCTCCTCCTCCTCATCATCTTGTGCACTTATGCACTTAGGGATTAATATTTAGAAGAGGGTCTAAAGGCCTTTATGGGGGAGGGGCTCTAGGAACAAGGTAAGACAGAGAGGGCAGGGGGGAGGGATAAAGGCGTAGAGGGTTAGTGATTAAGGGAGAAGAAGGGAGAGAGTGCTATAGGGAGGGATAATGACGAAGATAAAGAGAAGGTGGAGAGATGGAGAGTGGGGTGGTAGAGACATGGCTGAAGGGAGAGAAAGAAACATGAAAGAAACATGTAGGGAGAATGAGGGACAGATATTTAGAAAGAGATAGGGGGTATCTAGGGATTATTGGGAGAGAGCTAGGGGGTATTAAACCATACAAAACATTTGTTTTGTATGCAATCATATAAATTATTAGTTTTCTTTGATTTTGTTCGTTGCCCTAGCCGTGCACCTAACCTATTTATTGTGCTTGACTATATCGCGTTCGCGTTTTTTCACTACATATCGCGCACGCGTTTTATATTTATATAACGCGTACGCGTTTTGGAACTCCAGAAATAATGGACTGTTGCTGTCCGAGAGCAACTTCACTCTGTCCGAACGAAAGCAACAATCCCGCGATTTTTCGAACAGCACGAGCCCGCGTCTGAAAATTTTCACATTCTACACCAACTCCATCATTTTTTTTTATGCAGGTGCAGCATTGAGGACATCTTTCATGGTTGCTCACTGTGGTGTTGGGTTATATGGCCATATTTGAAGAAAATAATTAGCAAGCTTGAAGAATCTCCAATTGAAGAACACCAAAGATAAGGCCTTTGAAAGATTCATTTTGCCTATATTTGAGGAGCACACAAGGTAAGATATCAAGCTTCAAGACCAACAAGGAAGAACTTCCATTTGCTTATTATTGAAGAGCTTGTAATTGAGGAGCAACAAAAACAAACTATATTGAATTGATCATTGTGGTGATGGGGAATGCACGTAACCGAGTAAACAAATCAACAAGGAAGAAGAGACCTCAAGAAGTCATTGAAGAAGAGAAAGAAAAGAAAAGAATATACATGATGAATCGGAGGCTTTCTTTGGAAACTAATCCAAATCCAATTGTAGAGGATACCATGGTTCATCCTATTAATCCACGACAAGAGGGACCTTCAATTTCCACAATAGTTGTTGAACAAGCACCCCATGGAAGTAATCAAGAAGCAAAACGTAGGTGCTCATTAGGGGATGTTTCAATTCCCACTTCAAGTCAAAGTGATAAGTTACCATCTCAAGATGAAGCTCACGACAAAACACTCAATTTGGTATCCGGATGTGGTTATACAAGCGATGAAGTCAGAGAGGCGTTGGACATTTTGCCTACTGTTGAAGAAGAGAATGTTATCCACACCCTCGATGAGGATGTTGGACTTCCACAAGGGGATGTTGGACTTCCACAGACCATGGATGAGGATGTTGGACTTCCACCATCCAACTACCAGGAAGAGAATGAAGGACACCAAGCTACTACTGAAACGCCAGAGCGTCTTGGTGATGCGCTACATGGTACAATTCCAACCCCCTTACCTCCATTAGCAAGCACACGTCGAAGAACTCCTAAGCGTATACAAGTTGATGAAAGACTTATGAATTCCATTGAAGGTACGCTATCTAAACGTAGTATTGCTTATCAAACTCAACAGATACTTGATAAATATTTTGTTTCTAAATGTGATGGAGATAAATGTAGATTATTTTTATCATTGTTAAAATCTAGGAGCATGAATGTTGTTAGGAAAAAGTTAGGGATAAAGATGATAAAGAATTCTGAACCAAGTTCTCATATAGTTAAAAGCCTAGTAGATGCATTTGGTAAAATTGGTAAGAACACACGTTCAAAGGACCGCAATGTTGCTCGTCGTGTGTTGTCACAATCAATTGCAGATAAGAACACCAGGGCCCTTCGTATTCTCAAGCCTACATCGAAACTAGTTAATTTGAATGTAAAAACCCTCCGTAGGTATTCTATTAGAAGAGAACATCTTGACACAACCGATCAGACAGATTTTTGGGCCTTTGTTGGTCGGTTGCCACGTCGTGACATGAAGCTAGTTGATGCAGTAAAGGGACTAGTGCATAGTTTTTGGCATGATCACACAAGGCCTTCTTCAAACCGAAAGGATGTACTAAAACTAAGAAGGGGT
This sequence comes from Larix kaempferi, assembly GCA_027924585.1. Taxonomy (NCBI): domain Eukaryota; kingdom Viridiplantae; phylum Streptophyta; class Pinopsida; order Pinales; family Pinaceae; genus Larix; species Larix kaempferi. The sequence continues at coordinate 20,129,026 of BSBM01000155.1, read as the reverse complement.
TCGAAGGATCGTGAGCCACATACTAAGCATCTTCTTGATATAACACAGACAGAGCTTTACGAAAAATTTAAGATTGAGCATAGACAATTGAACTTGGGGCAAAGATCTTTTGAGAAATGTAATCCATGGTATGTTAGAATAAATACTCTTCGTAACACTTGTTGTTGTAGATACCATGTAGAATATGAATATTACTATGAAACATTTTTGTACATTCGTCGTGTGTTGCATACTAACATTGTGCAGGATTGCTCCATGACAATACCACCGACTTCATCAAGAGAATTCATTCATAGCATCATGTGCAATAGGCCCGAGGGGCAAACATACTATGCAAAATCTTGTTTGGATGGAACATGCTCCAACTGTGCTGGAATGGCGTTATTGAGCCAATGTATGCACGAGAATGGAGACAGTGAATTTGGGAAAATGGTTACAGACATGAAAAGTTTCAAATATATCAACTATGAAATAGTCCCAGGGAAAGAAAGCAAAAAAATACAATTGGTGACATCTCAGGTATGCATTTATATCTATAAAATTATGTTGTAACGGTTACATTTCAATCCTTACTTACAACAAAAAACTGACATTGAGATCATTTTGTGTCACCAGGTACAAGTTAGTGACTTCATCAAGGAATTTATTGAAAAGACACATCAATATGTTCAGCATGTCCACGTGGCACGATGGCAGGATGAGAAGTTTAGAATATGCAGAGATACATTTCCCCTTGGTACTATACTTTCAGTTGTTGATTTTGCCGAGAACTACACTCTGCAACCTCAAAATGAGATCCAAAGTCAGTATTATCACTCTGAGCAGGTTTCCTTGATGGTCCATATCACATACAGGCATGGCCCAAATAGCACTGAAGAGCAAAGAGAAATTCTGAAGGAATATCACTTCTACATAAGTGATGATAGGTGCCACGACTTCCACTATGTACATCGTCATCCAGTGTTAGATATTATCCTTTAATAACCATCAAACTGATTACAAGTTGATCACCATTGTCATCTATTAGTGAGACATGAGGGTTTGGTTCGCCTTTAAGGAACATGCCAACAAATAGTGAGTGCCCCATTAATTATCTTTCAGGGAAACAGTACCTGCAGAATATAATGTTTACCTACACAACATCTCGATCATGATCCCCTTTCCCACACTCAGTTTCAAAAGTGCTGTAAAGGCAACCTTTACATTTACATTTGCATTAACATGACAACCAAGTCTCAAAAATGAGATTGATGGTGTTTATTCTCATGCAATGTATACAGTTAGGATTAAGACAACTGTATAAATCTATGGAATTATAAATGGAGATATTAATCCAAAAGGAAGCCAATGTTGGCCTTGCCAATCTTTTATTCCGAATGCAAACGAAATATTAGATTCCATTTTGCTATGTTTCCATGTAAAATATATTTGAAAAAAAACATATATTTGGATTATATGGAAATCCTTCTTACCTTTGACATTGTTTGGGATCTGCAGGATGGGAATGAAGTATTTTTTAGGGATTA